>NIJG01000064.1:52328-271472 GCA_002201625.1 Euglossa dilemma
TAATTTCTCGCTTTTCGTTTATTTCCTAGCTTATTTTCTATAGCGAAAAATTCTTTCTACTGGTAATTGTATCCATGGTACAAATAAAAGACCGGTACTTTTAGTGTCAAAAAACTTTTAGCAGCTCAATGCACATAAACAAATATTCCCACCGTGTTTAAAATTCCACCTAAGATTTGACCTATACCAACGACATTTAATTTCCTATTCCCACGCTCGATTTCTCGGTGATTCAATCCTCGATGATAAAATTATCGGAATAGACTAGACGCAGACTTTCGAAAATCCCATCCTCATTGATCAGGCAGCCAATTTCCTTTTCCGGATTGTAAAGGCCTGATGAACCCGGCTGCTCTTAGCCGTCGCAGGCTTGTAGCCAAAAAAAGCGAAGAAGAGCCACTGGGTAATCTATTGATATCCCAATTAATCATCCCTGTCAGGTGGCTGGCCGTTGGAGGAAGCGAGGAGAGTCGAGGGGGCTGTGGCGAAGGAGAGGGTGCTCGAGCTAGTCAGAAGATCGCCCGCCGACGAAATGCACGCGGCAAGCAGCAGTGACAAACACTTCTCCTCGGAGAAGACCGAGGGTGCCGGGGAGAGTCAGGTGCTGACCAAGATGTCGCAGACCATCACGGAGTCCTCCACCACGCACAAGACCACGACCAAGGAGTTCATCTCGTCGTCTATGTCCTCGACCTCGCAGAAAGCTGGACAGGAACCATCCAGCGTGTGCGTGAAGACTACTATTCACAGTACCGAACAGTCGTCCTCGGAGAACGGGGCCCCACCTGTCGTCCAGGTTTGTTAATTCCGAAATTGAATGATTCTATAATCGTTCGAAGTCCCATCGTGGGACATAACACAGGTCTAGAAGACTGGTTACGTATGGTCTTCTGTCAGTCAGACCCTAAATGCTGTTTCGTGATTAGATAGATAAAATGGGGCCCACCCTTGGCTCTCTATCTCACCAATGAGAGAACCACTTTCGCTTTGATCAGTCACGATAACTTTTTGGCTTTGGAAGAACGTCAGTCATCGTTTTTCAGTCAAACATTAGACGTCAGTCTTGAACAGTGGTTCAGTCGTTACTAGTCAGTTATTAGAACTCAGTCATTCGAGTCAGCGTGATTGGTATTTGCTCTAAAAACGTTATTAATCGTTGGCTTACAACCCATCTATGGTCCTTTGAACGCGCAGCGATTGGGTCCGCAACACTTAAAGAATTCTCAGTCCCTTACGAAGTTGGAAATTTTTAGAACTTTCCATAATTTGCATCAGCCAATTATACATACATGTTTTTATATAGTAAATTTAAAAAATCGATAGAACGATTAATTGGCAGAACGGTGATGTTAAGGAACTACGCGAAGGGTTGGATTCGTCGAACAAAAAGAATTCATGACACGAGGTTTCGAATTACTTGCAGTCGTACAAAGTCGAAGAGCATGAGAAGATTATTCAAGACCAGCCAGGTGAGATTCGTCAGGAGAAAACCGTGGTGGTCTCGCAAGATGAAGAAGGAATCAAACGGGATGCGAAGATCGTGGCCAAACCAACTAGAAAATCCACAGCACCGAGATTCGTTTCGCCGATCACGGGGATGATCGTGGATCAGGGAACAGACATCGTTCTCGAAGGAATCATTGACGGTAAGACAAAACTCCTTTGTCGTAAAATAAAAAAATTCACAAAAATATCGAACATTTATTGGGTCGTTCGGAAAGTCATTTGGTTTATTCTTTTTTTTTTGAAGTGCGAGGAAGTTGACTGTGGAAAAAATACAATTTGGTTCATGTTGGGACAAAACGAAATGATTTTCCGAACGATTTTATTTATTCTCGAATTTTATTAATTTATTAAGTTAAATTTTTACAATTTTTTAAATTCGAGAATACTATTAATCTTCAATCTTGCGTATTTTGTAACTCATCCAGTTGTGCTGTTACCTTGGAGAATTGTATCTCACAGTGATACACGGTTGCATCGACAAGTCTGTGATGGAATATCGAAATTTGTTTCATTCTAACGTAATCTTCTACAGGATACCCTCAGCCATCGGTGATCTGGTCGAAGAATGGACAAGAACTGAAGACGAAGGAAGGAATGACGATCACTTACGCTCATAATCACATTCGTTTGGAGCTGAAGAACGTGAACGTGAAGGACGCGGGAAGATACACTTGCACTGTCAGCAACGAAGTCGGTTCTGCTAGCAGCACGGCAGATCTGGTCGTGAAGAGTAAATATTATAATAACTATTCGCTTCTGATTCGAAGGCTTTTCAAATGAAATTCCTTTATGTTTTATTCTATTACTTTCGAATATCGAAACTAAGGCTGCAGCAAAGTTACGAACTGTCCGTGATGTGGAAAGGAGTTTTAGAATTATTTTTTAATTTGTACCGATAGTTTCAGATCCAGTTTTAATTAAATATATACAGGATTCTTCGCTCGACCGTTTTCAGAAACGATATTCCCGCCGGTGTTTGGCAGAAGATTGCAAGCCCAAGTTGTGAAACGCGGGGATCGTGTTAATATGGAAGTAGAAGTCACAGGGACCCCGGAACCCACTGTAACTTGGTTCAAAGACGATGTCCCGATTAAAGAACGTCCACCCGAGTTGAGGATCAAACAGCAAGGGAATTGTTACATGTTACTCATCGATAAAGGTATCTTTGGAATTGTTAATTTCAGTTTATTAGTAATAGTATTGTATTCTCCATTTGTTTCATTTGTTCGTTCCCTATACTCATTGCTCGTTCATCTAATATTCGCTCAGAAGGGTCTAAAGACCTCGCCTCGGGCCTGAGTTTGTAACCCTAACTACACTAGTTTGCGTTCGTAAAGGGACGTAGACGTCGTCTGAATTTTTTACCTCAAAAAATAAGGATTCAGATGAAATACTATTTAGTATATATATATACTCTTTTATGAAATACGTTTCAGCTGAAAAAGAGCACACTGGAAAGTACATGGTACGAGCCACGAATGCTGGTGGCGAAGCTCAAAGTATAGCCGATTTTGCTGTCTTCGAGCCAACTCCAGACACCATGGTGGAGGTTCACAAAACTGTTATTTACGAGAACGTGCAAGACAAGAAAGTCGTTCAGGTAATCATTTCCCTTTTCCATCGTCGAACACCGTTTCATCGAGTATCATGACTACAACCAAATCGCGAAATAATTATTTTTCCAATAAACCTCGTAACCAGACACCCTGAAATAGGATCCAGTTTTCAACTCGATATAATTAATCAAAATTTCGGAATAAAATTTGCAAATCAAACTATAAAGCTTCCAAATCCTTAAAAATACTTTCAGATCCCCCAATATAATATACCACCTTCATCGTCCACTTATTAAAACCACAAATTAACAAAATCCAGATCAACGGTGTTTATAAGATTCATGGTAACAAGTTTGCTCATTTAAAATATATTTCAAAGCATAAAGTCCTGTATTCGTATCTAGTCCGACGACAAGAAGAGCGAGGTTCCTTCTAGCAAAAAGGAGACGAGAGAACGCGTGACAACGACCCAGCAACCGATTCCGCCATTGCAAACGACACCTTTCCTAACGTCCACCTCTCAAACGACCAAAACCGTGGAAAAGATCGAAGAACCGGACACCAAAATGAGTCGTTCGGAAACCATAACTTCCACAGTGGAATCCCATCAAATGCAGTCGAAATCCGAGCAAAAGTTCCACATGAAACTAGAACACAAGACCCCGAGTATCCCAGAGCCGAAAAGAGATGGCAAAACGGTGATAAAAGAAGTAATTCGCGAGGAATTCGACAAAAAGATCTCCGAGCCAAAAACTAGCATGTTCGAAGAGAAAACGAAGATCGAAAATGAGAATATAGAGACCTCGACGATAGCGAAGAAAGACGCGTTGAGTTTCTTCGAATCGATGACGAAGGAAACAGAAACAGCTCCTAAGGGTCCCAAAGAGATGATTAAGCTCGTAGACGACGTAGACGGCCACGAAGTGAAGGTCGGGAAATTGACGAAGAACTACGAGAGATCTACCACCTTCCAGGAAGTGAAGAAACCCGAACCGAAACCTCCGGAACTTCAAACCACGAAGAAAGCAGTCCACGAGATCTTTACCAAACTAGAACAAGGTAGTTCAGCGTCCCGTGGAGTCGATAACAAATTATTCGACTTCCCATACGAACCCTACAAGCCTCCATCGGTAGAAACGAAGAAGACAGTGATAGAAGAAACCGTCACATCAGGCTCGTCTCTTCTAGGATCTCTGAGCACCTCGAAGACCGAAAGCAAGACAGAGAGCAAAACGGAAAGCTCCGAAATACTAATGGAGGGTTTCAAATTGGTTCCGGAACCTCCTCCAGAAATCGGCTACATGCCGAAGCCGGAGGAGTTAAAAAAAAAACGCCCGGACGTGTCCATCAAGGCTAAACAGCTTCAAGAATCCTTCGACAAAACCCTGTCCCCGATTGATGCGCCGATTGGCGGTGTGAAGATTTTCCCCACACCCTCTCCAAAGCTCACCGAAGCTCCCAAAGTGGCGCCGACCTTTTCCATGCCACCTCCACCGTTTGAACTCGACAAGAAAGAGATAATCGAGGAACCTTGCGTGAAGAAGGAGATTCACGAGAAGAAAGACTACCTGTCTTCCTTCAGAGCCCCGTCTCCATGCAGACCTTGGTCCTCTTCATCGGACGTCGAGACCAGGTCACACGTGTCAACAGATCTATCGGAATACAGATGTCACTCGGCAGCTTCGAGTCATCAGGAAATCATCAGGTCCACGTCACCTAGACCTTCAGCGGACGCATTGGCAATGGAGAAGTCTTGGGCGAAGAAATGCGCAGATTCGACTAGAAAATCATGGCCGCCGCAGGAGGAAGCTCAAACGAAGTTCAAGCACGAGTGGCAGGTGCCCGGCGAGGATTTCAAAAGCTCCACGAAGGAGTTTAAGAAGGAAGTAGAAGAGACACCGGAAGGTGGGATCAAGAAGACCAGCATGGAGTCGTCCAGCACGACCGAGAGACGATCCTGGAGCTCGAAGCAGGAGTCGACGGAGAGGACGTCGAGGAGAGCTCCGTCGCCGCCGGTAATCGCTCAGCCGATCATCTACAACGCGGAGACCATCAAGGTGGACCACATGGTGAACAAGATGGAAGAGAAATCTCTGTTCGAGAAGTCGGAGAGATCGGAGGAGAAGTACTCGAAGAAATGGACGAGTTCGGACGATCTGAAAGCTCCTGGTCTCGTCAGAAGCGTCGAGCCGCCGAAAAAACCGGTGGTTCAATTGTACCACACTGTTCCGCAGACTGATCAGATTATCTTGGAACCGGGTCCTCCTCCGGAGATAGGATACATCCCAGCGCCGATGGTCAGAGAGAAGAAGCTCGAGAAGATAGAGAAGACTCTGGAGGTGTCTCTGGAGCATCAGCCAGCTAAAATTCCTCCTGGAGGGATCAGGACCATTCCTCCAACGCCAAAAAGAGAAGAACCACCTGCACTACCTCCGAAGGACATCAGAATGACTCCTCCACCGATTCCAGCCAAACAATCATCACTCGTGGAACCTCTGGAACCGTTTCCGTTCAAATCTTCCCCGACGCCTTCTTCGGTGACGAAGACAGCTAAAGTAGCACCACCTCCGACTCCCACGAAATTCGTAAAAGGAAGCTTCGTCCAGGAGAGCGACTACGAGTCGGACATGGACGTTCTGATGAAATCAAAATGGAGGCCTTACGAGAGCGACAGCGAGGAGCCGCGTTATCGCAGAGTGCAACCTCCGGTGCCTAAGCAGCCGACCAGGCCAAGGTCGACCGAGCCAGAACCTCTTCCTCCGTCTAAATTCGAAGTTCCACCTTCGCTAGGTTCACCTAGATCGGTGATCACTAAAGAGCAGCAGGAGAAGATTTGCAAAAAGACGACTACTGTGAAGAGACACGAGAAGGAGATCAAGCAGCAGCAACAACAGATCTATCAGCCACCACCGATCGAACTGAAACCAGGATCGCCGCCGATTTACGTTCAACCTGCCACGAAGAGTCCAACGCCAAAGAGTCCACCGGCTAAGAAGCCGGAATCTCCGAAATTCAAGGTGAAAACGTTCCAGCAGGAGAGTGGTTACATGGCAGACACGGATGAGCCGTTCCAACAGAAGTCCTCGGTTCAGTCGATGCAGAAAAGCTTCGGAAAGCACGAGTCCTCGTCGTCTATGACTTCTCACACCGAGTCACGCACCTCGTATTCGGAGAGCCGGTCGGAGTTTTTCGAGAGCAAGAGTTACGATAGTCAGCAACAGAAGAAGGAATCGTTCGCTGCGGCTGCTCCTTCGAAACAGCCGGTTCAAAGAAGCTTCGAGAAGAGCTACGCATCTTCCGCGTCACCCTCGAGATTCAGTTCTACGAAGGTTCGAGGACTCCGTGTCTTTTGCATCGCTTGACCTGTATACAGGGCTGAGTTTGTTCGAAACAAAGAACTTACAATTGAATATCCCTATTTGTTTTATGGAATGAAGTTAGAGTGCATTTAACAATTTTACCTTATTTCTTTTAGCTTTTGTGTTCAGTTGATGTAACTGTCTTGGTGGATTTCTAACCAGTGTGTCGTAGGTTCTGGTTTACGATATTCAGAGCGTGATTCTGTTGCTTTATATGGTCCTCAATTGATAAATGTTTTTGTTAAACGATAATGTTAAGAAAGGAATTAAAATTTTATGTCTAAAAGGATTTTTCGTGATTCTAAAAGTGATGCAAACACGTTTCCCGTTGTGATTCGTTGCTTTATATTGTCCTCGGTTGATAAATATTGTTATTAAACAGTAACGTTAAAGAAGGAATTAAAATTTATGTTTGAATGGATTTTTCGTAATTCGAAAACTGATACAAACACGTTTCCAACACTTTGTAATAGTATCACAGCATTATCATGAATTGTATTGAAAAATTTTAAGTCTAAGGATGAATTTTCCATACTTCTAAAATCGATACAAACATGTTTCCAATACTTTGTAAGATGTCACGTTATTGTCACGAATTGTATTACAAAATTTTAAGTCCTAATGGATTTTCCATAATTTTAAAATTGATACAAACAAGTTTCCAATACTTTCTAATGGCGTTACGTTATTGTCCCGAATTTTACTGTAAAATTTTAAGTCCGAATGAATTTTCCATCATTCTAAAATTGATACAAACACATTTCCTATACTTTCCAACGATGTTCACGTTGCACGATTAAATATAAAATGTAGTATAGAATATAGAATAGAGCTTCCGAGTGTATGCCCGCTTGAAACATCCTCTTCAACGAAATAAAGTAAGATAGGAAGACTTTGCAAGATAAATCAATCATTCAAAACCCTCTATGAAAATTTCACAGTATCCATTGAGGACTAATTGTGCGTGTTTGTATTTTTCGTTAACACGATTTGGTCTACGAGGTATCCAAAAGATTCTACGTTAAATTAACTGTCTCGTCACCTTGCAGGAAACAATTTACACGACGGATCAGTCGCAGAAGAAGTTAGAGACAGCGAAGAAGATCCTGCCGCCCTCTCCGAGTCCTTCGAAATTCGTGAAGGGCGAATTTCGCGAAAGCGACTACGAGAGCGACTACGATGGCAGAATACCACCCCTTTGGAAGCCGAGAGGCTACGAAAGCGACGATCAGTCTTTCAAACCCGTGAAACCGAGTCTCGCTGGTCCAGGTATTTATGAATCTTAACGTAAAATAGCCTCCTCGTAAAAGGAAGCGCACATTATTATTCTACGACTCGTTACTCGAATACATTACAATTTGTACATACAATTATATCAGCTACTAGTAGTCTCTTCTGGTATTACCACGTTACAACAAGTATCGTGGTAAATCGGTAATGGGAAATGTCATTGTTAATATAAGAATTGCTTACCAACAGCGCCAGTAGAACACAAATCGACTGGCAGGTGTCAATGGGTCTCTCACTCTTTTACTACTTTTTTCCAGCTTACAACAAGTAGTCCTCCTGGCAAGCTTTCTTCCCTTCTCGTTGTTTACCTCGCAAGACAAGTTCTCCTCTCTTCCCGCTTCGCTTGCTTCTCTCTTTTCTTCTCGGCCACTCGAAGTACGTACTTGTGTTCCCCTGCTTTACTTTCCGACTCTTCCTCCTCGTTCTCAGTGGCTAACCTTCAACCTCTTCTTCATCATCTTCTTCTTCTTTTTATTCTGCTTTCTCATCTTCTTTCTCTTCTTCGTCGCCTGCTCTGTTCTATTCTTCTTCGCTGGTTTCACTCTCGTTTGAATACACGTTCCGCGAAGACAATCGAAACGAAACGCAGCCTCAACCAGGGATAACAGCAGACCAGTGTTCGTCGAAATATTTCACCAACGTCCGTTTCCTCGTCGACGAGAACCGTCGCTCACCGAGATCACCCGGGAACTGTTTTCTACCGATAGGCAAGGATCACCGGACACCGCTGATCGACATCTCGAGGACAAAGGAGCCGGAGAAGAAAGAGAGAACAGCCACGACTCCTACCAAGTCGAAGACCGTGTTACTTCCGGGTTCTCCGCCGGAAATCGCCTACGCGCCGCCGCAGCCGACCTACTACGAGGCCAGATCCGGCATACCCTTCCACAACGCGATCGGCACCGAGACCAAGAAGACCGTCAGGATGGACGAGTCGACGGAGAACAGCAGAAGGATCGTCACGGTGGAGCAGACCAATCGGGTGATCAAGTTCGGCGATCAGAGACCAACCAGCGACTTCAGAACCTTCGAAACGGCGGACAAACAGAAATCGACCTTCAGAGTACCCACTCCGAAGAAGTTCGTTCAAGGTCAATTCAGAGAATCGGATTACGAGAGCGATATAGACACGAGGATCAAACCGAAGTGGGCTCCTGCTGACAGCGACACTGAGGAACCGAGGTACAGGAAGGTTCAGCCACCTATGTTGAAGTCTCCAAGGTCTTCCAGCGCTCCTGTCAGACAGGAACACGTCGTGTCGCCGTTGGAGTTCGACACAGGCCCACCTGCTATGAAGAGACAGACCTCGATGACCCAACTTCGAGACGAAAGGACGAGGAAAACCGATTTCCAAACGCAGAGGGCTGTTAGCAGCAGGCAAGAAGAAGCGTTGAAGCCTGGCTCGCCACCAGAGTTCGGTTTTATCTCGAGGAGCGACGTGAAGAAGGCAGCTAATCGTAAGAATCACGTTGATGTCTCTGCTGTTGCGTATGCTTACTTCTAGGCAGGGTGCTTTGGTTGTTTATTTATACTCGTATGGGAACAGGTGAAGATTCAAACGAAGTTTGCGTATGCGATTGTTATACATGGGGTTGGGCAGTAGAATTGGAATTTTCTTTCAGAATTTCTGATCGGAGTACTCGATGAGTTTTATGGAAAATCGTGAATTTCTCGAACAATATTATATTAATTATGGAGTTAATATTGGTCACGGAATGGATATGAAAATTATAGAACGAATAGTACTAAGTTTAACCTGGGTTCGTTGGTATCACAAGGGATCACAACAATTTTGCGTTATTTGGCTTAGAATATTTAAATTTGTCTTACTGTATTCAAATAATTAGAATTTCTGCTCGAAGTACTCGATGAGTTTTGTGGAAAATCGTGAATTTCTCGAACAATATTATATTAATTGTCGAGTTAACATCGGTCACGAAAAGGATATCAAAATTATAGATCGAATTGTACTGAGTCTAACCTGGGATCGTTGGTACCATAAGGAATCACAACAATTTAACGATATTCGCGTTAATCGGGTTGGAATATTTAAATTTGTCTTACAGTAAATTGTTATGATCACCTTTGACCTTGATAGAATTATTAGAGAGAATTAATAGCTCCTCGATTGCCGGGAAAAATCGAGAACCGCGATTTACGATTCTCATCCTCGCCAGCTTCTCATCCGGTGATATCTCACGATACCATTTCGATATATTACCGCGAGTATCACATCTTCTCTACACTCTTAACTATCTCTCTTCCTCTGCGCGCTTGCTGAAAGAAACAAAGCAAAGAATTATATCGCTGGCGAAGCTATCTTGTCCCGTAACACGAAAACTCTGAAACATCCGCAGACGTCGCGTCGCGTCACACGTGCGACATGACCAGCAGCTTCAAGTCAAAAACCGAGAAATTCGTCAGCGACATCCAGTCGGATCTGAAGCAGAGCAAGCCGATTCTCAAGCATCCGACCGACAGTCGAGCCAGCGATGGCGACGAGCCCAGAACGTACAGAGAGGAGACCAGACATTCGGAACATGGTAATCGATTTAGCCTCTAGTGTGCTTCGAATCCGCGTTATGGTAATTAGCATCCCGATTCGAACTAGGTCCTTTCGTTATCGAGATGTAACATTAATCCGGAAATAAATATCTTTCTGTTAGGGAACGCGATACAAGCGTTTGCTTAGAAAATATTCAAACTGTTTTAACACGTTCAACCCGACGTGGACCATCGATGGTCCATGGGAATTGCTGTGAACCACTGGTACTCTTTGTTTGCAAGTGCGGAAAGACTTCGAAAATATGCAAATGCCGGGTTGAACGAGTTAAACAATCTATAGACTTCATTTTCAAAGAATATTCTCGATATACTGTTCACTGTTTAAAAGATCTAGGAATTTACAAAATTTCATGAGCTCTCATAGCAGAAAGATTCAATATCTTATATTCTTAATCGCAATAATGGCAAAACTCTCGATTACGATAAAATTAACAAAGGATCCCAACGATACCCCATAACTTCGAACAAAAAGAAGTTCCCCCGAGACATCGTCGTTTAATATCTATCGAAACCGCGACAAAAACGCGAAAAAGAAAGAAAACAAAGCAACAAAACCGAATCGAAAACAAAACGCAGGAACGAAGCAAATCGATCCAGACACGGGGTTGATTTACTTCAAATACGACTTCGGCTACGAGTTCGGGATCGTGCTTCCGGGCGAGGGTAAGAAGACGGTGAGCAACAGCAGCAGAACGATTCAAGGCCAACGACGAGCCAGCGACATCGAGGTGCCCATCGTCCACGAGTTCACCACCAGAAAGGAGAACGGTTTCGCGAAGAGGAACAGCTCGACGACTTCATCGGCTCGTCAGGGAAAACCAGCTGGGAAATTCGGCGCGTCGAAGACGGTGAAATGGGAACCAACGTCGGAGAGCGAATTCTCGGAGGCGGAAGACGCGAGAAACGCGAGAAAGAGGCACCAAGATGGCAGCGGCGCGATGGCGCCGCCGAGCCTCGTTATACCTTGCTCACCATCGCCGTCCAGATGGGATCACACGACGCCCAGTCCGCTTTCCCTCAGCCCAAGCTTGCCAAGTCTCTCTCCCAGATACAGTAGTGCCACAGGACCACCCAGCAACGTCGACTCAGCAGGTATTCACCTGCTTCTGCGTCGATTCATTTCATTTCGCGTTTGTTGCACCTCTGCGAAACCTATTTTCTTATCTTCTCGCTCGTTCGTTCTTGATTTGTTCACTCGAAGTGTTTCTCGCTTGCACGAAGCTCGTTCGAGGCACGGTTATTAAGTGCTTTTTTTCAGGACTTGCCTGGATTGGGAGAGGTCTGCTTGGTAGCTTGCTTGGTAGATTTAATTGGGAAGATTCGTTTTCGAAGGCTGAGGGTTTTTGCTATGATGCTTTGCTTGGATAAATCGGTGGGATGGGTTTATGTGGTTTATCCTTGAGTGTTTATTGTTTTTATTTCTCCGTTTCTTGTACCTGGCAAATGTTGGTTGTATACAGAGTGACTATATTATGCGCTGTTTGATTTCACTGCTAAATCGTGGATCGTAGGACGAAGATGTGAATAAGTATTTTATTAAATGTCAAGTGTCAATGTGACAACGATTTGGGTAGTATGCTAGAAATTAGATCGTCTAACGAATGATTTCTTTCCGCTAATTCTCGTTATTATTTCTTGAAAATTCGCAACAGGGATTCGCAACAGGAATTCACGAAGTTATGGAATCGAGTGTTCTCGAATTTTCACAAAATTTGAATCGCTTGACGAACAATTCGAGTATAAGAATTTTACGAATATCTCACGCCTATGTCGACGTGTTAAGTTACCGAACCTGAAGATAACGATTTGGGTATTGGAAAAAGAGTTAGTATTAATAAAAGAGTTGGAACTACGAAATACCCTCTTTGCCCCTTCAATGAAACAATGGACTTCAAGTGAACAACGTATGGTACTTTTTAAATTTTACTTCTGAGTTTTAAAGCAGAGAATTGCAATATGGAAAGAAAAGTATAGCGTTACGTTTGACCCAAAAGGTATTTTTCCACTTTCAATTTGCAGCTACGGTTTAGCAGTTAGATCCAATGGCGCTTGTGTCAAGAGATACTCTGTGCATAAATAATTAAACGTTCCCTTGCTTTTGAAAAGATTCCGGAAAATTTCGAAGTTTGCCTGACAAACCTTGCCTTGCCGTTGTGTTTCCAAATCTTCCGGTTTGGTTTCTTCTACGAATTTCTTCCGTGTTGATTGATCGACGTGCCAAAGGTTTCTCCCTCTTTCTATTTCTCTTTAGAAAGACACTTTTGTCATCCGCTTTCGCTTGGTACACAGCCTACGGCTTCCACCGTGTCTTAAATTTCCCCAATACAGCGAACACACTTTTTTTCTTTCACTATATCGAGCTCCCGTTCAGACATGTTCGAGTTACTCGAGTTAAATCGAGCTGATTATTCTAGGATCACCGTGGCCAACCACTAATGGCGTGGCCTCGAGCAAAGAAGTGATTCAGCCTTACCTAGAAATACTACCGAAAAAGGCGCCTCTTTTCATCACGGTAACATGTCTACAATTAAACCGGTAGATTTTATCGTTGATAAGAGAGACATTGGTGGATTTAAACGATGGAAATTTCAGCCTTTGAGAGACATCGCGGTGGTAAGCGGGCAAACGGCGAGATTCGAGTGCATCGTCCAAGCCGAACCACAGCCTAACATCCTTTGGTCCAAGGACGGCAGGATCATCGAGAACTCTTCGTGCTACGAGATTCATTATCGCAACGGCGTGTGTCGTCTGACTATAGTGCGAGCCTTCCCTGGTATGTCCTGCATATGTTTAGATATACAATGAACCCTTGACTTTCGCGCGCAATTAGTACCTGAAAGCTAGCGCGAATGTCGAATATTCGAAACTAAAGGGATGCAAAAGAATACGCACCGAAAACTGTGTTTTAAAGTGTTCGTTTATCGATATAACGAAGATAAAGAGACGTGTTTAAACGCATTCGGGTATTTTCTTTGCAAATTTGTCAAGGGTTAATCGAATACCACCCTTTTTTCTATTTTTTCGATAAAGATTCCTGTAACACATCGCATTCTTCCGTGATAGTCAAAAATTTTTCGAGTCGCGTGTTCCGTCGCAGAACAAAGACGGACCCGGAAGACCCCGAATAGCAAAAGCTTGGGAATTTTTTAACGCGCCCTTTAGCAAACTCCCGATTTTCGAATACGTCGAAAATGCTTATTTTTGCACCATATTAAAATATTAAAAATCAGTCGTGAACTAAGAGTTGTAAACCAAATTACACGAAATTTATTTCTATAGTAACCTAAAGGTGTTAGCTACCAAATCGTTAAAGAAGAAAATTCTAACATTGACAAAATAATAACGAAGAATAATTTAGATAATAACAAGGCTATCTATTGATGCAAATCGACAATACTTTCTTGTCAAACCAATATTATAATTTTCTATAATAATATTGTATTTTCCTAATTAAATAAGTTTCTTCTCGTTTTTTCAGAGGATGCTGGCACATACGCGTGCACCGCAACGAATAGCTTAGGTTCGACAGTAACTTCTGCGACTTTGCAGGTGCCAGGTAACAGACGATCAGTATACGCGCCTATTTAATAATGGTCGAGAAGGGATTAAGCAAAACGCAAAAAAAAACATACGCAACGCAATCTAATACGAAGGTGGTGGAACACTGAGCCTCTAACTTCAGCCGAACTCACAATCCGCGTTCATTTCACCTAATCGTTCTTCTCCATCCAAAGAACAACGAACAAACGAAACAACGAATGATACGTTTCCAAGGAAAGAACTTTCAATCTCGTCGACGGAACGAAAAAAGAATGAAAACTTAGTATTTAGATAGAAATACGTGGCTTCCTCATAAAGGGTGCGACTCCTTTTTTTCTCTGCATTTTCTACGTACGTAAAAGCGAACGATTTTACGACAGGGGCGAGGAGAACTAGTCAAAATATGATAGTCGAATAGTGAGAAGTCGAAGAAAAAAATTCGCGAACGCTGGTGGATACGCTTTCTTATCTTTCTTTCTTTTCTTTCTCTCTATTTTATTCTTTGACAGCGCGTAGTGAGCTTTCTCGAATGCATTTTTCTCTGTCGTTGTTGCCGTGGAACGATTTGAACACGCTTTTCCGTAGGTCCTTTCTCTTTCACTATCGTTTCTCTGCCACCCTTATTCTATCTTCTCCTTCTTTCGCTCTCGAGTACCTCTTTATTCCAATTCTCCTTACCGAGCATGTAGCATACATATTTACAAAGATTCTCTCCCGTTTTCTTTCCCTCTTCTCTTTCTCTCTTCAATTCTTTTTCGCCCGCCCTGTCATAGACTAGAATCGCGGTAACTTTGAATTTCGAACGGACGACGAGTCGAAAACGAGAAAGATAAATTTTTAAAATCCATTCGGATACCAATCTCGAGTGAAATTCACCGTTTCTCTGTAATTATTTTCTCCCAGCTGATCACGCGTGGCGGATACTCGATTAGCGAATATTTCCCAACGTTATTTCGCGACAATTTCGATTAACTTTCGAGTCAAACGAATGCGAAACTCCCGTGATTCTCCACGAAACGAATGCTAGTCACTTTGCCAAGAGGATTTATTTATTGAACGAGCGAGAATCGTTCACGTCCTTCCCTTCGAGTATAGTCCGAGATTTAGCGTTGTTGAAAAGATAAATCGCTTCATTGCTCAGAGAGTTTGAAACAAAAAAGGGAAATGGCAAAAAAAAAAATAAAAATTCGTTAACAGAATATTGTTATCACGCACTGTCATTCATCGCAGCAAAAGAATTTATTGGTATACTGTGTAAATAAACGTGTGCTTCCTCTGCAATACAAAAACTTGGGTACTATGGTGTCAGAAATTATTTTCTCATCCCCCTTGCTCCTCTATTCCTCTTCTGTGTTTCTCTGTTTCTATGGCTGATTCCTCTTTCTTGGCAGTAGTGCTGGAGCGTAAAGCATCGTTGGTAATGGTACGAAATGGTAGGTGTTTCTACTAATATAATTGGGTATCAGCATGACATAGTTCTAAGGGGCGGAACGATTAACCCATTTCATTCTATTTCGGATATTCGAATTTATTTGATCCGAAATTTCGTGTCTATTGGCTTTGCTGTAAGTAGAATCTATGTTTAAGGTGTCTCTAACGTTGTTCCGATACCGTGACAATAAATGAAATATTTAAAAAAAATACATCATAACGAAGGAAATTAAAAATTCCTGTTAAAAAGATTGAAAAAAAAATATTACAAAGTTCTAGAAAGAAAATTGTGATATTACAGCAGAGATATATACTNTTTTAATAATTAGTAAATTAATAATTAAAAGTATTGGCAGATACGATACCCCGGTTTAAAAATTTTTCAATATTCTCAAGGAAAATTAATAAAATAGTAAAAAAATAGTAAAATTAGCGAAATGATTCCGTGATTTGTAATTCTAATTTTATTACGAAACGATTGTCGAAGTTATTTCAGAAGAATCAACGCTAATAATAAATACGGGGCCAAAAATTGTATTTAGTTACATACAGTATATCGTAACTGAAAGCAGATTAGTCAGTCACGGTGTTGGAACAAACGAAAACAATCTGTTTCTATGTATCACGCATCCACCAACATTTCTCAGCCCTCCTGTAATATCCTGAATCATCTTTTTAAATACCAGACCACCTAATCACGATAAAAAGAGATACACATATACAATAAGAACCCAAATATTTTTCGGTTTCTTAAAAAAAAAGTTTTTAAGAATAATTGAAAATAGTATCGAATCAAATAAATTAGTCCGGCATTTCGAGAGAAGAATATTAAGAAAAACAATCTCTCGATTACGTTAGTGGCACGTAAATTCCGGTTTTTATGTTGTTTCATCTAGAACACGTGGAAAATTCGGGCAGGTCTGGCGAAAAAAAGTGGCTCGATAGTCGAAGAAGTAAAATTAGTGGAATAAAACGGAACGTTCAATGCCGCAATAACGTATCGAAAGCATTGTTCCGCCTTGCTCTTGTTGCACGATTAGTCACTCGTATTTCAGGCACCCACTTATTTTCGGAGAGCAAAAGAAATATGTAGAGCGCAACGTCGTGGCTAACACACAGGGGTTGCTAACACCGGCGCGGCCATAAGCTGTATTTTGCACGTTTTTAATTAAGCTTTTTGGTCATCGCAGGCATCGTGTATCGTTGGCTCTGGTGAAATCTATTAGGTCGTTAGGAAAGTCATTTCGTTTTTCCAATTTAGGTAACCTAATTGTATTTGTTCACAGACAACTTCACACTTCAACAAAAAAAAAAAAAAAATGACAATAGAAATAAAATGACTTTCAGAACGGCTCAATATTTTGTATTTTACGTTTTACGGTCGAACGAAGGGAAAGAACGCAAATAATGAGATACCGAGAATAATTAAAGGTTGCAAAAATAATCACGATTTTTGAAAAATATAAAAGCGATTAGTCCAGACACGATGAGGTGTAGAATTTTAGAGCGAAAGCTGTAAAAATATAAGAGCGATTTATGTAGACACGACGAGGTGTTTTCATCATTTAAAAGTGGAGTACATTATTTTCTTGGTAATATTTAAAGGGAAATAGAAGGGATGAATTTTCATTCGAATAAAAAGTAATAATAATTCGTGTTCTAAAAGATTCTTTTAATTATAAAATTAATAGCAACAGGTGAACTTGATTTCTGAACCAAACTTCTAATCTCGATTCGTTCCTCAACGAACGTGTCTAATTTTGAAATCAGCAGCGTTACGTGTATCGTGTGTATGCAGATACATATGTAACATTGTTCGTAAGTTTGGAAACACTATTATATCGCATTGCTTCGAATTTCGTAACACGTGAAGCAAAATATTATCACGTCCAAAAATGATGAAATTTACGGGTGAGCCGCGAAACGTGGTGTCGAGTATCAAAGTTACCCAAAAACCTGGAAAATCGAACACGAAATCTATAAAAATCGATTCAAGAACACGTCGTTTCGTTGGAAAATTTCGTTGAAAAAATGTCGTTGGAAAATTTGTCGAGCAACGTGGGTCTTTGAGTCGTCGAGGTTGCGATGGAACGAAATGACGGGATAGAAAGGAAATTCCGAGAGAAAAGAAATGAATATCCGAGAGATTGAATATACGAACGTTCCTATGCAGGATGAACGGCTGTTAGATGATGCGGTATGAAAATAGACGGTAAGGTAATCCCGGAATGCGATGGAAAATATGAGTCGACGATCCAAGAATAAACGAGAGAAAAACAAGCAGTTGCGATTGTTAAAGATCCTCGGTACTATTTCTCTTTTTCTTTTTTTACAAAAAACGCGTCATGGCTCTACTTCTGTTATTAATTCAACTATCCGACGAATCATTGCGCAATTTCTAACTCCTCCTACGCGAAATTTCTTCGCGAAACATCTTCGTGGGTTGTCAAAATGGTTTCGCATCCAACATAGAACATTGACTAATGAAATGAGCTGTCAATTAGGCGATGACGACAGTTACCTCTAATGTTAATTTAAAATATATTTTTCGTAAATTTTAACGATAGCGAAATCAACATTCTTGATATTACTAATTTTTATATATTAAATTGGAAAAATCGTATAATTAATATAAATACACGCATAAAGAAATATGTATAAAAATTAAACGTCGCGTTATAAAATTAAATTATTAAGTTATTAAGACTCTAAAAGCATTTGCTGAGGTTTGTTAAGACTGGTTTCGCTTAGCATCGAACATTGACAAATGAAATGAACTGTCAATTAGTCGATGACGATCCCTAACTTTAACATAATTTAAATGACATTTTTCGTAAATTTAAAAAATAGCAAAATCAACGTTTTCGATACTAATTTTGATATATCAAATTGAAAGAAGAAATCGTATAATTAATATAAATTCTCGCATAAAAGAGATATGTATAAAAATGAAACGTCGCGTTATAAAATCGAATTATTAAATTATTAAGACTATGAAAGCATTCGCTTAGATCGAATTCGCTGTATCTGCTGTCTAAAAGTTTCGGATTCGATCGCGAGGCGTGTGACGCAACCGGACCGGAAGTCATTGTTCGAATTACTAAACAGAAGCAATCTTTCGTTTAATCGTTTCACGCGGAATCCAAGGAGACGTAATAAGAGGCGATTGCAAATCTCCGGGAGGTCTGGCATGCAACGACGGCCAGAAATAGTCTTGGTTCGACCAAATTTTACGGAGAATCTCGAACGGAAGCGCCGTTTTATCCTCCTAGTCGCTGACCAATCGGAAGTTGGTCGAACAAACTTTCTCAAACCTCGGAGAAAATCGCAGAAAGCCGAGGAAAATTTTTTTTCCGCTCCATTGCCAGACAGAGAATATGGCAATTGCCGAAACACGCGTCTTGGCACGTTTCCTGTCAACTATAGGACGTTGACATTCGAGAGACGTTGGAGATGCGATTATCTCGGTTATTTTATCGCGTGGATGTCGAATAACAGTTGCTAGTTAACTTAATGGCCTGTTTGACAAATTCTAGTCCTAGATTCTTTTTATAGTCGCTTTGTATTCGTTGAGCTGACCTGGATCTTCCCTTTGTTTGGCAAATATTTGTTTATCGCTTCGTTCACTGCTTGTAATCGTTCATTTAATCGGAATATATTCGCATGATTAATTGTATTAATACACTCACGCTTTTAACATTATTTGATATCTTCCATTTTCACGATTCGTCGGCGCTTGTTTGCTTTTAGAAACTATAATCTTTAGATTCGGTGGAAACAGATCGCAGGAAATTCTAATTTCACGGGAAAGTAGCGCCATCGCGGAGTAAAATGGTCGATCGAGGTATTCGTTTATTAAACAATTGTTGGATGTATTGATAAACTTATTTCTCCGATAGAATATTAATTAAAACCGTGTAACTTTAATTCTTCTCTTTTCCAAAAAATTTACTCTCTCACCTATAGTAACACAGTTAATTAATAAAAATCAAGCGTTATTACCTTCTACTTTTTGTTAAATGATGCACCCTGTGTCCAGATCATCAAAATATAACTATATAACTGTATACACCCAATAAATTATTCACTTTCGCGCAACGATAATAATATTTGATCTAGGAAATAATAACTCTCTCATCGTTAGTAACACAGTTCGCTTGATAAGAATCAAGCGTTATTACCTTCTACGTCGAAATAATTTGTCATTAAATGGCTTTTTCCTCAAATGGTCCACCCTATCAATTTCTCTTCCCACTTAGATCGTCGAAATCTAAATATAATTCGCCAATTCCGATAATCCCAATAAATTACTCGCTTTCGTGCAACGATAATAATATTTGATCTCGAGGAAACAATAAAATAATAATAAAATTGTATTCGAATTTAATTACAGGTGTACCATCGCCGTTCTACGGGACGTATCGTGACCAAAACATCGGCGAGAGGGTGATGGACAGTCCACCCAGGTACGTAGCACTGAGGGACCTGTTTTTGCCTCAAGAAAACGAGGCGAAAACGACACCTGCGAGTCGGCAGCATTCGTCGCGACGCGATTCCTCCGTCGTATGCAACTCGATCGTGGATCACAGGTAGACATCCGATCGATCGATCGATCGATTAAGAGACCAGCCTTGCAGTGACTGATCGGGTCGTTGTTTCGTTTAGTTACGCAGGTGGCAGCTATCGCGAGAGGCGAATTACCACGGAAGAATGCGACGAGATAACAGGCCGAAATCCGATAGCGCGGCGACTCGAGTATTCCGATTTCCAGGCGGACCATTCGTTTCACCATGATTTCTGCTTCGATCGCGGATATTCCGATTGCACTCCGACGAAACCGAGGCCGGAAGACAGAGGTAAGTGGAATTTTTTCTTCTTTTATTGACGCGTTCGTTGGTTCGGAGTTTCTTCGTACATAAATTCAATTGTAGAAGTTATAGATTCGTATAATCTGTTTTCGAAAGGTCGGTGACGTTTCCGGTGATTGCTTATGTGATTTTGGAAACGTTGATCTTAGGTGCACGTTCTATTATTCGTTAATAGTATTAAATTATTACTTTCAGTATGAGTGGTCTTATTTGGAATTAAGAATATTCGAATTTAGGTAGTCAGGGGATTTTCGTATTTAGAAAAATGTGTCATGTAATGCTATATTCTGTGTAATCTTTACACGTTTAAATATTCCGAAAAAATTCCAGAAATATTTCGCATGTTTTTGACATACTCGAAGTTTTATTATATCGGATAATACCAGTTAACGTGTGAGTGAATATACTATACACGAGTGATAATAATTGAAATGACATAACAAAGACAAGTAGACACGCATAATTACACTCCTGTCTGAATAAAAGTCAATATTTACCATGTCCAAAGCAGCTGAATATTTTTATCGCGTCGAAAGCAACGATTTGATAATTCTACTATCAAAAAATTGTCATCTTTGTCACGTTAACTCCTCTAAATCAACCCGTCGCTTAATTCGCCCTCTAATTACATTTTTCTATGAACAAAGGTCAATATTTACCACGTCCAAAGCAGCTGCATATCTTTATCGCGTCTAAAGCAACTATTTGACAATTCTACTATCAAAAAATTAATTTAAATCAACCCTTCGTTTAACCTTCGAACCAGCAACCTTCTCATAATCCCTTCCTGATTCCCAACATACTCTAACCTCACCCAAAACACCCTCCTCACCTTCGGTTAACAACCGCGAAGTCTAAAAGCTACCTCATCGTCTCAAAAACAGCGAATCAAATTCAGCGAGCCAAAAATATTCTTCGTAGCTCTCACTCTGCCATACTTATTCGCGTAATCCTGCCTCTGAAGAAGATCCTAATAACAAACGTTCTCTGAATTAGAAAAATTCCAACAAACTCTAGCGTCTACGTCACTTCGGTGAAACGGCCTAGCAAATCGGCAAAGATCACAGGGACGATTAATCAAGAAGCATCGGCTGGTGTGGTAGACAAGGGAACGTTAGAGAAGCTTGTCTAGCTGGCTAACCCACATTCAGGGTCCTTCGGACGATTACTCGCGGTCGTCCGCGAAAATAGCACCGGCCGTGCATAGGCCAGGTGGGTATCCTCTGCTGGTTTACACGTACAGGAGAACGGGATACGTGTAGAAGGTAGACGGGTTCCTGGTGGTGTGGCGAACGTTGAATCATAGACGAGCACGAGCAACCCCTTTCCGCCGCCGCGCCCCCAGGAAGCCCTCGAGAACCGAAATAGAAGCGTCGCTATGCGCTACCTTGGCGAAACCTGGTGATTCACTGGTGACCCATCTTTCGTACCAACGCTGGATCGTTTGTATTGTCGAGCATCCAGCGTTTGGACATTTAATTTCTTTCCTCTCTTTCCATTTTCTCTTTTCTTTTTCATTTTTCGTCCTATTTTGGAGAAAGAGGTGGTTCTTATGGAATTTTCGATCTAATTCTTCTGTATTCGTTTTCTTTTTGTCCTGTAAAATGCTCCATTTTCTTTTGGGAAAAGGTGATTTTTATAGAGCTTGTATGTAACGAAAATTTTTTGTTTTATTTTGGAGAAAAAGGTGGTTCTTATCGAATTTTCGATTTAATTCTTCTGTATTTATTTTCTTCTTGTAAATAATCCATTTTATTTTGGGAGAAGGTAATTTTTATGGGGCTTGTGCGTAACGAAACTTTACATCTTCGTATTTCTTTTTGTTACACCCTTAAATTATTGCAAATCTTTTAAGTTTCAGTTGATTTTCTGTTCAGTAAAAATATGGTTCTTCTTATTGCATTGAATTAATAAATTATGGCGTTCGATGTTAATTCACGTGTTAAGAATTGTTTTATATTTAATCGTTATATTCGTCCCTATATTTCATTTCCATTGAATAGAGTAACATAGCATCAGAGTAGAAATCATCTCGAGTGATGCACGACTACTTTTTCTCTTATTTCTAAATTTTTGTTCGTGATTCATGTGTCGAGTGATTCAACTTTTCATACCCAGGATCAGTTTTCTCTTTTCGCCTGAATCTAATTAAACTGTAGCATCAAAAATATATCATTCCTAATCGTGTATAAGATTTAGTTTAGCGTAATTATAAACGATACAAAAATCTTTTTCCACAAATTTCTTTATCAAGATCTAGTTAAATTTGTAATTAAATGGTTCAGTTTGATGAATCGATAATTAGACTGTTTTGTATCAGTACAATTGTTACACGATTCGCTATATGACAAAATATTTGTATCTTACGGATAATTTAGATATAATATATTCCTTTATGATCCAAGGAATCACTGAATTTGTACGAATATAATTAATCGAGCAAGTAATTAATCGAGTATCGATAAATTTTTTGTTTCTCCATCTTTTAATAGTTGGATAATTTGCAACTCTACAAATATAAATTTTCGTTTGAATAATTTCCAATAATTTCCACGACGACTGTGGCATAGCGATACTCTGAGATAGAAACTGAAACGAGCTGTAGCTCCTTTCTAAATAAAGATAAAGAAAACTGACTTGTTAGTGGAAGTATACCTACGTTGAGTGGTCGCAATGAAAGCTATCTTTGTGTGATATAATTTTCTCAAGCGCAACGGTGCAAATGTAACTTGTACTACTTAGTTTCGATGACTCCACTTTAGTATCTTTACTAGCGTACTATTTTTGATGGAGAAACTGGTTGCACGTTCTTGTCAAACAATCTAAGCACTTTCAATATCAGCGTCGTTACAGCCATTACAAATATTACCCAAACAGAGCACAGAAAATATGATACAACGAAGAAAGATAATTACATATAATTGTGACTCTACCCGAGCATGAAATTTGAATATTAATTTCAAAAGACACTGTACATTTTGATGACTGCAAAAATAAAATGTTTATCTATATTATTCAGCAACTATTCTAAAGTTTGTTAATCTGAAAAGTAGAAATCAAATTCTTCTTCTTAGAAAAAAAGAATAAATAATTCAAATTCAAGTTTTCAGAAGACACTGTACATTTTGGTGACTGCAAAAATAAAATGTTTATCAATATTCTACATCTATTATTCTGAAGTTTATTAATCTAAAAAGTTCCAGATCGAATCCTAATATATTCTTCCTAAAAAGAGAAAAAAATAATTTAAACTCAAGCTGCATATTTCAGTCCAAAACTTCGATTAAATCCCAACCCAAGTAAGATCCACATCTCGAATGCAAACAAGCCGGAAAAAACAAATGCAAATGAGCACTCGAAAGCAACCGTGCTCGTTTTCGAGTATTTCTGTAATTTTTGACATAGCTCGTTTCTGTCATCCAGCATAAATGTAACGTTTAACAAGTTCCACGTTCTAAAGCCAGAAATAAACGAAACAAGATCCAACGTCTGCTCGGAATCGCGAGCTGAGAAGCTGAATTTCCGAGAAACTCGAAAACAAAATTGCGAATCTCGTTTACGCACATGCGAACGATTTGATCGATGTAACGAAAGTGGGAAAATGGGGATTTTCGAGATACCGCGGGAATTAAAGGTGTCACGGCGGATTGTGAGGCAAAAATGGCTATTGCAAAAGATCACGGACGCGTGTTTTCGCGCGCGTGTGCCTCTCTCACCTCGTAACGTGAAACCGAACGCATTGTACGCTGTATATGATTCTCGCTCGGTGTAATGTCTGAATTACACGCTCGCGCGGCTGCATTTGACCCACAACTCGGTCCTCCAGTGCCGGTTTACATGGAGGTTACTGTTAAACCGATCCTTTGCCTCGCCGATATCTCCTAATTCATAAATAAATCCGTGCGTCTGATCATTTTCGTACGGTACAAGCGATTACTTATTTTCTTATATTTTTATTCATCGTATTATTGCTTTTTCCTTCGTGAATTATTAATCAAGGTTACCGAATTATTATTTAATTTTCGTACGGTACAAGCGATTCCTTAATTTCTTATATTTTTATTTGTCATATTGCTCTTTACGTCGTGAATTATTAATCAAAGTTATCGAATTATTATTTAACTTTCGTACGGTACAAGCAATGTCTTTTGATGATTCCTTATTTTCTTATATTTTTATTAATTCTATTATCACTTTTTCTGTTGTGAATTATTAATCGAAGTTATGGAAATATTATTTAATTTTCGTTCGGTACAAGTGAATTCTCTTTATTATTCTTTATTTTCTTATATTTTTATTAATTCTATTATTACTTTTTCTGTTTTGAATTATTAATCAGAGTTATCGAATTACTATTTAATTATCGGCGAATTTCTATTCGTTATTCTTACATTTTTGTTAAATTGTGGTTATTATTATCGTTGATTATAACCGTTAAAAATTTGTAATTACGAAGATCGAAATTTAGACATTATGGTTCTGTGCGTATAATATTTTTCGATCGTTCATTTCTACTCGTTTTGTATTCCACCGTTCCAAGTGCCTGAGGTTCTTCTAATCTAGGTACTTTAGATATTACAACACTACATGCATTAGGTTCCTCAATTCTATTCGCGTAGAGTGTACGGTTCTAGGTTCATTGGATCCTTCATTGGTGCCTGCTACAATCCCAAGTGCCTATTTACTATAAGTTTCACAATCTTAAGTGCCTTAAACTCTTCGAATTCACAGCGTCGGAACTTCTAATTCTACCTACAATTATACGCCCGGCGTCTGTTTACTTTAAACTCGGAATCTCAGGTGCCGTGAATTCCTTGAATCCACCGTGTAAATATTCTAATTCCCGGTATAATTAGGCTCTCCTGGCCTATTCATTTGATATTGCACAATTTTAAACGACTTAAATTCTCCGAATCCACTGCTTTACATACTCCGATTCTATCTGCAATTATATCTTTCCAGTCTATTCACTTCTGATTCTACAATTCAAAGCTCATTACATCCTCTTGCTTTATTCGCTTTATATTTTACAATGATGCCCCAGATCTTTCCAGTCTATTCACTTTATATTCTACAATTCCGAATGCTTTACATTCTTCCGATATACAACTTAATCGTAACAATTTCAGCCTCAATTAGATTCTCCCAATCAATTCACTTCTATTTCGAGCTCATTACGTTCCTTCGCTCTGTTCACTTTATATTTCACCATCCTCTATCTTTTAAATCGATACTCCTCAAGATGCCAACCAATTTTATGCATGAAATGTCAAATAAAATATACAAAACAATGTCAAACTAATTGCACGTTGCTGTCTTTATAATTAAAAAAGGGAAATCATAAATTGATAAAATTTTAATTATTTAAATATGTTAATTTTATGGTCTTTTTCTGCTCATCAGCTATCGTTAGTGTTAGATATATTTTGAGTGACTAAGAACTAGTTTTCTTTAAAATTTATTATTTAAAACATATAAAACACTGTTAAACCAATTGCATGTTGCTGTCTTTGTAATGAAAAAAGGAAATCATAAATTGATAAAATTTAAATTACCTAAATATATTAACTATACATTCTACGTTTTTTTTTTTCTTCGTCAACTATCATCAGTGTTAGATATATTTCGCGTGACTCAGAACTAGTCCTCTTTCAATTCGAATCATGTCACCTCCTCCGCCGTTTATCCTCTTTATATCTCACACTCTCTGCCATCCCAAATCATTCGAGACCATTCTCGCCCAATTCTACCTTCTCAATCTCCATTTCCTTCATATTCCACGCTTCTCAGTGTCTCAGACTCCTCTCTTCTTCTCGATCCACCAGAAATCTATAAAATACATTCTCAATCTCCATATTTTTCATATTCCACGCTCCTCTGTGTCTCAGACTCTTCTCTTCTTCTCGATCCACCAGAAATCTATAAAATACATTCTCAATCTCAATTTTCTTCATATTCCACACTTCTTTGTGTGTCAGACTCTCCTCTGTTCTTCTCGATTCAACAGAAATCTATAAAATACATCCTCAATCTCAATTTTCTTCATATTCCACGCTCCTCTGTGTCTGAGATTTCTCTCTTCTTCTCGATTCACCAGAAATGTATAAAATACATCCTCGATCTCAATTTTCTTCATATTCCACGCTCCTCTGTGTGTCAGACTCTCCTCTGTTCTTCTCGATCCACCAGAAATGCCAAAGCACAGCGATAGCTGGAACCCGCGGCGCGGATTGCACGCGGGTGTCTCGCTCCGATTCGCCTAAACGCGGAACGCTATAACGGTTGGACACGATTTTTCCGCGCGTTCGTCGCGTAATGAACAATTATAATAGAAATTGTTCGGCAGGGAATTTCGCAGGGACGAGAGCGCGGTGTCGTTTTAGAAACGAAATTTATGGCCCGTCGATGTTGCCCCGACCAGCTTAAAACGCTCGACCCGAGCTAATGGCGCGTCTGGCACTTACATTGCCCGTTCGCCGATAAATCGTTTCATTGTCGCGTTTTAATTTATCGCCGGGAAAGAGAGCAGCGAACAGTTGGAGACGGTTGGAAACGATCGACAGATCGGCCTTCGTTGTTCCTTCCCGGCGATCTCTTCCATCGTTGGTAAGATCGTTTTGTTACCATGGCCAACGAGTTTGTCGGTACGTCGACGATGATGTGAAATTCGTCGTTCGATACTCCAGATCGGACTAGACCTTTAGAAACGAGTGTTATAACATAGCTGGAATTTTTTTGACTCTTTTTAGAGTAACAGCTGCTCGGAATGTAACGAGAAATTATTTTAGCAGTAGCATCGATGTTGCACAGATCTTTTAATTTGGAGAATTTCCCTCGATTTGTTATTTTTAATATTTAGCATATATTTGATTTATCGTTAATTTTTCAGAACAAGAACTGGTTGTGTTAGAGTCTTCTTTTCTGCACTCCTGTAATTGCATTATGTTTGTATTCGCATTCGTGTTTATGTGAAATTTTGTTTTCATTGCATCGCTTTTCTTATTTCATCTATATAGAATTTTCTATAATTATATAGGGTTATTACACTTCAGAAGCATTATGTATTAAAATACAGGTTTGTTTACAGACGTGCGAAATTTATTAGCACGAGTGTATCGTGTAAAGTATGTTTTGCAATGAATTTTGTATTATTATTACTATTATTATCGTGGATATTAGAAAATTGGATAAGAGTGAGGAGCTTTAGAATGAAATTTCTTCGGTTAAACGATCGTTGAATATATAGTAAAAGTGTTTACATAATTTCTGTGAGAATTCGAGAAAATTTTCTTGCCGAAATAACGTTTCAAGTAAACTTGCCGAGAGTTGAATTTTGTTCGTGTTTATTCTGGAGATAACGATAAAAGCAGGACCAAAATATACTTGATTATGCTACATTTGCAATTTAGATTGCCTCGAATCCTGATAAAAGATAAGTGATTTAGACTTCTAACCTGAAATTGTAATTAAATTTGCTCTTCGGTAAACCTTTCTTCGAAAGAGGCAATCTATTAGGGATAAAAATACAGGCGTCCAATAATCTAATTAATCAGAACAGGCACTCGAGCAAATAACCATCGCGAAAAGACTCGTTTTCAGGTTTCTGCTTCTCATCTACGGAGAATTCTGCGAGTAGTAGCCCAAACGAAGAAAAACAAACTACTCGAATTTCATTCTAAACACACAACTTACGGTAAACAGAATGGTGGCAGAAACGTTTGCATACCTTTTCCTTTAACCCCGATATTAAAGTACCGATTAATCAAAACGAGCATGGTCACTCGGAAAGATTACAGCTTCGACAGAGCTATTTTATTTAACCCTTTGTTAACGAGAACCTAAGTTAAAGATAGATCAAATATATACTAAATAATAACAAAATAACAAATCGAGGGAAATTTTCTACATTCAAAAATATGCAGTACATCGACGTCAATGTTAAAATTATTTTTCGTTTACATTATTACATTTCAACTCGGCTATACTGTCATTAGAGAAAAAAATATACGATTAATTTTCAATCGTAAATGGTAGAACGCGAAAGAGTACACGAGTTTGCGTTACGAAAAATCGAGAAAATCGGAAAAAGAAATCGAAAAAATCAGAAAAAATCCGCTTCGAGAAATTGGGCCAGTTCGCGTTGGTCCTGTTTGCAAACGAGCGTGTTCCAGCGCGATTTGTCGCTCGCAAAAGCGAACCCGTTCGCATTTCGCGACCGGCAGCGTGATACGATTTTAGAAGGCTCGAATTCATGGCGCGCATGCACGAAAACGGGGGTTGTCCACGGCTAAACTTGGCCGAGCTGGCGTACGTAGGAGTCTGGATGATTTGCATCGGCGAACTCGAGGAAAGGAGGGCGACCACGCGCCAGTGCGAGCCGAGAACGGTAGATTACCTTTGGTCCTTGGGTAAACAGAGATCGAATGGGACATCGCTGGAGCAGAGCGAGCGTCGCGGCGCGTCCAGACAGTAGAACGATCCGGGATCAAATTTTAACGCTAAACCTAACACGGTCAAATAACCGATGAACGGAAAAGTAGCGGAATCAAAGAAAGTTGTTTATTCTTGGTTTCTTTATTTTAATAAATAATTATTTTATTAAGGACTCGATTCTTGTTATTAGAATTCATTCGAAATAATAGATATTATATTCTGCTATTGAGTTTAGAAGATATGAGATTTATTGCGTAAGGAATTTCTGAATCTATGATTATAGTCAATTAGATCAAATTTTAACGCTAAATCTACCATGATCGAATAACCGATGAACGAAAAGGTAGTGGAATCAAAGAAAATGGTTTATTCTTGATTTATTTATTTTAATAAATTATTATTTGATTAAGGACTCGATTTTCGTTATTAGAATTAATTCAAAATTTCAAAAATATGGGATTTATTCTGAATGGTATAACGAGTTTCTGGATCCATCATCAGTCGGGGTTAACGCGTATCATAAAGACTCTATCTGGATAGACATAAATCGACGCAGAACCATAATTACAAAGACTAACACGTAGAACGATGAAAGAACAAACCGTTCGTCTCTGAACTCATCAGCCGAGATCAAGACAGCTCGCGGCGAGCATTAAGGAAACAATAGCTTTCTCGTAACACAATAAACGCATTAAAGACTTATCCCACACGTTACTTTTCTAACTACTTCCTAACTGCCTCGTCGATCATAACTACACGGACCTCTCCAAACCTCTCCATCATTTTAACCTCGCTAACTCGAAAACCCACCCCACAAGCTTTTTAATCTGTAATTACTACGAAGTAATAATTATGTGTATTTTACGCGATTCATCGGAATCACAACTGTCTCAGATTCGAATAGCAACGGTTTTGACGATGATTTACTGCATGTAAGAACAGTAAATTTACTACTTCTAATTACTATGATACCTATACAACTAGAGATGTATGGAATTTTGAAAAGTTTGCATCAGGATGGTATTAGAGAAAATTCAGAAAATGTTCCTCCAGATTGTCCGAAATATCACAAGCATGTTTCGGACACTTAGGTGAATTTTCCAAAATTATTTTCGGGAATTTTTAGCATATTCTCCGAGTTTTCCATAGAATTTTTCCGTAACATTTTCGGAGACTTTCAAGTACCCGTGATATTCCCGGAATTCTGAATATTCCCGGGAATTTTGGAAAACTTTCGGTACTTTCGTTCGAAGCCTCGGTATCCCATAATTTTCTTATCAACTCCCATCAAAGAGCGACGAAAAATTCCATCCATCTATCGGAACTCGGAACTGGCCCAGATTCGAGGAGCAACGGTGTTCAGAACGACGCCGTGTCGTCCGTAAGAGCAGCACGCCAACGCTTTTAAGCGTCGGTGAGCGAGAAGGGGAGCGTCATAGGTCGACGTCGTAAGAAGATAGAGGATAGAGCAGGAAAATTAAGCGAAGGAGAAAAAAAACAATAAACGAAATACAGACAGAGAAAGAAAGTGAAGAGGAATAATAAGAATAAAGGGAGAGAGAGAGAGGGAGGTGAAGAGTGTGACGAAAGAGAGCATCGGAGAGCGAGAGGAAGCATCATAAAGAGGATAGAGCAGGAAAATTAAACGAAGAAAAAAAAACGAAATGCAGAGGAAGAAATAAAGTAATTGAAGAGGAATAACAAGATGAAATGAGAGGTTTGAACCAGAGAGACACGAAAGAGAGCATTGGAGAGCGAGAGGAAGCGTCATAAGGAGGATAGAGCAGGAAAATTAAGCGAAGAAAAAAGAACGAAATACAGAGGAAGAAAGAAAGTAAATGAAGAATATCAAGATGAAATGAGAGGTTTGAAGCAGAGAGACATGAAAGAGCATTGGAGAGCGAGAGGAAGCGTCGTAAAGAGGATAGAGCAGGAAAATTGAGCGAAGAAAAAAAACTGAAATACAGAGGAAGAAAGAAAGTAAGCGAAGAGGAATAAGAAGAGGAAAGGAGAGATTAAACGGTGAGAGAGGTGGGACGAAAGAGAGGAGCACGACGGGTGCACGCACTCGCATGAGACGTATACTCATGTGTGTGCCGAGGAAGGGGAGTACGTGGGGGGTGAAAGGGGAGGGGGTTGCGAGAAGTGCGTAGATGCGTGGGCGTCTGTCAGTGAGCGCGAGAACGCTGCGTGAGACGCGCGTCGACTTGTGGCTCCGCTCGAGCCGCGGGTTTCTCTTTTCGAGATTATAGTTCATCGCGTCAGATTCATTTCTCCGATATCGTGTATCCAATCGTTTGATAACACAGAGCTTAGTACGGTGAAGTTCGCTCGCTCCATTGCGAATCCGCCTTTTCCATTACGATTGTTCTCGCGTTACGATAATATCGTGTATCGCGTCGGTTTAAAAGGTAAAATTTCGACGGCGAAATTGTGCTTTGCATCACGGTCTTCCACGAGGAGTAATTGCTTTCTCGTCGCACTCGGTAGATAATAATATCGTTTATTGGATCGGTTTCTGAGAGAAAATTTGGACGGTGAAATTCTTGTTGGTCCGATTGCGAAATTGTGTTTTGCATCACGGTCTTCTGCGATGAGTAATTGCTTTCTCGTCACACTCGGTAGATCTTAAAAATATCGTTTGATTTCTAGGGTAAAATTTGGACGGTAAAGTTTGCAAATTTACCTTTTGTATTACGGTTGTTTTCTTGCGGCACCGAATCACTCGATTTGGAGAATTTGTGTGTATCGTATCAGTTTGGAAGGTAAAATTTGGACGGTGAAATTTGATTCGTTTGGCGAAATTGTGTTTTGCATTACGGTCTTCCACAAGGAACAGTTGCTTTCGGTAGATCTTAATAATATCGTTTGTTCGATTGGTTTTTAAGGTAAAATTTATAAGCTAAAATTGCGAACTTGCTCCGATTGTAAACTTGCCTTTTGTATTACTCGAATTATTTGGATAATATCGCGTGTTAGATCAGTTTTTAAGATGAAATTTGAACCATAAAGTTGATTGATCCGAGTACGAATTTGTATTTTGTATTGAGATTGTTTTGAATGAAAAAAAGAAAAAGGAAATGAAGGAAGCTTAAAGAAAATGCGAAAAATAAGCGATTATATTGAAAAATTGAAGGAAACGTTAATCGAGAGTTTAAAATCGGTCATGTGTTTAGTAGGTATTAAATTGGGTGGGATTTGTTTTGTTGGGATTGAATTTGTCGATTAGGAGATCGAACGAAGGTTGTTCAGTGTTTGTGAGATACACGTGTTGGATGTGTTGTATTAAATTATGAGGTTACATGATTCAGATATTATAAAGAGCAGATTGTTTTAATCTTTGCAGTCCGAGTCGCTTTATTTTAACTGATTCACGTAGTCAAAAAGTTAGTTTTATTTTCGTATTATTTTCTATATTAACATAATTTCATTAAATAAAAATTGAACCACAAAGCACTACCTTTGATCGTTCTTCGGTAATAAGACGCTCGCTTTTGGTTGGACAATTAATACGTCGAAGTAAAATACTCAGTTTGGATGTGACTCATAAATTCATAAAAGTTTTTAGGAAGAACGAATTATTTCGAAGTTTGCGAGTTACTATAATTTAAGAAGACATATAAGAAAATACGTAATATATCGTTGACAGTTGTTATTGAGTCATTTCTTTTACCGTTCCAAGGTGAATTATTTCCTGCAATGCTATCCTAATGTTCATTATTCACCATCGGTGAATCAATGGTGAAGAGTAGAGAATTATTAATAGTAATAGAGTAATAGTTAGTAAGAGGTCATCTGCTGGTCCTCGTTTCTTTCCAAACGTAACTTAGAAATTATCAGATTAATAAAGCGAAAGCTAGTTTATGGGATAACGAACATGAAATAAAATTGGCTGACTGAAATATATTGTATCCAAATCGTCGATATAATCGATCAATGAATAATTACGATCCAAACAGGTCTAATTCGATTCGAACATAAATCGTCGCAGAATTTTAACAGTTGTATTATATCGTCGGGTATGAATTTCTCAATTCAAAGCGTAACTTTTAAGCGACGTTTGTTCTATGTAACTAGGACAACGCGATACTGTTAACAGTGTACAGGTTTCACGATTAGAAGGACCGTCAGTCGTGAAAGTCTAAGTCCCTAGTGAATAAATTTTCGATATTAAGCAAGAAATTCAGGCACACACGAGCTCGTACTGCTTACTCGATCCCTAATAGTCTTAACGAAATCGTTATGCAAACTTCGTACGTACACGCGTGAAATTTCACGCAAAAGTCTCGCTTACGCGACAATTAATTCCGTCGAAAACTAGGCTAATTACGAAACAAAAACTAAACACGCTATTTCTACATATTTCATACAACGGAGCTCTCTCGTTGCCAAGTCGATTACCTCTGCGCGAAATAAAGGATGCGAGTTTATTTTGAATATAAGAAATGAAGCATCGATTCCGAGCACTTTGATCCTGAAATTTTTAAATATTCGAAAAATCGACCTTGGTGTGTGAATGACTCGCGTAATTTAAAAGCTTATTTTAATAATTCCATAGAGACAGCTGGATCCATAAAACGCATTCTAGAAAATTTTCTTCTGGCCCGGAAGATCGTCTACTGGGTTTTTCGGAAAGTAATTTCGTTTTATTCCCAACACAGGACCTAATTGTATTTTTTCACAGCCAACTTCACGCTTAATCCAAATAATCGTTATACGTTTCAACAGCCGATATAGTAAGGCTTCTTTGTCAAAAATTTTGTTCGATTCTTCGCGATAGTTTTTGTTCGGTGCCCTGTCAAAGATAGAAAATCAAAATCAGCATTTTCGGCGTGTTTTACTCTTTTGTCATGGAAAAGGTGAAAATGCGGTTCAAGCGTAGCGAAAATTACGCGATGCGTATGGAGAAGATGTATGGACCGAACGACAATGCCAAAATTGGTTTGCAAAATTGTGTTCGGGCCATTTCAATGTTGAAGAAGACCGGAAGTTGTGGAAGGCCCGTTGAAGCCGATGAAGAGAAAATAAAGGCATCGATAGATGCAAATCGCTAAATAACATCTCATGAGATTGCCGAGAGGTGAAATTTCTCGAATTCGACCGTTCATGATCACGTGGAACATCGCTCTGAAACAATCGTGTTTCATTTTCACCAAAAAAACGAAATGGACAACCCAATAGTTTCATCGAACCCATCGTCATAAACGTCGCTTTCTTTTCTCGACGTCGATTATTCATGAAAAGCTTTCCGGCGTCCATATCCGTTACCATAAATCGTCCGAATCTCGCGATCAGCTGTAGAACACAGCCACACTTAACACCAAACACACGAACGAGTGTGCCAGAAAAATATATACCGCGCATCATCAACGGAGGTGTTCGTTTGCCCGAAATAGACGCAGAAAGTCACACAGAATCTGAGAAATGTAATCCCGACGATATGAGTAACGTCCATGACGTATTTCATAGCAACTCGAAAGTCTCATACGTTATTTTATTTCCCTTAATAAACGGGTTAAATCCACCGCTTTTTCTCCTAAATTTATTGTTACATCCAAACTTCATCGGGAAAGTTTGTTCAATTGGTTCATAATCTTTCGGATACATATATCTTTCGGGATCCGATATTTCTTTTTCTTCGGTCGTTGTAATATCTAGATTCGAGAATTTGTATCAGATTAAATTAAGATGATTTATATTTTATTCATAAAAATTGGGGGTTTCGAATGCATTTCGATATTGAATCGGAGAGAGTTAATTCTCAGAGAAAATAGATATTAATATTTAATTATTAAATAGATATTAATATTTAAATATTTAGGAAAGTTTGTTGTATACCCGTCTTTATGAAGACCCGTCAGATTTACGGATAAAGAAACCTATTTATTTATATTTTCTCAAAAATCAAGACCACGAGTTTGATTTAAGAACAATTCCAATATTAACAAACTTAATATAAGTCAAATTAAACCTTATATTTTAATTAAAGTAAAGCAACACACGCGACAAATTGACGTGAACATAGCGTTAAGAAAGTAAGACCACGAGTTTAATTTAAAAACAATTCCAATATTAACAAACTTAATATACTGGATCCTTCGGAAAGTCATTTTGTTTTTATTTTTACCTGCAGAAGTGTGAAGTTGGAAAACAGCAAATGACTTTCCGAGCGGCCTAATGAGTTGATTAAACCTTACATCTTAATTAAATCGAAGCAACCCTCCCGTAAACCTAGCGTCAAGAAAAAAAAAAGGAAGGTTAGTAAAGTAGACATAAAAACAAAGGGAAGAATCGTAAAGGGAGAAAGGTGAAAAGGGAGAAAGAGAGAGACTATTTCCACCGGGGCGATTAATCGTCCGCGTGACGAGGGTGTGAAACATTTGGTTCGTTCGGTCCTCGTCGCGCTCGTGCACCGTCGCCGGCGTCGGGACGCTGGGCGTCCCCACCCCTGCGGACCCCCACCAGCTCTCGCCACGTCCTCGTGGAAGGCCGTGTTCGTTTTCCGCGGCCGCATCAGCCGGCAATTCGCATTCGACCGACGTCTTGGTTTAAAGAGTCTCGGGGACAAGACTTTTTGATGATGACTTGACTTCTGCCGACTGGAGTCAGCCGCGGCCTCGTATGTACGAAGCACATACGGGAATAAGCTAGAAGAATTAGCGTGAAATACGTGAAATAATCCCAAAGGAGGAATAATAAAGAAGACGATCATTCGAAGCGGCTGAACGAAGAGATAGAGAACGATAGAAGAGGATTTAATTCATTTCGAATCGATTAATCGCGAGTGACACGAGGGTCCCTATATATTATATATCGCCATTTTGCTTCGTTCTTTTTTTCTTTTTCTCGGTTTTTTCATTCTCGCCTGTTCCTCTCGCCTTTTTGTTGTTGTTGAGTGCCCAGTGAGAGGGAAGTTTGTACGACGTTCTTCGTAAACGCGCTGAGAAGAGAAGAGAAGGAAGGTAAATACGTTTTTTTGTGATCGACCGAACGAGAAAATTCGAGCAAAACGAAAACGATATTTCAAAACGACTTGGATTCCTCCGATTGATCCAAGATGAAGCGACAAACGTCTCAGCAGCAGCAGCAGCAGCAGCAACAACAACAGCAGCAGCAGCAGCAACAGTCTATGATGCAGCAGCAACAGCAGCAGCAAACGGTCACGCAACAGCAACAACAGCAATACATGCAACAGAGGACCGAACGACAGGTTACTCGGCAACAGATCACCAGTCAGCAGAGAGGTCAGTCCGGTGATCCTTCTTTTTCCGAGTTTCATCAAAAATCCAACCCCTTTTTAACCTTGTTTGATGGTCCGAGTAGACAAAAGCGTGCAGAACGTCGTGAAAATCGGTCGTTAATAACTTTCCGATTAGCAATCGAGGAATTGCGAATCAAACAATTCCAAGATCGTTATTTAGTTTAATAGGATTACTCGTTGACAGGTCGCTGACTGTTTCAATTAACATTTCATTCCCGAAAAATAAGAAATTTCTAATTCGAACTTGACGATATTAAGAATATCGTTATTTTCTTATTTCCTTCGTTGAAATTCATATTTTACTTGTCTTACTCGTTAGAGACAATTCGAGAAACGAGGGATAAGAGTAATTGTGAATCAAACAATTCCAAGATCGTTATTTAGTTTAATAGAATTGGTCGATGACAGGTCGATCATTGTTTCGTTAACATCTCATTCCCGAAAAATAAGAAATTTCTAATTCAAAGTAATTATAAATCAAACAATTCCAAGATCGTTATTCAGTTTAATGGGATTGACAGGTAGCTGACTGTTTCGTTAACATCTCGCTCCCCAAAAATAAGAAACTTGTAATTAGAATTTGACGATACTAAAAATATTAATCTTCCTATTTCCTTGCTTCAATTCGATATTTTCTTTGTATTACACGTCGGAGATAACTCGAGAAACAAGGGATAGCCTTGAATAGAGTAAATTTGTGGAACCGACGGATTTCTCATAGCAAAGAAATTAGAACGATAACTTGACGGTATTAAAAATATTAATCTTCCTATTTCCTTGCTTCAATTCGATATTTTCCTTGTANATTTCTCATAGCAAAGAAATTAGAACGATAACTTGACGGTATTAAAAATATTAATCTTCCTATTTCCTTGCTTCAATTCGATATTTTCCTTGTATTACACGTCGGAGACAACTCGAGAAACGAGGGATAGCGTTGTATAGAGTAAATTTGGGGAACCGTCGGATTTCTCATAGCGAAGAAATTAGAGCGATAACTTGACGGTATTAAAAATTTTAATCTTCCTATTTCCTTGCTTCAATTCCATATTTTCCTTATTTTACACGTCGGAGATAACTCGAGAAACAAGGGATAACGTTGTATAGTGTAAATTTGTGGAACCGTCGGATTTCTCAGCAGAGGCTATATCCCCTCGACGAATATTCTATTTTCGAGCGAGAGCACCGCCCCTGCGCGAGCTCTAAAGATAGTTTTCCACGTTGTTCGACGCCAACGTTTCGAAAATTCCTGCACGCGCCTCGTATAAACGCTTCCCTCCGCTTAAGGGTCGCCCTCCCCGAAGAGGGTGGCCGTGGATCCCGTAAAAACCGAGACGCCTGCCGCGGCAGCTGTCAAAATCGCTGCCATCTGACACGGCATATCTGTCATTGGCCCGTGGATCGCATCTTCGCTCTCTGCTCTCCTTCCTTCCTTCCGAACGCCAACTGAGAGGGAAAGGAGGGAAAAATGCCGCTTCTAAATTCGGCCAGACACACTTTTCACACAGGGTCCTCTCCGGCAGCTCGTTATCCCGAGAATCACGATGATGGTTAACTAATTAGCGATAGAGGAAGGTCAATTACCGGAAAATAAAATTTCTTGCTCTTTCAAGAAAGTATTTGGTTGTCCAGAAAGTAATTTCGTTCTTTTCTTTTTTCCTTTATACGGTTTAAGCGTGAAATTGGCTGTGAAAAAGTACAATTAGTTCCTGTGTTCGGGAAAAACGAAATTACTTTCCGAACAACCTAATACGATTAGATCCTCTGTCAGGAAAAAAGCAAAATTACTTTCCCGACAAGCTAACACAACGAAGGAGTGCATATTTGATGCGAAACACTGAAATCGATGTATTTTGACAGAAATTCGCTGTCAAAGTAACGATTTTCACAGTTTCATCGCTCTAAGTGCGCGCATACGCTCCAATGATGCGAAATCAACGCGAATATCGCATATTTACATGACTTTTGATTCTCATCGTAAATACGTGATTCGCTTGAGAAAAAATTTCAGCGTTTCGGCGTCAGAATACGTGTTTTTATTGGGTTGTTCGGAAAGTAATTTCGTTTTTTTTATGCGTTTTAAGTGTGAAGTTGGCTGTGAAAAAGTACAATTAGATTCTCTGTTGGGAAAAAAAGAAATTATTTTTCGAACAACCTAATACGATATACGCTTACATGCTTGTATATAGATGTCGTTTTTGTATTAGGTTTCGTAGCACCGTGTATCGATTGACAAATGCTTCTATTGTTTCGCTCTGATCGTGGATATTTCCGCGTTTAAAGCCCCGATCACGATAGTTCCAATTATTCGAGCTTAAGATGCTCGAATTTTGGCACTAGGACTATCAATGGGTTCGAAATGACTCTTTTCAAAGATTTTATTTTATTTTAATTTACAACTTCTGAGAATAAACAAACTTTTAAACTTTCGACACAATTTTTGCCTACTTTGATTCGGATCGAAACACGATTGTTTATAGTTATCCATCATTCTTCATTCGAGAAAAATATATTTAAATACTCATTTTAGGTTGGTAGGTCTAGCGTTCATAATGCGAGTTTGTGTTCAATAAAATATTGGTAGTTATCCAAAATGGCGTCGGGAGAATTGGAATTTTCGAGGATTCGTTTATCAGCGGCTTCTCAGAAATTAAAGTTTTTCGCAGAATATCGTTAAAAATTCCCCGAATTTATGAAAAATCGGGAATTTATCGTTACCTTGTTCATTTTCGCTTGTCCTCGGTGCCGTAATCTTACTTTTCCCAAGAAAAATACCCAATTTTCTCAAGTAGTTTTCATTTGTACGCCGAAGCACGAAATTTAAAAAATTAAAGAAACCACAAATTCGATTCAATTCGAAGTCGAGTAACTCTAACGAGTGTGAACGGTGCTTAAACTCGTCGGATTCGGATCAGACGTAAGAGTAAGAGAAACTCAAGTTTACTAGACGGTGAAAAACAGATAACGAAGGTTCCAAGGTTGAGCAGAAACTGACGGGAAGTTGATAACCGCATCTGTCACGAGATCCCCTTTCGGCTAGCCATTACCTTGAGGCTAATGATCATTGATCATTGATCATTGATCTTACCAACGCTCTTACCAGATAATCGATCGTAACAAGCCTTAAAAAATCCTGTAACAAAATAACATAAAGTTAGAAACAAAGCTGTAAGACCTTGATAAAACACACTTTTGCGTTTTTAATCCTCTTCTTCTTCTGTAACTATTCAAAACTTAAAAAACTGTTCAGAAACTTCTTTATATCATTTTAAAATCACTTCTCCCATGTTACGTCAATTTTATAAAATAGTAAAACATTTCTTTGGAAGACTTTCGTGAAATTTCTATTCTGACAACAAAATTCCTGGACCTTGAGAATACAGCTACCACCAAAGAAGAACTGCCTAAAAATTTCGGTGCATCTTCGACCCTTTCTTTTAAATAGACCACATTAATATTTCTTATAAAACACATAATCTTCCTTCGAGACTCCGTGAATTTTATAAAATAGCAAAACAATTCTCTGGAAGACTTTCGTGAAATTCCTATTCTCGTAACAAAATTCCTGGACCTTGAGAGGATCTTCAACCCTTCCCTGCAAATAGACCACGTTCTTATTTCTTCTAAAACACATAATCTTCCTTCGTGACGAAGATATGAAAGCCCTAACTCGAAATACAACCTGTGACGCACGCCAAAGAGAAAGGAAAGCTGGAGTTGAGAGAAAACGTCGACGAGGGTTCGTTCAAAGGGTCGCGAGAAGTGTCCGTGAAATGGCGAGCGTCGCGACATTTTCCGCGAAACGTTCCGGGGCGATTCGCTTCGAGAGATTCGCGTGGTTATTCTAAACGAGGAGAATTGATGGAGCACGGCACGGTGAAATGGCGGGTTTACGCGAATTCCGCGGAACACAAGATTGGAGACGGTCCAATATGGGGATGAAAATATCGCCCGGTTGCTCCGTTGTTTACGTTTGTTGCGCGATCCCATGCAAAAATCGGAAAGCTGCCAGAAGAGAATTTCGGGCGTCGCCGGGAAAGGGAAAGGGAGAAGAAATTAAGGACCGTGTTTCTCGTGGAAGGGGAGAAAGGAGAAAGACACGGGGGAAGGAAGGGTGGCGTGTGTGTCGTTCCCCATGAATCATTTGGCCGAAATAAGGCTGGTCGACTCGCTCTCGGAATATTTTCGGCGGTTTAATCACCGCAATAGCAGCATTAATTCTTTCGGCTACGCCCACGAGCCTGCAACCTCTTCGTACCTCGTGAAATAGATTCCTGACATTTTGCTTGAAAATTCACCTTTTCAAGGAATTTATAAGGATCTTATTTAAGTTCCCACGGTTTTCCAGTCCTTCAGCCATTTTTTCTTCTTCTATACAGGTGTTTTAATGCTGTATCGATTGCTTCTTCCGTTTTTTCTTCTTTCTTCCTATTATTTTAATATTGTATCGGCTGGTTGGCTTCTTTCGGCTACGCCCACGAGCCTGCAACCTCTTCGTTCCTCGTGAAATAGATTCGTGACATTTAGCTTGAAAATTCAGCTTTGCACAGAATTTATAGGGATCTTGTCCAAGTTTCCACGGTTTTGTAGTGTTTCTTCCATTTTTGATTCTTTCTTCCCAATATTTTAATATTGTATCGGTTGTTTCTTCCATTTTTAGATTAGTAGTTAGGAGTTAGATTAGTAGGTCGATAATCTTGGGGTTTGTAATTAATTGAAGTTATTTTTAATATTTCCTTTCAATATAGATTTTGTATTATACTTATTGCGCAGGTCATTATACCTCGGACAAGATAAAATAGAATGCTTTCTGGGTGGAATGCTTGTGTTATTTAGCAGATTAAAAAATGTACTCCTTTATGCATACCGTTCTATATTTTATATTTATTATACTACGTAACATTTACAAATGTCAGGTTTATTTTGTATACGCTAAATACACAGGAGTTAGCGGTAACAATTATGGAAATGAGGATAAATATTTTACCAGCAGAAATTTATTTATACGTGAAAGCGCATTTCCAAGCAATAGTCATTCGAAACTTGTTTTAAATGGAAACTAAATGTTTCTCAACAAAATCTATTGTACTTTTCGCTTGAAGTTTCATTTACCAAACTGTCACAGTTCGTATAAAATAATTATTATTAATAGTTTATTACATATAAATTATCGTATAGAAAATATCGTTTTATTATAATTTTACGTAAAGATGATTCTTTTTTTTTGTCAAGATTATTATTTACCGAAATTCATATATATAGCACACGATTGTTTTATATATATTCGCGCTTACAATATTATTTCATCAAAGTATACGACCGTGTGTCGAAAATATAGTAATAATAATCTCGACCTTGGGTTTACCTGACGGAACGGATAAAAATACGAAAGACAAAGTGGAAAGCGGACAAATTTCTTCGACTGTCAAGCTTATTCTGAAACCGTTTGTGTATATTTATACGCGATATAGAGTGATCTTCTGTCCCGAAATCGGTGGGATACGAAGGTGAGAAACGAACGCGAGGATCATGCAACAAACTTGGTGTAAGAATTTTCAAGTGGCTGCGCATTTCTTTCCTCGGTCACGCGGCTAGAACAACCGTAAAGAAAGTAACGTAATTTTCCACGAGTCATGGTTATAGTCACGACTATCAATTTAAATACGGTTTACGGCGTTCGGAACGGTTCCGCCACAATACCTTTGCCAACTGCGCCGGCTAAAAGCGATCATAGCTATCGACAGAATCCGAGGGTAGTATGTATAATACATCGGAAATGTGACCAACACTGCAAACATATCGGCCGTGTATTTCGTTACCGGGACAGCCGCGAAGAAACCACGAGATATCGCAAATACGAACACGTGCCATTTAATACACGGTTGCGTCAGCGTTAATTAATCCTCTAAACGAGTTTTTACCGAGGAATGTACGAACAATAACGATCTTAACGATCCTTTCCTCGAATTCCGTTAATAAACCTGGAATCACAGTCCGGCTAATGGAATATTAATTAGATCATTTTCTCTATCGTTAGTTTTGTTAATGTTAACGTTGCTAAGGATATTCATAATATTAACGCTTGGTGTTATTATTAATTGGTAACCTGTAATAAATAATTTGAACATGAATAATAAAATATACTATTAATAGCGGGGATATTAATATTATTAACATTGGTAATATCCTCGNAAGCGAGGAAAGAATAAAAAAAAAAAAAAAAAAAAAGGAAAGGAAGAAAAAGAAATTAATAGTGGTATATTAACGTCGTTAATATTAGAAGTATCTCAGTCATTTATATTCAAGTAATTATAACGAACTTAAAAAAAAAAAGAAAGGCAAAGAAATTAATCCTCTTAGAAAGAACAGAAAGACATTAATAGTGATAATATTAACGTCGATAATATTGGTAATATTCCCATTTCTAATATTACAACAATTGTGCTTTTCTAAATATGATTCTCCATTATCGAATTCCGTTACAATGGAATGAAATTTAATAAAACAAGCTGGGAAAGGGAGAAAAGAAAAATGAAAATTCCTCGATGAGAGCGAAATGAAATTCGACAAACGAAATACGGGGATAATTTTTCGAAATGCAGAGAAACATCGAACACTTGAAATTCTCTAGACGGATATCGAAGTTGCGTAACGGGAAAACGGAAAACACGATGGCGGCCCGTCTTCGAGAACCGCGAGAGCTTTGGCAAATTCGTCTCGTTAAACACCGTGCCGTGGCTGTCCAGCGAATTTTTGGGCCGTCTAAATTTCGTCGGAAGGCCGATAAATTTCGGTCGCCTCGTTTACGAAGCCGTTGAAAACCCTCGGAAACCAAAAATATCGAGATCATGTAACTCGCGCGGTTGATTCACGATCGTAACGAGCCTCGAATTCTAACGAGACGAATCTCGAGAGCTTTACGATCTCGATTATCCATCGAAACGAGTGTAACGGCAATTAGCGTGGTTTACAGACGCGTTGACGCGAAATGTGGTTGTCATTGGCATCTTTGACCATTCCCGAGGATAAACACCGGTGTCAGAATTGGCGAGAATGACAGCAGCACGTCTCGATGAACGTTCAAATATTTACCGACGAAATTACTGATAAGAAAAAGAGCTGTCGCATCGGTGTTGACAATTTCACCGTGAATTTCTTTTTCACGTCGGATGAAACATCATCTGAGTAGCTGATTTTCGTTAGTTTTCGATAATCGGTGAATATTATCCGGTTTGTTTACATTGCTCGGAATTTAACTGAAATTCGTGGAATTGTTAGTCGATTTTCCACGATTAGTAGAGATAGTCTGATTGGGAAATAATTGAACTACTTTCATGTTTTGATAAATAAGAAAATACGATTAGAGCAGGATAAAAGAAGATACGACGCTTTTTAGCCATAAAATTTACATTTACGTTAATTTTTGCAAAAGCAGTTGCCGATTTTCATCGTATCCGATTAAAATTCCAAAAGAAATTCCAAAACGTATCATTTATCCTACAGTTCTCCTGTAAATTATCAGAAGATCCCGAAAGCTGTCAATTATCAGAAGATCCCGAAAGCTGTCAATAACCCTCTGTAATCGCCGATTCCATGTCACGCAAGACTTCGGGGCCCCTGAAAAAATTCGCTAAATTACATCGTTCCGAAGCAATGTCAACGGTCGGATAATCTCTCCTTTATTGTTCCTTCAATCCACTCGACATTGACTCACGGTCTGCCAACAGTTGTGGAGCTGCATGCTGTACAGTGCCAGAGGCGGTATCGCGTCTAAAAAGAATACAGGTCGCGTGTGGGCCGCGCGAAATTGCGATGCAAAACTATTTCGACCACTCGAACAAATCCATAACCAGTCGGAACCGCGATAAAATCGTCTGCGAAAATTATTAATACAACGGTCTTCTAAGTCTTCTAAGCTGCAAATCGAAATTGATCAACACTTTGACAACTTCTGCTCGTTAATCTTCGGTAGTTAACGATCCATTATCGCGCCGATGAAATGAAGCTTGTACAACAAATTTTATCCGAATGAAATTTTGCAAGAATTTATTTATACCGAAACTAGGTTAATTAAATTTTCCTTCGTCCTTGAGCAAAAAGAAAAATGAGATATAGATTACAGAATTCTAGTGGAAAGTGGGTGTCACAAGATAGATTGAATTTTGAATTTTTGAAACTAATTTGGATGGAAAGTGGGTGTCTCTTCGATAGTTAACGATCCATTAACGCACCGATGAAATGAAGCTTGTACAACAAACGAAATTTTATCCGAATGAAATTTTGCAAGAATTTATTTATACCGAAACCGAGTTAATTAAATTTTCCTTCGTCCTTGGTCAAAAAGAAAAGTGAGAAAAATATTACAGAATTTTGATGGAAAGTGTCACAAGACAGGTTGAATTTTTAATTTTTGAAATTAATCGATGAAACAGGGTTAATTAAATTTCCCTTCATCCTTGGCCAAAAAAAGGAAAATGTCCACTCGCATGGTTCGTTGCAAAAATTACAAAATTCTGTTGTATCACAAGATACGTCAAATTTTGAATTTTTGAAATTAATCCGTGGATACTGCGAGTGTTCGTTTAAGTTAGATTCCTATAGCCTAGATATCTCTCCCGTCTTAGACATACTTGAATATAAATAGTCGCCTTGATTGGATCTCGCGTTCACGCTGATTGTATTTATCCAACGAACCGGTTCCCGAATATCGCGTCTCGTTCCGAAAATTAAACTCTTTTCATTCCGAAATGTGACGAATCTGCGTAATGTACAGTGTCGTCAGATTAATAGACTTTTCATCATACTCTGGTGTTTAGCTGATGAATATTACACTTCTTAGATGTGCATGATTCGTGTTTATCGGGTTTGTTTACGTCTAGACAGGGTCTTGAATTTTTCAAGCTATTCGGATTAATATCAAATCGCAGGGAAAGTACTGTAACGCGTGTTTAGAATGCAAACAGAATTTTCTCACCGAAGCAAACGCGTATATACTTAGCAACGTACGACTTAAGACGTCCATCAAGTGTCAATTAATCAACCACGTCACTTCCTCTTAACTGTACCTGGCTCAAAGATCGCACTTACCCAAGAATAACCAGTTAAACAGTTTTGTACATACATGTACAAAAACGATAAGAAACGTGTATATACAATTTCAAGTCAATCTGAGAGAAATTCTTTACTGTCTGTTTACCTCTTCGAATGCACACGAGCCTCGATGAAACACATAAAATACATACTTAATTCACATCACACGACAAGAAGCTCATCGTGAGACTGAAATTACACTTAAAATATTTTCATGTGTAGAAGATTGGTAGAAATACTAAAAGATATTACAATAGTTGTATAGGGGGTAATTAAAATGAAATTAAAATTAGACACTAGCTTCTTGATAATTAAATTGCAACACAGGGGGTTAAAAAATATTTAATTTCTACAAGATTGATAGAAATACAAAAAGACATTACAACACTTGTATAGGGGACTAATTAACATGAAAATAAAATTAGATACTTACTTCTTTGTAATTAAATTGCAACACGGGGGGTTAAAAAATATTTAATTTCTACAAGATTGATAGAAATACTAAAAGACGTTACAATAGTTGTATAGGGGACTAATTAATACGAAAATAAAATTAGATACTTGCTCCTCCGTAATTAAATTACAACACAGGGGGTTACAAATGAATATTAACCCCGAATAAATTTTTCTCTGTCCACGAAGAGACGAAGACGAGTCTGAAACTCAACCGTGGCCACGTTTGCTTACATTCGAAGGAACTTATATATGGCATCCTCTGGGAATCAGCTGATCGAGTTGTCAGTTCGGCTCGTAAACAATAACCTGGTCCAACGATCGATCAGTCAACCTAGGGGCAGAGAGAAAATGGAATCAACACCATGAATGAAAAACGGGAGAAGTTCCACCCCTCTCGTGTCCCTCGGCCATTCTTAACGTCTTATCTGTGCCATACGAATCTTCTCTTCGACCTATTCCACCCACGTTCCACTGGCATTTGCAATAAACATTTATAAATATTTTCGTCGACTAGAAAGAGAGAAAAATTAAGGCGAAGAGGGACAAGGGGGTGGATCAAAAGGGGTGGGGATAACAGCGTTTGGAGCTGTTTTATTTTGGTCAGTGACTGGCTTTGCGTAACGTCTACGGCGATTGGTCGAGGTGCATGTAGTCCGGCCGGCGTAGACGCGTCGCGGCGCTGGGCGCCGCGCAAAGATAGTTGCTCCTAAAATGGCCCACGGTAACGCGATCCCCATCTCGATGCAAAAATAGGATCCCGCGGTTATCCGACCACGTTACGTCCTTCTCTTTCTCTCTCTCCATCTCTCTTTACTCATATTCCTCCTCTTTCTCTAGTTTCTCTCCTCTCCTCTCGTCTTCTCTGTCCCGAGCGAGAATTTTACGGATCTCTTTTTCTCGCGACACCTTTATTCCTTGTCCCTTCTTTTTCTGATTATTAATGCACTCGGTGTTCCAGATATTTCCTGACTAATTTTGGGAAATGTGGAAAATTTTAAAAACTTTGGAGAAATATGAAAGACCGTTGTCTTGTTCGATACTTGCGTAAAATATTGAAGGACAAAGGAAATTTTGGGGTTCGTGTAGTAAGCTTTATTGAAGTTAGGTATTAGTATCTAGTATTCGTCACTATTTAGTAGTCACTATTTAATGATACTTAGTATTCGTCACTATTTAATCTTATCCTTAATATATATATATTTTGCAGATCTTTTTTTTCTCGACAATTTTATTCGTTGCCCCTTCTTTTTCTAATTTTTCATGCACTCGGTGCAGAGGTGTACCGTGTTCCAGATATTTCCTGACTAATTTTGGGAAATGTGGAAAATTTTAAAAACTTTGGAAACATATGAAAGACCGTTGTCTTGTTCGATATTTACGTAAAATATCGAATAATAAATCTTTATTGAAGTTAGGTATTAATTATACATAGTATTTGTCATTATTTAGTAGCATTAATGTGAATACTTGCTATTAAAAATCTCTACCGAAATTCAGAGTACCATTTTGTCCAAAAATAACGTTTGTTTTAAGGCTTTTGACCACGAATGTACCTAGTATGCTCATGCGACCTTATACTTCTTCCTGCCAAGGTTATGAATGGCTCTCTTTATGGCGAAACGAACGTGTCGATGGATTCGAGTGTGTGGGATACTTTTATTTCAAACGATCGATTTGCATATCCTGGGCGGCGTGAGTTATCGTGTCGCGTTATTTGGTAACCGACCGGTCTTCTACCAGATTTACATTGGTTGGTTTAACTTGAATTTCTCTCGTGATCGAGCTTGTCCGATTGTTAAAATGACTAGGATAATATCTCGAGATGATATAGGATACGAAGAATTCAATGCATAAGAAACTTGAGGCGTTAATGTGCTTTATAATTGTTAAATCTATGATTGTTACTTGACATCAAAGAGAAATGATTGAGAGTTTCTGCAAACATTCTTTGAATGAGAAGAAGCAAACCATTTGAATTAGTGTCTAGGTATATTACATATTATAATTATCATTTATGGGGGTCCTTCCCTCATGAAGATTCGAACACTTGTTTTTTGTTGATTAAATTAAACAAAATTGGGACTTTTTATTAACAAAGGCATAGCGTAATATAGACACACAAAAACATAATAATAATTCAATTTAATTTGTTGCTATAGGCTAGCTTTCAGATAGATCCATCGTGTCTATGCACATGCGACTATTGCAATATTTTAAGGTGGGTCTAAAAATGTTCCACAATGCATCAAAAAGATGGGACATTTTTAATCCCAGCGTACCCCAGAGAGATATATAGGAATCGGACTCGAACATCTTTTAACTTGGAATCTTTACATTGAAATGATTCTATCAGGTCTAGTAATAATTACTTGCTGGCATAGTTTTTTCGCCATGATTCTTGCAGTATGCGGTCCTGCGTTATCGCGACGAAGAATCACGCCTTTGCGATTAATCAATGCGGCTTCCTTTTCTCTCAAAGCTCCAGCTAACCTTTCCAATTGTCCACTACACGCTTCGCAACGACATCTCGACCCAGAGCACTACGGATATTTCTTCCAGCCTCGTTTGCCTTTCTTCCAACTGGAACTCGTAAAGCGCGCAATGCCGAATACGCTTTTCATCTGCCATCTTTTTAACCCCAGATTCGCGAAATAAACCAGTTCAAACGCAAACTTTTCGCAGCGAACATTGTTAATTACACTTTGCACTTTCTGTGTGTATCGCGTGTTTGTAGATTATGTCGATGAAGTTAAGCAGGATTTAAAACGAATATTGAAACATTAGACTTTCGCTACAATTTCTATTACAGTCTTTATTATAGCCTCCATTATGTTTTCTAGGTGTATATTTGATATATCTATAGTAGACATTTTTATTACGAGATACGATAAATATTCTTACTCGATAAAATTCCCGAAATTTAAATACAGAAATTAAAAAGAAATATTAGAATATTTGTTCGACTGTAGATCTGTCTGTAGATCTTTATCATCAAATTTTTGAGAAGGTAGTTAGACCCGTTTTGAAACTGTGCAACTGACAAGCTAAATACGTGGCATTCTAACTCTTCCCATCAAAGCAACGTTTGTTGAATCTTATTCTAGAAGTTACTTCACCAAAAACCAATAAATCTCTGTACCTTCTCCGAAACTAAACTGTAGATTCGTCTTGTTAAATACAAATAGAAGTGCATCATCGCTCGAGTGTCCATGATGTCACCGAAATTTGTAACCCAGTGAAATATTAATGATTAAAAGCAATTCCTGAACAAACAGCTCGTCATAAATTCAAATCATTTGTCACAGACGCTGTTCCATTATTTTAATTCGTAAAATCTTTCCTTGAAACCTAACACAGAAGATAAAATAAAATAAAATAAAATACTAACGTAATTATTTTGAAAATTAATTCCATCATCATCGCTATATTTTACTAAGCGTTATTATAAAGATAAGTTACGCAAAAAACAACGAAAAAAATTTGGAAAATCGGGATATACCTGCATTTACTTTCAGAATGAAAAATTTTTTCAATACGATATCGACTGCAGCTCGTGTTACTAAATCGTTCGATATCCGATTTAGAGCAAACGCGATATCGCGTGTTGCTTTCACGCGTTCGATCACCCCTTTTCTTCCCGATTTAATCGCTGCATTTCACTCGAACACGGTTTGTATTTCCAAACGATCACGTCACCGCTTCTAGAATCCACTCGGGTGCTTTAAATCACGATAACGAAAGTGGCATAAGCGGTGCTCGCCGAGATTGTCATAGAAAGTTTATTCTCACTTTCGGGATGCTGTCGACGATTAATTCCTCTGTTAATCGCTGAGTGTTTATCAAAAAAAGATAAAAGGAAATTTTTGTTAATGTTAATCACTAAAAAAAAAGAATAAAGGAAATTTTCGGAATCGTTTACCCCTTGAGGAGCTTCACGATGGATGAGAATATCCTCGAGAAGCGATCCTATCGACGATTAATTTCTCTGATGGCTGTTAATCGCTAAAAAAAGAATAAAGGAAATTTTCGGAATGGTTTATCCCTTGAGGAGCTTCACGATGGAGAAAAAAAAATCACTGAGAAGCGATCCTTTATTCCTCCTCAAGCCTCTGTCGATGAAATGGCGCAGATGTCGATGATTCAGAACTCTCTCGTGCTCGGGTGAACGTGAAATTACTTAATCCAGGAATTGGCGAAGGAAATAAGTGAGAGCTTATTATCGTAGTGAAGACTTGCTATGCACGAAACGCTGTTAAAGTTATAAATAGAAATTTAATGGGTCTATTGTGTCGATGAGGGAGAAATGCCTCGAAATATTTCGAATTATCTCGAAATTGTTGGCTGGTTATGAGGAAATTATTGCGTCGTTTTTATACACTCGAATTTCTTCCACGTATCTTGCGATCTTTTTTATTTTCTTTTTAAATTCTCTTTACAACCATACCCTCCGCTGAGATGTTATTGTTTTCTTATATCGGAAGAATGAGCTCGTAAAGCGTGTATTTTCGTCTTTATGCGTCAGTTTAGAGGCCTCTCCTTCTATCCTCCGAATTCTGAAAATTGCACCAGTCTTTGGTCGAACAAATATCCACCGGATATTTTCGATTTTACCAAATATTTCTATTCTTGTTCTTGCCAAATGCTCGTGCTAACCTTCGCCGGAGTTAAGACAAAAGACGGATCTTAATCGTCACACTATAATCCCTAATAAATGAAATGAAAAAGAATCTAGTTAACTGGGCTAGAGATTCGATTTTCTATAATCGTCATGTCGATTTTGTGAACAATAAGATCCACAGTGTACGTCACATGTTCTCAACGTGTATTCATACCTAAAACAATTACATTCATTCACAGTCAGTGGTGAATTCCGTTTCATGGCAGATTGCACGCAGAAACGATAAAAGAGATCACCAACCAAATATGATATTACATTTACTGAAGCAAAACGCTTTGCAGAAATCGAAATTTTACTTTTCCACTTTCTATGGTCATTTCCTTTTATATTACGATTTTTATAGCAAATAATATTAACCTTATAACTGAAAAGATTCGAGTTGTAACTTTTCGATGAGTCGCTGCTTTCGTTGTTAATTTTATAACGAAGAAATTTTCTAACCGCGAAGAATGAATCGTGTATCGAATTATTTGGAGCTTTTAGAAACGATGAATCGAATTATTCGGAATTTTTGGAAAGGAAATATGAACGCAGGTTGAAATAATAATTCGGTTGAAAAAAGAAAAGTTATATAGAGCGGTTCAAATGCGATGGGAATGTAAAAATTAAGGGGTCAGCAGCATTTCGCGTCAACGGAGCACCATGCTTAATTAGTAAATTGACTTAATTACACCGAGTTCCACCGTGGATAAGTCCGTGAAAAAAAAGGTGCACGGTCTGCATGACGCGTGACGGGAACAGAGAAGAAAACGGCGTCAACGGTTCGTTTCCTCGATTCTTTATAGCTCGGTTAGGGGGCAAAAGAGGAAACGCACTAGTAGGAAGCGTATCCCATAAACAGAAATAAAAGTGACGAGTTTTAAAAGAACCGAACGAAAGCCTCCTCGCGCATTTTTCTTTCGTTCTTTAACAATCCAAAACGATATTAGAAGAACCGAACGAAAATTGACGCCTTTTTATTTCGTTCGAACAATCCAAAACGATATCGCTTTGTTAATAAATTAAAAATAGAAGAATATGCGGTTTACGCGACGAAATTATCCTTATTATGCTAATCCTTCGTTTTTTCGTTAATGGGGGCTTGTAACTTATATTTCTTTTCTTTTTTTCAGTTCAAGGGGAAATTGTGATGCAATCGACGCCAATGGTACCAACGTGAGTATCTTATCTCAATAGTTTTTTCTAATAATTAGTAGTTCCTATAAATATATATAAAGATTAACCCTTCCGGTACGACGAACTTTTCCAAAATTTTTTAGAATTTTCAGAATTCATAGAACTGCGACAAATCTTTTCAAAATATTGGATTGTTCGGAATATAATTTCTTTTTTTTATGCGGCGTAAATTTGAAATTGGATGTCAAAAAAATACAATTGTGTCCCCTGATCGGNCAATTAGGTCTCCTAGATTGGAAGAAATGAAATTACTTACCGAACAATCTAGTAAATAATTTCAAAGTTTCACTTCGGACAATTTTTACGATTCTAAAAATCGTGTAAGCATTATAATTCAATGTAATTGGGAAATGTTTGGTGCAGATTCACCGGCAGACCAGGCGATCCATCGCCGCCGGTCTTCGAACAGATCTTCAAGAACGCCCGATTCGCGCAGGGTGGTAACGCAATTTTCGAGGGTCGCGTGAGAGGAAACCCGAAGCCGACGGTGTCCTGGACCCACAAGGGTGCACCGTTATTGGAATCATGGAAAATACGAATGTCTTACGACGACAAAACCGGCGCAGTCACCCTTCAAATTAATCAAATCGGCCCTGGAGACGAAGGTGAATACACGTGCAGTGCCAAAAACCAATATGGTGAGTCTCCTTCCGAACATATCTAAAAATACCATCTAACCTTGATTCCTGTATTACGCGAAATGTAATTAAAGATCGGTAATCCGGGTAATTAAAGTTTCACGCGTTGTTCTCGTTTGAGTAATTCTCTGTCTTCGCACGAGTTAACGTAAACACGTGAATGTAGATGAAATCGGATGAAATTTTAGCTAATAGATCAACGAAGCTCCGAATTAGGTCTAGAAAGTTGTGTGATAATTAACAGGAAACGTAAAGAATTTATTAGCGATTGCTAATAAAAGCAAACACAATTACGTAGAAGAGGAAAAGTCTGTGAAGATCTAATGAAACTTTCATTTTTATTCGGCTAAAATAACATATTCGACGCTTATATAATTCGTATCGTACTGCAGAAGAAAAGAAAAGAATGTTTCTTAATTACTTCGAAGATTCGAGTGTGTTGAAATATTTCTAACCGGCACGAATGATAAATTTGATTGCCTTCTTGATAAAGTTGACAAGGTTAACGATAAGGCTCTGGATGTTTTTAATTCCTCGTTTTTCGTATGGTAAAATAATTGTGTTTTTATTTCGCTTGCTCAGGCGAAGCGATCTGCTCCGTTTACATTCAGCCAGAAGGATTTGGACCCCCACCGCAACAGCAAATGGGAAGTTACAGAAAGGAATACGCGCAAACCTTCCAGTCCACCGAACAGAAGTCTCAAACAGGAACACAAAGCTTTCAACAACGTAGCTATCAACAAACGATCGACAAACGAAGCTATGTTAACGGAACTTCCACCACTATCGAAGATTTCAAGGTCTTTCCCGCATTCATTTCTCCGCGATTACTGATTCAAAAGAGACAATTAATAATAATAATTAAGAGATAATTAAAAAGAGAAACCATACGATGCCGATAAATTATTTTATCGATTCTTTTCCTTATTTTATTATTTTAAAATTCTTTTGCTTTTATTTCTTTTACTACTACTTACTTTTACTTTTTCTTATTTATGAATCGGCACATTTTCGTGGAAGCGCGTCTTAGTTGTATCCTAGACGATGGTAACAGGATTAATTCGCAGGTGGACACGTTCGAGTACAGACTGTTGCGGGAAACCGAGTTTCGAGAGTCGATTACTCGCCGTTTCGTGGGCGAATCCGACGTGCAGATTTCGACGGTGGTAGATCGTAACCTGGGACCGGTTGCACCTCCGCAAATCACCCAGAAGCCAAGGAACTCGAAGCTCGTCGAGGGATCGGACGCTGTTTTCACTGCGAAAATCTCCGGCAATCCGAAACCGAGAGTAAGCGAACGATTTCTAAAATTATTCACCGAAAAATCAACGTCTTTCTTCCGATCGGATAAAAATAGATCAGCCGAAAAGAAAGATTAATTAGAGATAGAGAGAAATTCGCTTTTTATTTTAGTTAAGGTCAACACCTTTATTCTTTGTCCCTTCAGATTAATTAGAGAAAGAAATTCGCTTTTTATTTCAGTTAACCTGGTTCAAAAACGGCCAGAGGATCCGCGAATCACAGCGCGTGGAGATGAGCTACTCGAACCAGCAAGCCTCCTTGAGGATCAGAGTGGCTCTGCCGGAAGACAGCGGCCATTACACCTTGCTGTCCGAGAATCCTCAGGGTTGCACCGTCAGTTCTGCGTATCTGGCGATCGAGTCCAGCGATCAGGTCGATCAGGCATACCAAACTCAAAGGGAAACGGTGAAAACTCAGCAAGTCGAAACGACCGGCGAGTCCGACTCTGGAAAAGTTCTCCCACCGAATTTCGTTCGCACCTGCAGCGATCGTGACGCCACCGAAGGAAAAATGACTAGGTATTTCCTTCGTTCCTATTTTTCAACCTTTTTATTCCCAACAAGACGATATTTATCTTATAAATATTCGCGGATCTTCCGAAATATACATGCCATAAATAAAATTATACTTTGGCTGAATTATCCATCTTTACCGTATTACCAATTTTTCATCTTTAATTATTGGCACTCTATTTCATCGGAGTTCATTCGTTGATAATAAAAGCACGATATAACGTTGCATAAAATTTCGCTGTGCTAAATTTCTCCGTTATTTCTATCTTTGGTTGAATTATCCATCTTTACCATATTACCAATTTTTTATATTCCATTATCTGCACTCTATTTCATCGGAGTTCATTCGTTGATAATAGAAGCACGATATAACGTTGCGTGAAAATTTCGCTGTGCAAAATTTCTCCGTTATTTCTGCATCTTACTGAATGATTTTCAAGATAGATAATTAATAACGGCGCGAACGTGATTCTCAGGTTTGATTGTCGAGTAACCGGTCGCCCGTATCCCGAAGTGACGTGGTACATAAACGGCCAGCAAGTGGCCAACGACCTGACCCACAAGATCCTGGTGAACGAGTCCGGCAACAACTCGCTGATGATCACGAACGTGAGCCGCGCGGACGCCGGCGTCGTGACCTGCGTCGCCAGGAACAAGGCAGGCGAAACCTCGTTCCAGTGCAATTTGAACGTGATCGAGAAGGAGCAAGTGGTCGCACCGAAATTCGTAGAACGATTCACCACGACGAACGTGAAAGAAGGAGAACCGGTTGTTTTCATGGCTCGCGCTGTTGGCACTCCTGTACCCCGTATCACCTGGCAGAAGGTGCGTTAATCTCATTTCAGATGAAATTTCCTATCTTACCTCGGGTTACTTCGATTCTTATCTACTCTTTCGGAATTTTGAGAAACGGTGTATTTTTGGTCAACTTAGAGTAAGTTAAAAAGTTAGAGTTAGAATGAGTTATCGATAATAAGAAAATAAATCTGGAGGTTGAACGACTGAGAATTTCGCGTGCCTATTCCCGAATCGTTTTCATAATTTCATTGAAATTTGTTTTTATAGGATGGAGTACCGATAACACCTGGACCGGATGTACGTATATTGACGGATGGAAGCGGAGCTTCGACTTTGGATATACCCTACGCGAAATTGTCGGATGCAGCTTGGTACCAGTGTACGGCGCAGAATGTGGCCGGCTCTACTGCTACCAGAGCTCGGCTCTTCGTGGAAACACCGAAAGGAGCAGCCCCAGAACCAAGACGCCTGAACTTACCCCGACCAACGAAAGTCATCGAACCAGAGTACGTTAATCCTTCCTCTAACTTTCATTTTCCTAGAATCAATTATTATATATGTAAAAGCAGAGGAGTGATACGAAAGAAAAAAGATAATCCACTAACTGAACTTAAATTTATGCTATTAAATTTATTCTAATATCATAGGGGAAAGATATTATTATCACTATGGCACTATTATACGAAATGAAATCGTTCGACTAATTTTCATTTCCGCGAAATTAATTATTATATACGTAGAAGCACAGAGGAGTGATACGAAAGAAAAAATATAATCCGCTAGGTAAACTCAACTTTGTTCTTGACGCGTCATGACAGATTCCAGATTCTAGGATTTAATATTAAATTTCTATCCGATCTTATCAACGTTAATACTAATGTTACAATGTCATTTTTATTTATGCAACCTCGACGAAGAAAAACGGTAGGGTTCTCTATTAAACTCCACGATTGAACGACAAAGGACGAAGCTAACGAATAAAACTGTTTACAGACCAGCGCCTGGCCCCGAAGTGATTTATTTGAGACACGTGGAACGCGCCAAACCGTATTTGCCTCCGCCTGAGGAAGATAGAGTTTATCCACCGCCACGTTTCATCATACCATTGAAGGACGTCCATCAGATCGAGGGTGGACGAATTCACTTCGAGGCCAGAATCGAACCGGTGGGCGATCCCACAATGAGGGTAGAGTGGTACGTCAATGGAAGAGCTCTCGATGCAAGTGAGTAGAATTTCAGACAATTCCACTTACAAAAAGTAGACAACAATTACATCAATTCCACTTCTTCAATTTATAACTCTCCACTATCTTAACGCTATGCCGTTCGATCGATCGATCGGCATTTTTTCGTCTCGCGCCGAAAGAAATAAAGAACGAAGACACCTTCTGCGTTTTCGGCTGTCTGTTTCGGAAATTTTTTTAGAAAAAAAAAACACTTGCTATGCTGAAAATTTATCGTTACCTACCAAAATAAACGCGATATTAGCTAGCGTTCGATAGCATGTAATATACATGTAACCACCGTGCTGTCGTAGAACTCAATTGTTTCGTGTAGTGCACCAACTAAAAATATTTTTCGCGTAGCGCAAACATCGTGCCACCGAACGCCATATCGTTAATTCTTGCTACTTCGCGTGGAATTTCAAATGGAATTTAAAATCTCAGGTTCCCGTGCGACTTCTATCTTCCGATTCGGCTTCATCTCTCTCGACTTGATCAGCATCGTTCTTCAAGACAGCGGCGAGTACCTGTGCCGCGTTGTAAGTTCGACAGGAGTCGCCGAATCTCGAGCTACCCTCAGCGTGACACGTGAGTCTTCCTATCTAAATCTGTCTTATCTTTTCGATCACGCGTCTGTTTTATATCTTCGAGAAATCGTCGGGAAGCTAACAAGGGAGAAATTCACGTTGCAGCACGCGCAACAATCGAACAAGCCAGCCAACACCCCGACAGCCTCCAGTACATTCAACAGCTCGAGGATTACAGCAAGTATCAAAGGCAGGAGAGTGTGGAGGAGATCTCTCCTCAGCGGCCGGCCTTCATCCGACCACTCCAGGATCTAGGAGAGCTGCAGGAAGGTCGAAACGCCCATTTCGAGGCGCAACTCACTCCTGTAAGCGATCCCACGATGAAAGTGGAGTGGTACAAGGATGGTAGGCCGATCACAGCCAGTAAGTATCTCCTTCGACAAATTTTCTCTTATAAAAATTCGATAATTAACGGACTCGATTCTAAAGATCATAAGGTTTACCGTATATCGTATAATGTGAAGTTCACTGAAAATGCTGGAGTAATAATTTAGAAATTTTAGGCGTCCGTGGACTATGGGACCTTAGTCATAAAGAATTAAACTAAAGTTCCCTAGATGATCGAAATTTTCCCACTCACATATATCCGTGAGTGGGAATAATTACTAAAAAAAGTGTGATAATTACTAAAACGTAATCTTTACGACATGCGTGTATAATATGATACCTGTGTAAAGATAATGGACCTATGATGTTTAATTGACGGCGTTGAGTCCACTGAAGAGTAAATTGGGAAATTAGAACATTGGAAAATAGGGCTGAGACATTTGAATATTGACGATATGGAAAGATTCTAATGCACGATAATTATTCTTAGGCTCAAGAATCACAACCATCTTCAACTTCGGGTACGTCTCGCTCAATATATTGCACCTACGAGCTGAAGATGCAGGTTCTTACACCGTGAGAGCTGTGAACCGCTTGGGAGAGGCCGTCAGCTCCGCATCTCTCCGTGTCTTTGGTAAATATTTGCGAAGAAAATCGTTTGTTTATCCTTGGCCATGGTTTTAATGGAAATTAATCGTGTATGTGGAATTGTTGCAGCACGCACAAGCGTTACTTCAGACCTGGGAATCCCTGAGCAACAGAGGTACATCGAGGCTGCCGAGGAATTGGAGGCTTATCAACAGGCTATGCACCAGAAATACGTGCAGGAGCAGCCTGAACCGACTAGCCCACCGGAATTCAAATCCCCTATCAAGGATCAGAACAGCATTCGAGAAGGAGGATTTGCTCATTTCGAAGCACGTTTAGAACCAGTCGGCGATTCCGATTTGAGAGTCGAATGGCTCAAGGATGGACGCCCTGTAGAAGCAAGTCAGTACATGATTTTATTCTCTCTACCTTTTTATTCCAAAATTTTAGGACAACTTGTAACAGAGAAATAATCAAAGCGTAGAATTATCACCATGTTTATATGACTATACAATTTTTTTATCTCGCACGAGTGGAAATTAAAGACTATTTAATTGGTTAATTGGTTATTGGAACTTAAAGTTTCTTAGTTAACAGAGTCGAGTATAGAATTTTAGAATCGTAAAGTATTACGATGCTAAAATCCAAATTTCTATTATTTCGAGAAAACGAATTTCTGAGCTCGCAGAATTGAAAAAATCATTGAATAACGAAGTTGCAAAAATCTAAAATCGTAGTAAGGTAAAAAGGTAGTGAAAACTAGTTACACCTGAAATCTCAATGAAATAATTCTCTAGTATAAAATTTCAAATCTACAAAATTCACTAATCCTAAAATTTGAAACCTACAAAATTCTAAAATCCTAGAATCCCATATATCCTCGATTCGATTATTTTCAATTTAAAGGACATCGAATCCAACCGATACACGAACTTCTATAATCCACGAGTCCAAGAATATCTACTGTTTATTAACACGATTTACATCAACTGAAACTTGCTGTTTAGGTTCACGAATCACGACATTCTTCAATTTCGGTTACGTGGCACTGACCATCAAATACGTAAACATTCACGACGTCGGTGTTTACACCTGTCGCGCTTACAACCGTGTCGGTGAAGCTCACACGACAGCTCAATTGAGCGTGATCAGCAAGAACGACGTTATCTATGACAGTCAACATCCGACCGGACTTCAGAAGATCCAGACACTGGAAGATTCCAGCAGATACTCGCGACAGGTCCAGGAAGAGACGCAAGTCACGCAAGCGCCGCGATTCCTGGGCAACCTGAAGGGCACCAATAAGATCGTGGAAGGTCAACGAGCCCATTTCGAGGCTCGCGTCGAGCCTCAAAGCGATTTAACCATGACCATCGAGTGGTATCACAATGGAAAACCCATCACTGCTGCGAACAGGATCCAGACTTATCACGACTTTGGATACGTGTCCATTGACATTCTTCAGGTTAGACCAGAGGACGCTGGTACTTACACCGTCGTCGCCAGAAACGCTCTTGGAGAGGCTCGACTGTCTGCCACCATGATCGTGGAAAGTGAGTCTTCGAAATTGTATTATGATGAGAATCATGATATTTATTTCAGATTTATTTCATCGTACTCGTAAATATTCGTGTTTTTATAATATTATAATATATTATAGTATTATAAAATTTTATTTAATATTTTATTTAAAATTTTTATTTTATTATAATTTTATAATATTATAATATTCCCGATAAAAATAAGCGTTGACTTATTATTATACTTTTATATCCTTATACAAAGAAAGTGTTCAATCTTCTAGAAAATCGCGAGAGTAAAATAGTAGGAGCAGAAAATAGCAAATCAAAAAGGAGTAATATAAATTTTTCTTCTAACGATTACTTAATAAATTCTATTGACAAATAAAGAATTGAATCTTGCAAAGTTGAAAGGTAAAAAATGGTAATTTGTGTTTCGATTATAGCACGTTCAAGCGTGGATACCAGCAGCATGCATCGCACTTCCTATGAGAAGACACAACGTTTGGAGGAATCGAAATTCGTCGAGCCTCAGTATCACATCGAAGAAATTTCCAAATCGAAACCAATTTTCGTTCAACCACTGAGCGACCCTAAGCCAGTGAGCGAAGGGAAGAACATCCATTTGGAATGCCGCTTGGAACCCATGGGCGACCCAACAATGAGAGTCGAATGGTTCCAAAATGGCCGACCAGTCACCGTTGGCTCCAGATTCAGGACTTATTACGACTTCGGTTTTGTCGCTTTGGACATCGTTCATTCGACTGTCCTCGACTCCGGAGAATACACTGTCAGAGCCACCAATCATCTTGGCACTGCACACACCTCAGCCTGCGTCAGAGTAATCGGAAAATCCGACATTGTTACGGAAACTCAACACGAGCAATCATTAGAACAAATTCAGATGCTCGAAGATTCGGCAAGGTAGAGTAATTAGTAATTAATTAGTAAAAAAAAAACAGCCGCTTTTGGAAAACTTAGTGTCAACTTTCGTCGAAGTATAAACGAGATTATTTGCAAGAGTTTTCCAATTTTTTAATCAATCGTTTCATAGTTATTTAGATACATTCTATACAAAATGCGAATTCTAAAAATTCTCGGTTATTATCGTAACAAATTAGTAAAAAACAGCCACACTTACAAGAGTTTTCAATTTTTTAATCAATCGTGCCTTAGTTACTTAGTTACATTTCAGACAAAATGTGAATTCTAGAAATTCTCGGTTATTACCGTAACATTCGCGTAATTATGCGTGTTTGGATGCGCAGATCCCGGAAAACTCAACAGGAGGACGTGACAGTGATGCAAGCACCGCAATTCACTCGACCGTTGCACAACATCGAAACAGTAGAACTGACGAACGTTCACCTCGAGTGTCGTCTTCAACCGGTCGGCGATTCGACCATGAAAGTGGATTGGTTCGTGAATGGAAGACCAGTGAAAACCGGTCACAGGTTCAGACCGTCTTACGAATTCGACTACGTCGCCCTTGACATCCTCGGCGTTTACCCCGAAGACTCAGGCGTGTACACCTGCCAAGCGAGGAATCAGCTAGGCGAAGCTGTCACTTCCTGTTCCGTCAGAGTGCACGCGAAGAAAGACCTGCTCCTGGAGTCTCAGCATCCGGAAGGTTTGGAACGGATACAATACTTGGAGGATGCTTCGAGATACAAGAGGCAAGAACTAGTGGACGAAGTGGTTAACGTGAAACCGAGATTTATTACCGCCCCGAAGAACCAGGAGAATCTTCGCGAAGGACAACACGCGCACTTCGAGTGCAAATTGGAACCTGTGACCGACTCGAATTTGAAGGTTGAGTGGTTCAAGAACGGACGTCCGGTTACAATAGGTAAATTGCAACATTCTAAAATCTTACTTTTCGATTAGAATAAAATAATTCCTTATGCGTTTTTTAAATAATTATTATTTAAAATATAACACGAAGCGAAAGTTTCCTGTTTATCGGTAACAAAGAAACGGAAACTGTAAAATTGAAATCTAATTACCCAAAATTTATTTTTCCATGTATTCTCTACCGAAACAATTCTCAATAATTCTATTATTTTCAATTTAAAGGACACCGATTCCGACCGATACACGATTTCGGCTACGTAGCTCTGGACGTGATCGACCTAATCGCCGAGGACTCTGGCACCTACACCTGCCGCGCTGTCAATTTAGTTGGCAGCGACGAAGTATCGTGCACCCTGTCCTGTCGATCGACAGCCCAAGTTTTAACTGACACGAAGAACGAGCTCGGCCTCGAACAGATTCATTATCTCGAGGACAGATCGAAATACCAACGAAGAGAAGACGTCGAAGAAACAACCACTCAGGCCCCGATTTTCACCACTTCTTTGAACAACGTGGAGATCAAGGAAGGTCAAAGAGCTCACTTCGAGTGCAGATTGATACCCGTGTCCGATGCGACAATGAAGGTCGAATGGTTCCATAACAACAAGCCTGTGAAAGCTGGCTCGAGGTTCGTCGAGACCAACAGCTTTGGTTTCGTCGCGTTGGACATCATGTACGCCTACCCAGAAGACTCTGGTACTTACACCTGCCGAGCAAAGAATATCATTGGAGAGGCGATCACTTCGGCAACTGCCACTGTCCACTGTAAGTTTCTCCGATTGTTTAACTTTTTGTGCGTATAGGCGCTCTCAGTATGACAAATGGAAAATTTCTGAGCTCTCAGTATCATAAACGGAAAATATCTGAGCTCTCAGTATCACAAACGAAAAATTTCTGAGTTCCCAGTATAACAAACGGAAAATTTCTGAGGTCTCAGTATCATAAACGGAAAATTTCTAAGCTCTCAGTATCATAAACGGAAAATTTTTTAGCTCTCAGTGTCACAAACGGAAAATATCTGAACTCTCGGTATCATAAACGGAAAGTTTCTGAGCTCTCAGTATTGCAAGCGGAAAATTTCTGAGCGCCTATAGACACCCACAGTAGTCAAAGAATTAAAGGGATAAAAAGTCTTTATAAGAAAGTTAAAAGACTATTTGATTTTTCTGCTTTATCGGAAATATGTTTTCTATATCAAAAAAAGACAAGTAGCATTGGGAAACCATAATTCCAATGAGAATTGTGTAACGAAAGAAGTTCAAGGAATAATTTCGTTTCTCTTAAACAGCAAAGAAATCGATTTACACGGAAACTCAAAACGAGGAGACTCTTCAACGGATTCATTACCTGGAGGACACCTCGCGATACCAACGGAAGACCACCACAGAGGAAATCATCACCCAAGCTCCAGTCTTCACCATGCCCATCAAGGACTTGAAAGTTGCGGAAAATCAAGCGGCTCATTTCGAGGCCCGCGTGATTCCTGTCGGCGATTCGAAATTGAAGGTCGAGTGGCTACGAAACGGAGTGCCAATCGCAGCTTGTAAGTTACATTCAAAAATATCTATGTCAAAATCAATACGATGAAAGATTTCTAAGCTTTTAATTTACCAAAATGCGTTTTGAAATTACACCTTGACGAATTAATTTGGTATCATATTTTATAATTAACTTTTCACTTCGTCGATATCTACTTCTATTTAATTAATCGTAAAAATGTATTAAATTCGCGTCAAAAAATTTCTTTTAATTAACTTTTAACCTCGTCTATATCTATTTTTATTTATAGTCGTAAAAATGTATTAAATTCGTGTCGAAAAATATGTTAAATCGGATAAATTGCCTTTATGCTAATAGCTAATCGCGTGACGACGATGCACGACTTCGGATATGTCGCTCTGAACATGAAGTACGTGAACCCTGAAGACTCAGGTACTTACACTTGCCGTGCAAGGAACGAACTTGGAGAGGCTGTAACCTCAGCGACACTCTTCGTCCAATGTAAGTATAAATTATTCGCAAGACAGAGGATTACGTCAAAAATGAGGCTTCAATTTGCAACATCGCTTCTCGTAAGCTGCAAGCTAGTTTCCGAAACGCGTAGAAACTGCTTACACGTAGATCATTTTTGTATTTTGTGTGCAGCAATTTTTTCCCCTTTATTCTTTTTCCGTTTCTTTTTTTTTTTTTTTTTTTTTTTTGGTGAAGTGTTAGCAGAAATTTTTGTAACGCTTCCATGGATTTTTGTACCCTACAAGGCATTCGTAACGAAGCGCAGAAGAAGATTTTTTACTCTTGGCTGCAACAGAGTTCTTTTTGGCGATTTTTTTCACATACATCGCTACCATAATCAACTTTCTTTCAACATTCCGCGTCATTCGTATACTACCTTCCTCCGAACCATCTATTTTTTCGTTAGTTTCGCGTAAAAGAAATTCCAAAGAATCGCGACGAATTTTTTCACTATTTCCTTTACTCGACATATTAAATAAAAACACAGTCGATTGTTCGACGGAATGAAAAAGAGATTTCTTACTCACCGAAATCAATCGATTCTCGACATCTCCCCAAAGACCACTAAATTTCCTTTAGTCGGCATATTAAATAAGAACACAGTCGACTGTTCTCCAAAAATTACACCCACAATCAAAAACAGATTTTTCACTTACCAAAATCAAACGTCTCTCTACACCTCTCCAATAACCACCAAATTTCGAATTTTCGCAAAGTAGCAAAAAAAGAAAACTCGTACAAAATAAAATCGATTCGTATAAAATAATAATCCCATATTTTACCCTCATAAAACACCTGATTATTTTCATTCACGACACTTGTACAACGACACACCGTTAATAATCACAACGCAATAATTTCTGGAATCTCGGAATTATTAAATAAAAACACAGTCGACAGTTCTCCAAAAATTACATTCAGAATGAAAAAGAGATTTTTCACTTACCGAAAAAAATCAAACGTCTCTCTACATCTCACCAAAGACCACCAAGACCACCAGTTCCAATTTTCGCAAAGTAGCAAAAAACAACTCGTATAAAATAATAATCCCATATTCACCTTCATAAAACACTTGATTATTTTCATTCACGACACCTGTACAACGACACACTGACAAACCTGTTCCCGACACAGCCAAGGCGGCCCTGCAATTCGAGTCGCAGCACGAGAGCGCGTTGTCGAAGATCCAGGCCCTGGAGGACACCAGCAGGTACCAACGACGGGAAGAAGAAGAGATCTTGGTGAAAGAGAAGCCATCGTTCACGGTCCAACTGAACGGGCCCACCAGCCTAGTCGAGGGCCAAAGCGCACACTATGAGTGCCGTATCGAGCCCTATCCCGACCCGACCATGAAGGTCGAATGGTTCCACAATGGCAAACCGCTGTCCACCGGTCACAGGTACAGAACCACTTGTGACTTTGGATTCGCCTCGTTGGACGTGCTCACTGTGTACGCCGAGGATTCTGGCACCTATACCTGCCAAGCCACCAATAGACTGGGATCGGCGAAGAGCTCGATCAATCTCGACGTGAAATGTAAGTAGTCGGGGGCGGAATCGAGACAGGGATCCCTCTCGAGGATTTTTCACGCTGTGTAAGTCGAGAGAGGCGAGATAGAAGTGTCTTAAGAATCGCAGAGGTGATAGATATACGAGAGATCGACTCTAATTAATGATATTCGCGTCGGAATGGTAATATGAAAGGTGGTACGCGTGATTCAGAACGTGTCTGACCGTGTTTAGTGGATTTGGAGCACTTTTAAACGACACGATTACTTTTCAGACCTTTTAAATATTTAGTTTGCGAGAAATTTTAGTTTGATTGAGAAGTTTAATGCGAATTTAATAATCTTCGCGTCGAGATAGTACACGTGATTTAGAATTCGTGTTTAGTGCGGTTGAAGCACTTTTGAATGGCAGAAGTATTTTTCAGACCTCTTAATCCTTTCTAATTAATAATCTTCGTGTTGAGATGACGGTACACGTAATTCAGAATGTGTCCGCGTCGTATTCAGTACATTTGAAGCACTTTTAAATGGTAGAAGTGTATTTGAAGTACTTTTTAATGGTAGGAGTGCATTCGAAGCACTTTTAAACCACACGATTATTTTCCAAACCTCAGATATATTGGGTTACGAGAAATTTCAATTCGATTAAAAAATTCAATCCGAATTTAATATCAATTTTCTATATACTTATTTTGCAATTCGCGATGTCTCAAAATTTGTTACCAGCCTGAAAGTTTCAATGAAAGTTTCGCGAACGTGTTAATTGTGAATTCACCTCTGGGAACGGACACTTCTACGATCGTCCACGAGTAAATCACGCACGGGGACAGCAGGTGGATGTAACCAGACACTTTGTGTTACCTAGAGACCTTGTTCTTCCAAAGCTTCTAGTTTTCCGTGGCTTTGAAACGTAGTTCCGCTTTTGTAAATTGTTCACACACAGACACACGGAATGTGAATAGCCACCCTTTTCCTCTTCAAGGTGTTTCGTCGTTGTTTTTTCTCCCCATTGTTTTTTACATTTTTTACTCGTTCTTTGTTATACTCTTTTTTTACTTGCACTCTTCTCATCCCTTCGAAACACGAGGAACGAATAATCCGTGCGATTATTCTTCCGTGCCCTTCTGTCCTCCAAGCGCAACGCGTTTAACGAGAGGAGAACAAAATAATTGAATGAACGCCGCATTGCAGCTCGTGCTTCGATTATTCGCGAAACGCAACACGAAAGTGCCCTGAAGAAAATACAGTACCTAGAGGATGACTCGCGTTACAAACGCGTGGACCAGGAAGATTTAATTATCGCCGAAAAACCGAAATTCGGACGGCCATTGAAGAACATAGAACATCTGCCGGAAGGCAAGAGCGCTCATCTCGAGGCCACTTTAACACCTGTCAACGATCCCACCATGGTGGTGGAATGGTACAGAGATGGCAGGCCAATCCCTCAAGGTCACAAGTTCAAAACTACCTACGACTTCGGCTACGTAGCCCTCGATATCCTTTACGCCTATCCCGAGGACTCTGGAACTTACATGTGTAAAGCCAGGAACGCTGTTGGCGAGGCTGTCACCACTTGCGTTATCAGCGTTGACTGTGAGTACTTGACAACGTTCGAAAAATTTTTTAACTGCGGAATATCGAAAAATAATCGTAAATTAATTACAAAGATTTGGAAAACTAGGAAGCGGTATTTTTTTAAATTATTCACGAATGAATATGTTCCGGAAATTTTGTTACGTGTGTAATATGATAAATAATATCTTAGGATTTGAGAAATTTGGGAAATTGAAAGATACGTAACTTTGTTAAGTGTGTAATGTGATAAATAATATCATAGGGTTTGAAAAATTTAGGAAATTAGAAAATAGCGATTTACACTTTGTATATCTTCCTTTTATTATTATCGATTGGAATTATGTATTGGAGTTTCGAGACACTTGACAGTCTGAAATATCGGTCAACGAACCTTATAACCTTTCGATTGCAAATCCAAATTTACAAGTTGTTCGGTGATCACTCGGAAGTCTAAATTAAATGTCTTTTACAAAACGGATCAGACGTGAGAAATTGTTTGCTCTGTTAAACAGCGAAACAAGGCTTGTATTTGGACACGTTAGACGCTCAGCGTTTGCAAAAGATTCGCGAGCTAGAAACGGTGGAAGTGAAACAAGAGGTTGAGAAAGAGGTTATACACCAGAAGCCCGTGTTCTTGACGCCATTGAACAACCTGGATCACCTAAAAGAAGGTGAACACGCTCACTTGGAATGTCGCGTCGAACCCATCAACGATCCAAATCTCAAGATAGAATGGTACTTGATTGACATAAATCGTATTTTGTTGACACTAGGTTTACGGTTGCTCCAATTAAATTACTTTAAATTTAATTAACTTACGTTAAATCTGTCAACATTGTCATCGTTTTTAAATTAAACTCATCTTTTTCTTTTTTTTTAAGAAAATACGCGGTTTCTTCTACCCATAAGTAAATCTAACGGGTGTTCTAAACCGTCCGTAAACCTAGCGTTAAATTTAACTGTCATTCAAATTGGGTTTAAACTGTACGAATATAAACATTGAATTAGGTTCGTGAATGGAGTTGCTGTAAGAACAGGTCATCGCTTCCGCAAAACACACGACTTCGGTTATGTGGCTCTTGACATTCTTTATACCTACCCTGAAGACGCTGGTACTTACATGTGCAAGGCTACCAATTTGGCTGGCGAGGCTGTCAACACGTGCACCATCAAAGTTGGCTGTAAGTGATTTCAATTAATAGAGTACTAATTTCTTGAATAAAATAAAAAGTTATAAACATGTTAATATATCCGTAGAAAATTCGCTCGGGATCTTATTGTTAATCGTTGATGACCGATTATGTTTATTCAGAAGCACAAATAATTATAATTATAGGCAATTATATACTCGAGAGACTCGCACTTAACTTGTAAAATAACTACAAACCGTAACTTTTTTACCGTTTATGTAATACTTCGTTTTATTTAAGAAAATTGAGAGTAGTATGTTGCAGATTAAAATTCGCGTCGAAATCGATATCCGTTTCTGACGAAAATTTAATCGAATTCTCAGCGAAAGGTCAACGTCACCTCCCTCCTCGCTTTCTACCCTTGCAACACCCTGGAAAAATTGGCAGAGTGGAATATAATCGGGAAAGAGCAGTACCTTCTCCGCCTGCACATTTCCGAAGAGGAAATATAACGTTTTCCAAACCTAAATTCGGTTCATTCTCTTTAACGACTGATAGATACGATAAACAATTTATAGACGCTAGTAAAATTCATAGAAATTGTTCGTGCGAGAGGAATCGTTACAAGAGTACTATTGGTCGATGTTCGAAATTATATTCGAGAAACGGAACTTGTCTGAAAGCGAGAAGAAAATCGGAATTGAATTTCGGGGATGATAAGTATCAAGGGAAAGAAATTTGCAATATTTGCAAATTACCGAAACCTCGTAATCGGCGTGTCACATTCGAGGAATTAGAAAACGGGCCCAAATTTCACCAAGAATTCGAATATGCGAAGAATAGTAGGAAAAGTCGGCGTTCTTCGTGCTCGCGATAGAGAGGAATATAAATGTTGGATAGATCAAACCAGTAATTTATATAATCCTATTTTTGTCAATTTAACGGATAACGATATTTCTGACGTGAGATCTTTTTTTTGCAGCTCGTCGCAGCATTTTGTTAGATACTCAACATCCGGATGGCCTCGAAAAGATCCGTGAACTCGAGGCTCAAGGTCGTCCAGCACGTTTAGAAGTCGAAGAACCACCAGTGACACCACCCAGATTCGTTACTGAACTCAGGGTAAAATTTTTTAATAATTTCCAAAATCTGAAATTCGAAATATTCCCTCGATTAGAAAAATTACCAATTTTAATAGCGAAGGCCAATCTTTTCCTATTCTAGAAATCCTGAAAGTCTAATATTTCAAATGCATTACAAAATGATAGATTTTTGAAGTTCGTTATTACACGACATCGACGCAATCGCGACGTATCCCTATTTTAAAAATTCGTAAATTTTATTCAGGGTACCACCGAGGTGTACGAAGGACAAACGGCCCATTTCGAGTGCCAAGTGGAGCCTCTCCACGACGCAAATTTGCGGATCGAATTCTTCCACAATGGCAAGCCGCTGCCATCGGCTTCCAGGTTCCACGTGACCTTCGACTTCGGATACGTGGCCTTGGACATCGGCCACGCGGTTCCCGAAGACGCGGGAGAATATTCCGTACGAGCTATCAACGCTCTTGGCCAATGCGTGTCCTCGATCGAGCTGAAGGTCATCCCAAGAGACAGCATCATCCTAGACTCTCAACGACCGGAAGGAATGGACAAGATCCGCGAATTAGAGGCTCAGCAACCCTGGAAGAGACCGGATGTACCGGAACCGCAAACCAAACAGAGACCAGTGTTCACGCAACCTTTGCAAAACATCGACGCTATCCCCGAAGGTCACACTGCTCACTTCGAGTGCAGGTTAATCCCCGTAGGTGATCCCACTTTGAAGGTCGAATGGTTCAGAAATGAAATCCCGCTTGAAACAAGTGAGTGTACCTTAAAATAAAAGTGTAAACTTCGAAGCTTGAGGATTTGTAAATTGGGAATAATTTGGAAACTTACCGCTTGATATTTGCGAATTTCTCAGGCTCACGAATCACCAAGGTCCACGATTTCGGATACGTGTCATTGGACATCAATCACGTGAGAGAAGAGGACGAAGGTGTCTACATGTGTCGCGCTACCAATCCGCTCGGCGAAGCTGTCACCACTGCTTCGATGAAGATAAGAAGTCAGTACCTTGAATTACGATTAACGCTAGATTTACCGTCGATTTAAGTATGCCTATTTTTATCAAGGCCAGTCAAAATGACAACTTTTCAAAAATGACAAGATGTGCTGAATAATATTAATTGCAATATTATTGTCCTGGTTTGAAGCAATTTTGGCTATTTGCAATAAATTTGTTCCAAAGTGTTGAAACTAAAGCCCGAGAAAACATGCATCAGTATATAAATAATATAAAAAAATTAGAATTCTTTATGATTCTTTAGTTACGGCTACAAAAGTCATAATATCATTTCGGAAAGAAAATGTCGCATGAATTGAAATTGCAAAACTAGTCATTTCGACTGGTCTGGTAAATCTAGCGTTAATGCCACATTTCTTTCAAATCCGATATTTTTCTTAAATCCTATTGTTGATTTTTCGCGTCCAGGCAAAGCAAGCATTCAATTAGACACCCAACACCCGGAAGCGCAGCGTAAAATCGCTCAACTGGAAGCTGACAAACCTAGTCGTCCTGAAGAGCCGGAGAAGGTATTCGACAAACCCATCTTCACGCAATTATTGACTGGCCCCACGGAACTCTGGGAGGGTCAGATGGCTAGATACGAGTGCAGAGTGGTCCCAGTCGGCGACGCTAGCCTGAGATTCGAGTGGTACATAAATGGAGTCGAATTGAAGATGGGTAAGAACCTTTTACACGAGAAACAATTAAAAATCAATCTTGTTTCTTTCTTTACACGAGTCGTTTGTTTCATTCGCAGGATCTCGGTTCCACGTGAGCCACGACTTCGGCTACGTGACCCTGGACATCCTGAAGGTCATTTCTGAAGATTCCGGCGTGTACACCTGCAAAGCGATCAACAAAGCCGGCGAAGCAGTTTCCTCGATATCCTTGAAAGTGAAAGCGCGCTCAGCCATCGATGCTGACAGTCTGCAACCGGACGCGTGGCAGAAGATCCAGCTGAAAGAAGCTGAGATGAACAAAGTACCGGAAATGTTCGTCGACACGACGCCCCAGCAAGCACCAGTCTTCACCAAACACCTCGAAAGCTACGACAAACTCGTGGAAGGTCAACACGTGTACTTAGAAGCTCAAGTAGAGCCTAGAGCAGACCCGAACCTCCGCGTGGAATGGTTCAAGAACGGAGTGTCCCTTCAAACTGGAACCAGACTCCGAAGCACCTTCGACTTCGGCCTCGTCACGCTCTCCATCAACGGTTTGAGACCCGACGATTCCGCCATTTACACCTGCAAGGCTACCAACCTTCTCGGAGAAGCTGTGTCCACCTGCAGCTTGAAGATCGTCGATCGTCACTGGCTACTCGGCGACACTCTCCATCCCGACGCTCTTCCGAAGATAGACGCCTTGGAACAACCGCACGTCACTTCGGCGGAACAACCAGAACCCATTTACGAAGAACCGGTGTTTATCTCGCATTTGAACAACGTGGAATGCGTGGAAGGCGACAACGCTCACTTCGAGTGCAACGTCGAACCGTCCAAAGACCCTACGATGAAGATCGAGTGGTTCATCAACGGCAAACCACTTCCAACCGGTGCGAGATTCAAGTCTACTTACGATTTCGGTTATGTAGCTTTGGATATCAATCACGCGTACGAAGAAGACTCGGGAGTGGTGATCGTGAAAGCCACGAACTCCAAGGGATCGGCCCAGACATCCGGCACTCTCAAGTGCACCAGCAAACAGAATATTTATCTGCAAACGCAACATCCTCAAGGAGAAGCTGGCTTGGAGAAGGTCAAGGAAGCCGAAGACGCGTACTTGTCTAAATACAGGAGACCAGACGCTGGCCCTGAACAAGAATATCCTAAACCGATCTGGACGGTTCCTCTGCAACCAGAGTTCAAACTGGGCGAGTCCGAACCGCTTCATCTGGAAGGTCAGGTAGAACCCAAGGACGACCCGAACCTGAAGATCGAGTGGTACTTCAACGGCAAAGCCCTGGAGCATGGATCCAGGTTCAAAATGACCAGCGACTTCGGATTCGTCACTTTAGATCTGACCGATGTCTACGACCGCGATTCCGGAATTTACACCTGCAAGGCTTGGAACAAAGCAGGAGAAGCCTTCACGTCGACGACCATTTACTGCTCGACCAAGGAGAACATCATCGAGAGGTCGCAGCATCCGAAGGGCAAGGAAGGTCTGGAAGCGATCCAAGACCTGGAAGAATCGTTGAAGAGGCAAGAAGGAGCTCCGCCAGAGAGCGAGGAAGGTCACCCGCCTGTGTTCACGTCTCAGTTCGAGAACTTGACCAACCTGTCCGAAGGAGAGATCGCTCACTTCGAAGCGTCGTTAACTCCGACCGGTGACCAGACGATGGTCGTCGAATGGTTCTACAATGGTAAAGCGTTGGACGCTAGTCATCGTACGAGAACGGTCTACGCGTTCGGAATGGTCGTCCTCGAGGTCTTAGGGACCAAGATCGAAGACTCTGGCACCTACTCGTGCAGAGCTACCAACAAATGGGGCAGAGCCGAGATCAGCGTTGAATTAGAGTGCGTTGACAAATCTAAAGGACAGAAACCTAAGTTCACCACGCACATTCAGTCTTTGGAGGGTTTGAAGGATGGACAGTCAGCTCACTTCGAGTGCACTCTGATCCCTGTCGGAGATCCTCACATGAAGGTGGAGTGGTTCCACAACGGACAACCTTTGAGACACTCCTCCAGGTTCAAGATGGTGTCCGACTTCGGATTCGTCGTAATGGATATCGCTGGTGTGATGGCCCACGACACCGGGGAATACGTGTGCAAGGCTAGCAACAAATACGGCGAAGACTTCACCAAAGCTACCCTGAAGTGCTTCGGAAAGAGCGGAGTGTATTTAGATTCTCTGCAGCCGGATTCTTTGGCCAGGATCAGAGAATTGGAGAGCTATGGCGGAGAACAACCTGCCACGCCGACGACGCCGGTCGCAGAGCCACCGAAATTCATCACGCAGATTTCTGATATCACGAAGTTAGTGGAGGGACAGTCTGCTCATTTCGAAGCCAGGCTCACGCCTGTCAACGACCCAGATCTGAAGGTCGAATGGTACTACAACGGCAAGAAGCTGCCTCATGGACACAGATACAGGACCTTCCACGATTTTGGTATAGTTATCCTGGATATATTGTACTGCTACGAAGAGAACTCCGGTGTTTACGAGTGCAGAGCTTTTAATAAGTATGGAGAGGATACTACAAAGGCAACCTTGAAGTGTTACTCCAAGTCCAGCCTTATCTTGGAATCTCAGCTTCCGAAAGGAATGGAAGGCGGATTGGAGAAAATTCAGACACTGGAAGATTCTTTGATTCGTACTAAGGATGAAAAGGTTGTCGAGGAAAGAGGAAAAGCTCCTGTGTTTACTGTACCACTGAGCAACATCGATGGCCTTCGCGAAGGCGAAAGCGCGCACTTTGAAGCTAGGCTTACTCCCACTGACGATCCAAAATTAAAGGTAATTTAGTTCATAAATTATACGGTGTGTGGGTAAGGTAAATCGCGAGTATTTAACGTCTCGAAAATTTATTCTAAAAGGTGAAAAATTACAGAAATTAAATGTACCGTGAAATCTTCCGTTCTCGAATTTAATTCGTAAATTATACGATAACTGAACGTTTCAAAAATCTATTCTAAAAGATCGATAAAGAAAATATAGTCAAAAATGATCGAAATTAAATACACAATGACATTTTCCGTTCTCGACAGGTCGAATGGTTCTGGAATGGAAAACCTCTTCGCACCGGCTCTCGTTTCCGCACCTTCTGCGACTTCGGCTTCGTGATCCTCGAGATCTCGCCTATCTATCCCGAGGACTCCGGCGAGTACAGCTGCCGAGCGACCAACGAGTACGGCGAAGCCGTGACCACCTGCACCATGAAGTGCACAGGAAAACGAAGCATAATATTAGAATCGCAATTACCGAAAGGTATGGAAGGCACCATTGATAAGATCGCCGAACTGGAAGGTCTTGGAAACGAGCCAGGTCAAGTGACTCCTGACGACGACACCGGGAAACCGCCGGAATTCATCACCACGCCGTCCGATTTGACTCTAACCGAGAACTCCTTGGCGCACTTCGAGTGCAGATTGACACCGATCAACGACTCCAGCATGAGAGTCGAATGGTTCCACAACGGCAAGCCTCTTCTGGCCGGGACCAGGATCAAGACGATCCACGACTTCGGTTTCGTTATTCTCGAAGTGGCCAATTGCTACCAACGAGACTCCGGTCTGTACACTTGCAAAGCGACCAATCGCCACGGCGAAGCCACCGTGTCGTGTAAACTGCAAGTCCGTGGACGTCAAGGAATCATCCTGGAACCTCAGTTACCAACCAACTTCAAGACCGGAACGGAGAGTATTCAGAAGTTGGAAGAGGCTTTGTACAAAAAGGACGAGATTCTGACCGAAGAGGAAACACCGAATCCTCCGAAGTTTACCGTGGAACTGAAGGATATCGAAGTGGAGGAAGGAGCACCAAGTCATTTCGATTGCAGAGTCGAACCTGTCGGTGATTCTACCATGCGCATCGACTGGTTCCATAATGGAAGATCGTTTGCTACGGGATCACGTGTACATCAAATCAACGACTTTGGGTTTATTTCGCTGGATATGTCGTACACTTATGCCAGAGACAGCGGGGAATACGTTTGCAGAGCGACGAACAAGTGGGGATCTGCTACTACTAAGGCTACTATAACCTGCAAATGTACGTAGTCGATTGTTATACTTCTATGAGTTCGTTTGATTTTGATAATTAAAATTTTTCACAATTCTTTAATAATAATATTAACGAGAAATTTGCAACGTTACAGCTAAGAAGACGATAGATTTCGACTCGCAGCTACCCTCGGGTATGAGCGGTGAGAAACTGAAGGAATTAGAACGTGGACCAGTTAGCGAGCCACCAGCTGAAGAGCCACCACGTCAACCACCGAGATTCATCACGCAAATTCAATCAGCAACTGTCGACGAGTCCGAACCAGTCAGGTTCGAGTGTCGCGTGGAACCAAAGGACGATCCAAATCTGCGTATAGAGTGGTACAGAAACGGAAAAATGATCCCAGCTGGACATAGGTATAGAACGATGTACGACATGGGATTCGTTTCTATGGATATCCTGTACGTCTACCCTGAGGACTCTGGAGAATACGTGTGCAAAGCTATCAATGATCTTGGCGAGGACACCACTAGGGCATCCGTATCATGTAAAAGTAAGATTTTTGCTTTCTATTTCTTTATTCAAATTTAGTATACCCCTGAAATAAACTTAAAAAATATATTTAACCCCTTGAAGACGAATGTCGTAACATAAGTGAAAAGTTTTTAATATTTTAGAATAAAAGCTGCTTAGAATATAACGAGAAGTAATTTTAGCATTGCCATCGACGTTGTACCTATCTTTTAATTCAGAAAATTTCACTCCAGTTGTTATCCATCATTTCACGAAGTTTTGTTCGAAATTTTCTACACCCACAAATTATAAGATGTCGAAATTAATCCCTTCTCTGTCATTCATTTTCTGCTTTCTCTATAATTTTTTTACGTACTTAAAATTCGTTGATATATAATTTACGGTTAATATTATTTATTAGTTATCAAATAATTTCATTTAAATTTTATATTTCGACAGAAATTAGAAAGAAAAGGATCTTCAATGTCATTATCTCCTATTTCCACAGGGTTGCCCAGCATCATCCTGCAGAACCAAGTACCAAAGGGTATGAAGAAGTCGGAAGCTTTGATGCAGATGGAAGCGACCATCAAGAAGTACACCTCGGAAGTCCATCTGACAGAGGATGACCTGTACGACGCGGACAAGAAACAGCCACCGCGTTTCGTTACTCAAATTCAAGATCAAACCGACCTGGTCGAGATGAACAGCACGAAATTCGAGTGCCAGTTGGCGCCTGTCGGTGATCCGAACATGAAAGTCGAATGGTTCTTCAATGGCAAACCTCTACCGCAAAAGAACAGATTTACTCCGATTTACGATTTCGGCTACGTGGCCATGAACTTCGGCTGGGTCTACCCCGAAGACAGCGGAGAATACCTTTGCAGGGCCACGAATCTTTACGGAATGGACGAGACACGAGCGGTGATACGAACCGCTGGCAAGCCTGGAATTATCTACGAGTCGCAACTACCCAAGGGCATGAAGAGTATCGAGAAAATCAGAGAAATGGAAGCTGCATGGCAAATGTAAGAATTATTTTTTAACGCGTTCAATCTGGCGAATTATTTCGAGGTCAATATAATTCGGTATGCACGAAATTATAAGTTTCGTGCATTTTTCTGGCAGAGCTTGCTTGCTTCAGTAGCTTTCCAGTTATCGTTTACCATAAATAAGTATAGGTATTTGTATAGATGTTTCAATATTCGTGAATAGAGTTTTAAAAGTATTTTTTAACAATTTCCCGCAACTACTAAGTCTTCGATGACAGCCACTGATAATTGGAAAGCTTGAACGTGTTAATATTCATATATTATCTAATATACGATATTTGTGTTGGAACTTTTGCTTACGAACGAGTATGTTATTCAGAGTACCTGAGGAAGAGGGTGAAGAAGAAAAAGTGCGAGCACCTCCAACGTTCGTGAGCAAACCTGAGCCAGTGACCGTTGAAGAAGGTGATTGGTCCAGGTTCTGCTGTCGTGTCACTGGTCACCCAAGACCACGTGTTATGTGGATCATCAATGGACACACTGTGGTCAACGTGAGTACCAATATCATTTTTTTTTAATTTATTTCAAGCTTTAAATAAAATTCTAAATAAAGTTTCGATTCCCCTTAAATAACGAATTATTCTACAAAAATCGTTTCTATTATCCAAGGATCGCGTTATAACAATATTCATTTTTTTTTTTAATTTATTTCAAATTCTAAATAAAATTTTCGATTCCTCTTAAATAACGAAACGTTCTACAAAATTCGTTTGATTATCCAGGGATCGCGTTATAACAATATTCATTTTTTCAAAATTTATTTCAAATTCTAAATCNTTAAATAACGAAACGTTCTACAAAATTCGTTTGATTATCCAGGGATCGCGTTATAACAATATTCATTTTTTCAAAATTTATTTCAAATTCTAAATCAAATTTTCGATTCTTCTTAAATAACTAAATATTCTATAAAATTCGTTTCTATTATCCAGGGATCGCGTTATAAGCTAACTTACGACGGCATGTACCACCTGGATATCCCGAAGACCAGGCAATACGATCACGGCAAGGTAGAAGTGATCGCCAGAAGCTCGGTAGGAGAATCACGCACTGAAACGAGCTTAACAGTGAAACCAAGGAGCGATGATTATCGCGGTGTCCTGAAAAACTCGCCGAGACGTAAGTTTCCTATCCCAAATCGGAGCTTCACATACATGGACATGTCGTCGCATTCTTTGCGTCTCACCAAACTCGATTATACTTCACTCGAACATATTCTATTCTTCTGGTAAATAATTTTATTTACCTTGAAACTAGACCAAAATGTAATCATCCTTTTTACATCGCAAAGAATGCACGCACATACAGGAAACAAAAATAATAATCCGTCAATATCGAACATCGGCACAACGAAATACCACACGAAAAAAAAAAAGAAATATGCAGAATCAAAAGAGAAAGGAATATTCTATTCTATTCTATGACGCAATCGAATGTTAAAACGACAATCGCAACACAGTACATGAGATATCGATACGACACATACATTCCATTCGAGTACAGAAAATGAAAACACTCCCTAACTCACTCTCACTTCATCCCTGCCCTCTGTTCCTTCATCCGTCAAAAAAAAAAAAGAGAAAAAAGCAAAATGTTACGAAAGGATTCGAAAGAGCGACTCGAGCAGCTTCTTCTTCTTCTTCTTCTTCTTCGGGGTTCGGGATTTCGACGGGCGTATTCGAGCAATCTCGCCTAAAAGGTATCGGCTACTCCGTTTCGCAAACCAGAGTTCTCAGGTATGGAACACAAAGCATCGAGATTCAAGCAACTCGTTCTTTAGTTTACTTTGTTTAGTTGTATATATTACACATGTATATGTATCTGTTCATTAGTGTCTTCCAATTTTTGTCTTATCAAACGTAGAACGGACGACGCACGGAGAAAAATATTGCTGCCAATTATCAACGTTCAATCACCGATTTTTTTTCATATTAATTTATTCGTCGAGTATCTGTAACAGCATTTTTTTATTTTTTTAAGTAAAACATATTTTCCTCCCTGCGTGCAGCGATTTTTAGCGCACTGGAGAAACCGGATATACTGCTGGACGATATTATTTCTAATATTTTTTCGTCGTTCGAAAGAGTGCGTCTTTGCTTTATTTAACTTATTATTTATTGTTATTAATTCGAAGCAGAGTCCGTGTTTCTCGGAGTGCTATATCGTGTTCGGCATCTACGTTGATAATTCCCGTCGCGTTATGAATTTATTTATTTTAAGAAACGTATATATAACCTCCCAGTTACCTAGTTTCCTAGTTTCGAACAGCAGAGATTCAGTGTTCCATAAAATGTGAAATTTATACTCGCCCGATTCGTTGGAATGTAAAGCGTGGTTGCATGGGAACAGTACTGGATCCCTGTGCACTGTTTGGAACCAGAGAGTCACCCGAAACTGTTCGATGTAATTCCAATAATGTTGGAATCGTGATCTAACCGAATCATTCGGATATCCACCTCTGTCTCCGGGTATCCTGATCCTCTCGCGCAGCTGACGTCGATATGTGTTGCATCGCCAATGAAGTACTGTGTCGTAATTCCCCGTGGTTCTTTGTGAATCTTCTGAGAAAATATAGCGTTCCCTTCGTTCGATCCATTCTTTATTTTTACACTCGATTAATTCCAGTCGATCCATCGTCTAAAAAACTATAACGAATTAACCAATTTCAGGAAATAATTCCTTCTGCTTACTAATCAGAAATTTCTCATTTTCTTTGTTTTATTTTTCACGTAGAGTTATGGAGGTTCTCGATATTCTTCGAACCTCCGTTAAAAATACGGGAGAATTATTTCACCTAATTTTATTTTATCATTCATCGTCTTCCGGGTTTAACATTTTTAATACGCGATTAATCGCAAGGGAACGCTGTATTTCGGACAAAAAGATGAATGTTTCGGACGTTCGTCTGGCATGCGTTGTCGGTTACTCGTGAATCCGAGAAACGGAGGTCTAACCTGGCTTTCCTCTAGCTTGGTATGATTACGGGCTGACCCAATACCAAACGGAGCGACAGAACACAGAGCTCGAGAAAGTTTTCGACGAAAGGCATCATAACATCAGCCAGGGCGTGGAGATCGCCACGGAACATCTTGGACAGAAGGTGTACAAGGAACCGGAGACCGAATGGCAGAAGTCCGTGAAGAGCAAGAAGAACGAGGACTATTACACGAAACTCATGACACTCGAGGAAGAACAGGTGTTGAAGGAGAGCAGGCTGAGGGAAGCTACCCACCAGTTCGCCATTCCTGGCGAGAAGGTCGTCTCTCATTCTGTGGCCAAGGGAATGGCCCAACAGTACGAAGAGACCTTGTAAGTGTCCTGAATTTATACCCAATCCATTAACGCTGGGTTTAAGAACGATTTTTGGGTTCATATTTCTACCGATATCTGTAGAAACCTAATCGAGAGGTAAAGGAAATCACGTGTTTTCTTAAAAAGAAAAAAAGATTAGATCGATTTGAAGATAATTATAATAATAACAGTTTTAATATAAGTTAACCCAATCTGTTATTATTGTATAGTTGGAACAACCTATCCGTGAAATTGACGGCTTCTGTAAAATTATTGTTACTTTCAAGTGCACTCCGTGGTACGATTCTTGACAATTTTTTAGAGTAACGCATATGAAAACTATTTCTTTAATGGTATAAGAGACCTTTTCTTTTTGTAACATGCAATTCGATTTATAATCGTGTGATTCTTTCTTTTAGAAAAGTTTCTTTTAGAGAAGTTAGTCGGGAAACGCTGAAAGTCATAGAATATTACTGATTTTACAAAATTCCATATGATTCTTTCTTTTGGAAAAGTTTCTTTTAGAGAAGTTAGTCGGGAAACGCTGAAAGTTATAGAATATCACCGATTTTGCAAAGTTCCATGTGATTCTTTCTTTTAAAACGGTTTCTTTTAGAGTAGTTAGTCGGGAAACGTTCAAAGTCACAGAACGTTGCAAAAATTCCATCCATCCTCGGGTAGAGATAAAAGAGAAAGAGAGTAAAGGAGAAATGTGAATTTTGCAGGGAGGACAAGAAGGAAGAGAGAACCCAGGAGACGACGCAGACGACAACCACGAAAACCATGAAGAAACCGCACACGACGGAAATAGACATCGACGTGGAACGCGTGAAAGGAAAGTATCCTCCGGAACCAGCGGAATCCATGGTTCACGGTCGCGAGGTGCACGTTGCCAAGCAGAAACAGACCCAGAAAGAGATCAAAGGCGACCTGGAGATCACCAGGAAGATAACCGCGACGGAAACCACCGAAGTGGAGCACAAAGCCAAGACCCAGGAGCGTATCGTTCAGGGCCCAACGAAACCGGCCAAGCCGCCAGTCTTCACCAAGAAGATACAACCTTGCAGAGCGTTCGAACAGGAACAGGCACGATTCGAGGTCGAGTTCGACGGAGATCCACTGCCTACAATCAAGTGGTACCGCGAAGATTTCCCCATTCAGAATTCTCCGGACCTTCAGATCTACACGTTCAGCACGAAATCCGTGCTGATCGTTCGTCAAGTGTTCATGGAGGACTCCGGAGTGTTCTCCGTCATCGCAGAGAATCGCGGCGGCAAGGCTAAGTGCAGTGCCAACCTGGTGGTCGAGGAACGCAGAAGACAACCTGGAAGAGGAGAAGTGATACCACCTAGCTTCCTCTCTACCATTCAGAGCACCTCGGTTACCACTGGTCAATTGGCCAGATTCGACGCCAAAGTCACTGGAACCAAACCTTTGGACGTTTACTGGTTGAAGGTACGATTTCTCCTTCTTTCGAGTAATTATTATATCAGGTCTAGTAATAATCAAAGACGTCGTTTTCCAATACATTTTTAAAACGAATTTATTTTAACGAAACGAAGGAATTTAATCGACGATATAGTTGACGCTGTTTTTTACTACTCGTGCTCAATCCTCAGGTAGCATTTTGATCGTTCTATTGTAAAATTCTCGCGATTTTGATTCGAATAATTCGGTCAAAGCATTTTCGAGGCACTCGAAAACTTATTGAAATGTTTTCCAAGAAGAAAATTTCTCAAGGAACGAAACGAATGATAATCGGAAGGGCGATATCAGGAGATAAAATATGTACGACATTGATGGCAGCGCTAAAATTATTTTTCGCTGTATTCCAGGCAGCTTTCATTCTGGAAAATTAAAAAGTTTCCAAGTATGTTATGATGTTCGTTTTCGAAGGGTTAATAGCTTATGTCGATTTATCGTTGCAGAATGGCAAGAAAGTGACCGCAGACATTCGTTACAAGACACTAGAAGAGGACAATACGTACACCCTGTTGATTCTCGAGACGGCGCCAGAGGATTCGGGCAAATACGAGTGCGTCGCGTTAAACAGCGCCGGAGAAGCGCGTTGCGACGCTGAATGCACGGTTCGAGGACCTCAATCGCCGGCGAAGACGGCGAAACCGACGACGCCAGGCGTCGAAGAAGCGCCCGCTGTTCTGGAGCCGTTGAAAGATCAAACTATAAGAGAAGGCACATCCGTCGCCTTCGCGTGCAGAATCTCAGGGAAACCAGTACCCACGGTGCAATGGAAGAAAGGCGACAAGGTAAAATAATAAATTTTAATTTTTCTAAATTAGCTATGGTATAGCAGAATTTATTATTTCAATATTATTGCTATTATTTTTGTAATGGGATAAAACTTTTATTACTCGAGCATATATATTATTCTAGAGCTATTCAAGCGTTTTACTGTCAAGATAGAAAGTTCTTTTCATTCCTGTAGCAAGAAAATCGTATTATATCATATATTTAAAATTATAAAGATTGTCCGAAGTGAAATTTCGAAATTATTTACTTTGAATAGATTCGTCGAATTTCGGAATTTTGAAAGTTCTAAAAATATATCCAGTGATGATTATAAAGTTTATAGAAAAATATCTGCATATATACACGATCAGCTTATACATAAAATATATAGATATAGATAGAAAAACATCGTATAGTTCATATCTCATCTAAATATAATTTAGATTTAAATTGATTTAAATTGATTTATTATATAAGACTCCTCTAACGATTTACTATTTCTGAAAAAGTTTGCCGTACTAAATATACTATTTACGTGTTTTCTAAGCGATTTTTTTCCATTGTTATAGGTGATCAAGCCATCCAAGTACTTCCAAATGCAGAAAGAAGGTGATCTCTGTACCTTGAGGATCTCTGAGGCCTTCCCCGAGGACGAAGGTGTTTACAAGTGCATCGCCAAGAATCCAGCAGGTGATGTGACCACTTTGGCCAACCTCAGAGTCCTCGGTAAGTCCTCGTTGATTATTCGGTAATTGCAAAATTCGGTTTCATCGTTCCGTGTAAATAAATCATCGCACGTTTTCGTTCAGCCCCCGACGCAGCTGACATTCTTCCCAAATTGACGCCGCTCAAAGATCAAATAGTCCTGGAAGGACAACCGGCACAGTTCAAGACTCAAGTTACTCCAGCTAAACTAAAGCCAACGATCCAATGGTATCGCGAAGGTGCCCTGATACCTCAATCACCTGATTTCCAGGTGAGTCGTGTTTCAAATTCCGTTTATTGCATATGAAAGTTACGTAAATAGCTTTTTCTTCTATATTAACTCTGAACGAACGAATACGGCTATACTCGCGATATTATAAAAATTCTAAAAAAAATCGAACGTCGCCACACAGGCGAGACAATATTTCGGAAAGCCTCAATTGTGCACTCAATGATCACAGATGATCGGCAATTGTTTTTTGTGGCACTCTGGAAATTAACCATTTAATTTCTTAAAAATCCAGCGATCTATTGATCATTGTACGAGGAAAATACGCTCGTTCGTTAAGGGTTAAATTGCTAAAAGAGATCTCAACGATTTCAACCCTCTTTCTCCTAAATATATAAATTAGTAAGCGAAGATATAATTGCAGAGAGTTAGAAATTAATTCTTCATTTTTTGTTTATTCGTTTAGTTTTTTTCTGCTATATTAAATTGACGAGAGAGATTTCAACAATTTCCAACCCTCTTTCTCTTAAATATAATATATAAATTAGCAAACAAAACTACAGTTACAAAAAATTGGAAATTAATTCTCGATTTTTCGTTTATTCTTAATTTTCATCTAACTCTATAAGGATAAATGGCATCTCGATGTTTCGTTTATTCGTTTAGTCTTTTATCTCCAATATTAAATTGCTAGAAGAAATCTCAACAATTTTCAACCCTCTTTCTCCTAAATATAATATATAAATTAGCAACAAACAAAGCTACAGTTACAGAGAGTTGGGAATTAATTCTCGATTCTTGGTTTATCCTCAATTTTGCGCGAAGACAAAGAACTATGTGAAGATAATTGGCAATATCTGAACTCACAGATGATTCACGAAGGCAACAACGCTGTGTTGCTCATAGCAACCACCTACGAAGAAGACACTGGCACTTTCACCTGCCGAGCAACCACGTCAGCCGGCACCGTAGAAACTTCCGCCAAACTCATCGTCAAAAGTAAGAACTGAATAAAAGATACAAATTCAATTGCTAACACGAGACGCGATTGAATCGACGGGATAAGCCTCTACGGTGTGACGGAGAAACGTTTTCGCGCTTGCGACGATTTCTCGTGTAAAAAACAACAAAAAAATATATAAAAACACACCATGTCGCCATGGTAAATTTGATTTCGAGATACTTAGCTATGTTCGAGGATTAAAAAGAAATAGAAAAAAAAAAAAAAATAGATTCAATAATTTATAACTAATACCGATGATCGACTAACCAAACGAATTAACAAATTTATCGACATTGATTGATTAAAGCTTGAAAAATATGACACGTAAAATCGTCTGAAAGTCGCGCGTTTCTTCGTCGAACGTGACCAACTAAGGGCACCCGTGCGTATTTTTATTTTTTTTCCGCTTTTCTGTTATCTTTTTTCTTAAAAGAAGAAAAAGAAAAAAAGAAATCCTAACCCACCAAGCGAACCGTTACCAATGTTCAACCCCTTGTTCCCCGACCCCGCACCGTAATCAAAGCCACGAGCGAGCTCGGGGAGTTTTGTACTAACTCGTCGTGTTTTTTTTTTTTTTTTGTTCTTTTTTTCCATTAAAAAAAAACATAATAATAATAACAAGAGAAAAATAAAAAAAAAAAAATAAAAGTAGACGAGCGAGTGAAACGAGGAAAGTGATACGAATTATAGAGACGTAGAAAACGAAATGTCTCAGTTGTGATTGATTTAAAAGAAACGAAATAAAACCACGTTTACATCGATCGAAATTAGGAAACAAATATATATGCATATCTATGTATCGAAGGTAGAAAAATTGAAGGTAAAGAAATGGGAATCGAGACGGTGGAATTCGCGATGGTGGTGCTGAAAATCCGGAGAATTAACGGTGGAAATGTTTTGTAGAATTGAACGTGTACAAAGTGGAGAATGAATCGAAGCTTTCCGATATTCGACCGACAAGACGATCGTAGCCGATTTCCATCGAGAAAAACAGGTGCGATACATGAGCGAGACACGTCTACGAGCGTCTTTTCAGCGTCGAGATATCGTAAATGCCTGTTTCGAAAATTCTCACCAGAGGTGGTGCTTTGGATCGATGAAATCGAGTCTTGAGTACGAACTGTTGCGATTTTCCTTCGGCTCCGCGTTGTATATAAAAGCTCGATCGTGTAACGAGACGATGAATCGAGATCGTCGAAACACGAGAAATCGCAGAATGGGAATGAAATGTCACAGAAAACCGAGATTTATGCGGAAAAAGAAAAAGAGAGAAACGAACACGTAACTCGTTTACTCGTTCGATTTAGTTGTCGATGTTCATTATTAAAAGATAATATACATATATCGCAAAAAAAAAATATATATATATATAATATATACGTATAAGTGTATACATTATCCACACAATACATTACATACGTTAGGAATTGATTTACCAGTTAACCAACACACGTAGTTGACGTGAATGGAGTTTATTTAGTTACACGTATACACGCAGATGATTTCTCCTTTTAACATTCTACTAATCGATTATTTATTATTGTACAATGGAAAGGCCAATAAAAACGAATGTTTTAAATACGTACAAGCCTCGTTTGTTGCCGATTCGGTGATCTAACGTTATATATACGCGAACACATCGATATATTATCAATAGTACATACACGGCATCTCGAAATTCATTGGTAAATCGTATATGTTGCTTTGATCCAAAGGTGAATATGAATTACTTGAATTTATTCGAAACTGCACGTCGTGAATTTTACTCGTAGTACACAAATTACAGAATTTGATAAACTGCAGTAAAGCGAGTAAAATATATATGAATCTTGAAATTCTAAGGAACGTTTATAAAAAGAAGAAAAAAGTCCGCAACTTGTATGATACAAGCTATATCAAAATGATATATTCTTGGAATATAGATGACAATGACACTTCGGAAACCACTCCCGAACAAAATAGGACCGATTAAAGATATTACTCTCGCAGAAATGTTAATTTTAAAAGTTCATAAAGGATACAAAAATTTTAGTTCCCAGAAAATAATTTCCATGAAAAATAGTTTCTCGATAGTTTCTCCCTCGGGAGGGCTAGAACTGGAAGAAAAATCTACAAAAAAAACCAAATCAGTTTCCCCCAGAACGGCTAGAAATGGGAGAAAAATCTCCAAGGAAAATACCAAACCTCTTCGATTAAATTTCAAAGGATACACAAAGGGTAGTAGCCCGAATATTATTCCTAAAAAGAGGCGAATCGAGGAAAAATATTCCTCTGTCAAGAATTTCCTACGAGACTAGAGACTCGCGTGTTTACAAACGAAACACTCCGGCCGAAATTTAACCAAAAAATTCCCCAAACCTGACCCGTTATCTCGAAGATAAACACCCGAAGAGCAGCGAAGCGATGGAAAATATCGGAATTCGCTGGGAATGGTTGTAAAAAGTAAAAGAAAAATTCTCGCGTGTAGGATCGCGAAGGAGATACGCATGAGGTCCGAATATAGAGCCGCGTATGCAAATCGAGTTGTGCACTCGCGAGGTATAATTGCCAGCGCGTTCTACGCGCCATAAATTCGGCCGCGTTTTGCTTGCGTGGACCGGAACGCGTGAATCACGCGTGGTGAAACAATTCGCCGCCCCGAAAATAATATAAAACGGGAATCTCGCGACGCAAAGGGGGGGACTGAGAGGGGGGTCGGATCGAAGGAGGCGGACAGAAATAGTCGTCGGGCCCCGTTCTTAATCAGTTTGAGGATCGATCGGACAATGAGTCGGCTAACGAGCGATCCCGCGCTGCAACACTTGGCAGATTTATCGCGGTTAAAATAACGGCAGGAAAACTCGGTCGAAATGTTACTACTTTGCGCGAAAGACCAGTCCAGATGCACGGCTATATTTGCCAACGAAATGAAAGCAAAATATATATATACGCAGGCACTACGGTCGCGTGGAAAAGCTACGGAGTAACGAAGCTTCAAACTGTCCGTGGATTTTGTGCAAATTCGCAGTAAAACTACTCTTACTATTGTATTATAGTTTCCGGTTGGAAATACTTGGAGTCGTTAATCGCTGATATTTTTTTCCTTGGTTATTATTTGTTTTTGTTGTTGTTAATTATTATTTTTATCGTTATCGACAGTGTTATTGTCGTTTAATATTTTTAACTTGGATTAGGTCGATTAACTCTGCCAAGAAATTGAAACTGAGAGTTTCCGGTCGGTAATGAATTGGTAATAGCTGATATTCTTTTCTTTGGTTATTATTTGTAGTGGTTAATTATTATTTTTATCGTTATCGGCAGTGATATTATCGTTGAATATTTTTAGCTTGGGTTAGGTTGATTAACTCTGGCAAGGAATAAAATTTTCAATGTGTGTCAATTGCTTTGTTTTGCATCTGAAAATTTCGTATTCGGTGACTGTGAACAGATAATTTCGATATTGGTTTAATTTCGCTTTCAAATTAGTTTGTTTCGAATATTTCGAATAGCGTGGCTATTAATTTGCGATTAAATGTAATTTTAAAACGATTATATATTATTCGAGGTATAGGCTTGCATTTGAAAATATTTTTTTCCAAAAACGGAGAATATTTTTAGATCAAACATCTTTTCCACTTTTTCTTGCATTAATTCTCAGATTAATATTTGATTTATGTACGTCATTATACTTCTCTATATAAATAATAGACATACAATTACTTTTCTTCAAGCTTTAAACAATTGTATCGCAAAAGTTGCGCACCTCTCAACGCGTTTACCGAATATCGCATTTCTGTTACTACATTTACACGTCAGCGAATAACTTTCGTGCCACCGAAACCAATTTCGATATTACAAAACTTGACACAAACTGTCACAAAAATTTCCAAGATATACGACCTGTCTCTCAGACCTGACTCGCTGCCAACTCTAACCTCGGTAAACAACCAAGACTCGGTCCCCTAATCGAAACTGAAATATCACAAGAAACATCATCTTCGACCATCCATCTTTCAGTCTCGTCTTTCTCAAGTAAATCAAGCAGAACAATTTTTCAATTGCAACCGTAATTATAAATCGCTACTCCTATCTTTTCGTAGGATTTCGTGACAAATGGAAAATGCGAATTTTCGAATTATGTACACAAATTGGAATACATAGAGTTTGGGAAAATCGAATCGTCTCGCAACAAATTTTTTTAATCGCAACCGTAATTATAAATCGCCACTCCTATCTCTTCATAGAATCCGAGTAAAATCTTTGCCAACTATTCGTAATATCGAAGAGATTTCGAACAAAATCGAACATCGAGTTGAATTACTCTTGTGACAAATGGAAAATGCGAATTTTCGGAAAATCGGATCATTTCGCACAAAATTTTTCAATCGCAACTATAATTATAAATCGTCACTTCTATCTCTTCGTAGGATCCTGGTAAAATCCTTACTAACTATTCGTAATATCGAAGTGACTTCGAATGTCGAGTTGAATTATGCTTGTGAGAAATGAAAAATGCGAATTTTCGGATTATACATGCAGATTGTAATATATATGAAGTTTGGGAAAATCGGATGGTCTGGCAGGTTTGAGGGGTTCGCGTTGATTTCCACGTGTACCCGCGTTACTCGTCTTTTACGAGCCGCGTTTCTGTTCCCTCGGTATCACCTTTCTCTCTGGTAACTGGTTTAACGAGCGTGAAGAGGTAAACGTATTTTCTTCATCGCTTCTGGTAGTCCAGCTCGTTTCAAAACGAGGGTCGGAACCGCAGAGTCAGTGCCGTGTGCACACCCGGCTAGGCCCTCTTCTTAGGCTATTTCTGACCACGTGATGTGTATTACATTACCCGGCTATATTTGGTCGCCGGTGAAGAACTCGCCGAACATACGGCAAAATTCACGTGGGGTCTAGGCTTCGGCTGGGTTCCACAGTAAACCGTGCATTCGCCTTTTATTCAACCCGACCCCCCGCTTTTATTTATCGCCTTTTCCCATTCTTCCACGTTAACGAAAATCTTCTGGTTCCTCCTGGTATTCGTTTTCCTCTTCTTCAATTTCTTCTCGTTTTATTCTTCTATCCTGTTGATAAAGTATTGTTATTATTGCCGAGAAAGACACACGAAGAGTTGCCTTTGACAAAATTAATTTCTAATAACTTTGTACGTGGATAGAAATATTATGGAAAAGCTGATATCGATGAAATTTTTGTGTCCTTTCCCTTGAAATATGCAAGAAACCACGGAATTAACGAAAATCTTCTGGTTGCTTCTGATATTTGTTTTTTCTTTTCAATTTCTTCTCGTCTTATTTTTCTATCCAAAGATCCATCCTGTTGATAAATTATTCTTATTATTTTCGAGAAAGACATAAAATTAAATTTTGATTAAATTAATTTCGAACTTTGATAACATCGAAGAAATTTTAGTATATTTCGCTTTCTTCTTTCTGTATTAAACAGATAATCCTTAAAATATGCGAGAAATTACTTTTGACAAAATTAACATCGAACTTTTAAAGTTGCTTAGAGAAAAGTAATTTAATTTCTCGTGGTACTTTTGCGTTGCATATAATTCACGAGAGAGATTGAAGTTTTCGTTGCAGGATTAAGGATTATTTATCGATCTTTCGTCACGTTCGCTGCACACGTCTCAGATATCAGTTGCCACGCGATATTAATATAAAACACCGGGTAAACGGCGAATTTATGCGTCGGTTTTTCGAGATAGAAAGAGAGAATTACTCTTGAGTCCTCGGTTGTTGAAATTTAAAGTACGTTTATGAGCGTTACACGAGACAGACGATGTTCGAAAGGGTAATGTAAATAATTTACACACGTGTGCCAAAGTTTCTCACGAAATCGAGATGTGCATGTGACACTGAGTCATATGTAGGACGCCAATTAAAAGTTACGAAACCTCGGGGAAAACTTTTATAATAATTCGCATGAAATGCACGCGGACAAGAGCAATGTCTATCTTTGGTAATTCCAGCTGAAAAGTTAATCGGATTTTTTCGCAATAACTCGTTAAAGCACAAACTTTAATGTCGCGAGTATTAAATTAAATCGACTGTCTCGATAAAATTCTTTCGCGGTGATCTCTTGGTATCGTAAAACTTTATTACACGCAAACAAATTCTGCTCGTGAATTATTTATTAACACGTAGCCCTACCGTAACAAAAATTCGAGCAGCACTTCGTGAAATAAGAAGCTTAACGAGAAATCAAATAATAATTTATCTTGAGAAAAACGAGTAGTCTATATAGGAAATCATCTAATAGGGAAATGAAGGTCGGAGAGTGGTTACGATTTATTAAACATCTAGTCCAATGGTACAATAAAACAAATAAATACAAGCAAATTCTTCTACACACACGGTGGCTGTCGAAACTTTCTTTCCAGTCACGAGACACGATAATTACCGCTGAATTTTTAATATTAAATCTTTATATTGGTACGTTCGGAAAGTCATTCCGTTTTTCTTTTTTCTTTTTTTTCTTTTTTTATGCGGCTGAAGTGTGAAGTTGACTGTGAAGTGAACAAATACAAATAGGTCTCCTAAATTGGAAAAACGAAATGACTTTCCGAACAACCAAATAAAACGCGTCCTTACGTAGAAAAGGGGAGAAAAATATTTTGGATAGTCGCCGAGTAAAAAGAATAAATGAATTTCGAATAATAAATCTTGATAAAAGGCGAAAAATTGCCACGACAGTCGCCGTGTCCTCCGTGTGATTACGGAGTGAGAAAAATAAAATAAAAGCTTGTTAGCCGTTGAAACCGGACTTTCTTCTCGTGTAAATTACGAGAGCATCAAACGGAAACCGCAACACGAGTCATCATCATCCAGAATCTGAAATGTTACTCTGGAAAAGTAGAACGAACGAGTGCAGCCTCTCGCGAGCATCAGCGTGACCGGAAACAAAGGCTTTTTCTCGCGTTTCTATGCGTGCAGGTTGCTTTATCGAGCTCTGGATGCTTGGCAAAACGGAACGGAGAGGATCTCGTGTTCTCCATCGCGTTCTCCGGAGGATCGTCGCGTTTGTTGACCGGTCGTCGGCGACACCGTTACGACCCGACGCAAAATTAGACCGTGAATCCGGCCCGTTTGATTAATCGCTAGAAGGGCCATCTCGGGTTATCGTAATTAAACCGGCGAGCGAACGCGTGACGTTACGTTTTCGTCGGCCAGAGATCTAGCGACTCGAGGAGATTTTAATTGGACAATCTAACGACCAGCTCGCGGATTCTCAAACACCTGGCACGTTTCCGTCCTCGACCATAAATACGATTCGCGTTTCACTCGGGCTGGCTGGGCAACAACCAATAAAATTTTCCTCCCCGTTCTGTCCGCCGATTTATTTCAAGCTCGGGCACGAAATAATTACTCTTGCATACGCATGAATTCTCTAATGAATTCGAGATGCCGAAATCCTGAGGAAGATTGTCATCTTAACGCGTTGTACGCGGATTGATTTTAAGTGATTAAGTGTTAGAAGTTTTCTGTATGTTGGTGTAATGATCTGGAGTTTGCGTTTGTTTGAACTTTCTGCGTACAGCGCGTTAATGCTGAACTTACCATGGTTAAATTACTAGTGAATAAGGAACGAATAATAGAAGACTAATTATACGTAGATATATCGCAACAAAGAATCAAAGCAAAGGCGAGTGACCAAGGTGATAAAATTAGATTTTAGATTTGGAATCAAAATTAAAAAAAAGAGTCGAAAATTCGGACCATGATTGGTCTAATATTAAGCCCAGAATCCTTAAACACGGACAAAGAGAAACGAAGAGAAAAAAAAATGGGAATCTTCATCACAAAACCGCGTAATTCGTTCGATTATCGTCGATTCTGATCCTGCGTGAACTTCGAATGGAAAGCTTCGTCCTTATCGTCGGTCGACGCTATCGTAACAAAGGCGAAGATGACAAAATTAGATTTTAGAATTCGAATGAAAATTAAAAAAAAGAAAAATCGGTCACTCGAACCATGGTAGGTCTAATATTAATCCCAGAATCCTTAAACCCGGACGAAGAGGAAGGAAGAGAGAAAAAAGATCGGAACCTTCTTCAATTCTGATCCCGCTAAACCTACCACGGTCAAGTAACCAGTGAATAAGGAACGAGTAGATTCTCGGGTAAAGAAATAAATAATTGGACCGACTGAAAGACAAATTACACGTAGATTTATCGTAACAAAGAATCAAACCAAAGGCGAGTGACCAAGATGATAAATTTAGATTTTAGAATCGAATCAAAATTTTAAAAAAGTATCGGTCACTCTGACCATACGTCCTTATTATTGGTCGACGTTTTCATAGCAAAGAATCGCAAAGACCAAGGTGAAAAAATTAGATTTTAGAATTCGAATCAAAATTAAAAAAAAAATATCGGTCACTCTGACCATACGTCCTTATTATTGGTCGACGTTTTCATAGCAAAGAATCGCAAAGACCAAGGTGAAAAAATTAGATTTTAGAATTCGAATCAAAATTAAAAAAAAAATATCGGTCACTCTGACCATACGTCCTTATTATTGGTCGACGTTTTCATAGCAAAGAATCGCAAAGACCAAGGTGAAAAAATTAGATTTTAGAATTCGAATCAAAATTTAAATAAAAGATCGGTCACTCTGACCATGGTAGGTCTAGCGTTAAGTCCAGAATCCTTTAAAAAATCCGTCATTCGCACCATAGTAGGTTTAATATTAAGCCCAGAATCCTGAAACATCAGAGAAGAGAGAAAAAAAATCAGAATCTTCATCCCAAAACCGCGTAACTCGTCCAATTATCATCGATGCTGATCCTGCGTCGACCTCGGATGGAAAACTTCGTCCTTAGCATCGATCAACGCGTTCACCCGACAACGACCTTGAATCGGCAACCACCTGAAGCATCCCGAAGACAACTGCCAACGGCGTCTGTTCGGAGAAAAAGAAGCGGCTGATTCATCCCGGGTCCGTTCGGCCCTTCTTTTCCTCGGCTCGCGATTGCTCTAGCGTCGATGACGATGACCAGGTCTGAAAGGAGGGAGCAGGGCCTCGGAAGCAGACTATTTCGGCGATCCCAGCTGCCCCGGTGATTCAGCCATGCCAGAAATAAGACGGGGTGGCGCGTGTCAGCGCACTCTGGAAGGCGGGAAGGAATTATTTCTGGTGAATTCGCGTCGCTCCGGCCTGTTCGTCCAACGAGGGAGGTCCGAGCGGATGCAACCGAGAAGAAACGGCGCTCCACGACGCCGAGGGACGCCTCGACTCCTCGAGATCAATCGAACCAACCATTCCAACAGATTCAACCCAATTTACGCTCGTTCTTGTACTTGTCTGATCTGTAAAATCTACTAGATCGTCTTCGATTGACTTTGAACTTGTACCGAGAACTCCTGAGTTGTTTAAATATAAAGAATACTAGAAATCCGAGATTTGCAGATTATTTCTTCGAGTTTGCTTATGCGAAAAATTGTGAGAAAGAGAGAGGGGAGAGAATGGATGAGCGAAGGAGAGGGAGATGGATAGAGAGAAGAAACCAGATCGGTTGAATTAGCGTGAGGGAAGAAGGTCAGGGACAACCACGTCTCGCTAAACGTTGATTTTATTTTTATTTTTGTACATGACCACTCCAATCGTTCGTGATTCATCGAATGAAATCTCTGTGTCATCCACTAGATCCTAGTCTCTCACTCTCCGTGTACCCGTTTTCGTCTGTGTACACCGGGAACGAGAGTCGGTGTAATAAACAAGCTTTGTCTTGCTCACCGTAGGTGAATCACGCCTCTAAAAAAAAATTAGACAGAGAAGAAACCGAGAATTACAATCGTTATCTTATACTAACACGACACTCGACTCTCGTTCCTCGTATAAACTCGAATATTCTTATCGTTCGCTCGATTCATCGATGAAACGAAATCTTCCGAACAATTGTTCGTGATTAGTCGATGAAACAAACTAGTAATTAAAACACACGAGAAAGCACCGAATAATCGAATGTAGAATGAGGAAAGCTTCGAGAGAAGTTGGTTCTTCACCGGCGCCAGTCTGTCACTTCGAAACCACGAAACTCTGCGATATTCTACGATTCTTGCGCAAATTTCTCCGCGAATTCTCGCACCACCGAGGATTCACCTTATCACCAAAGATTCCCCGAACTTGAGAAAAGATAAAAAAAAAGATATGCACACACCACCTTCGCGTTGGAAGATTCCAATAAGGAATCAGACGTGTCCAGTTCAATCGTGGCTGCACTTCGATCGAACCGAGCTTGAGAATTTGGAAAACAAATACGGTCCGATCGAAGGCAGCCAACTGTCAAGCACAATGTCGATCACTGTGTAATCACGAAACTTGGATCGTTCTCACTGTATCGAAGCACTGATTTTAAGTAAATCACTGGGTGTCACTGGAGATTGAATGGAGGATCGGTTGGTCCGCGGTGTGTTGATGGAAGATCGGCTTTTGTCCTGGGCCAGCTTCATCGTCTCCGGCTTCCAGTGGATGACTATTAAGGCTAGACCAAGCTCTCGGGGTAGAGGTGTGCGTGGAGTGGCGTCAGACGCGACGTTTCCCCACCACGATTCCTCCGCGTCGGAAAGTACCCGGTGCATGCATCACCGTTGCCCCCTCTTACGCCGGTCCTGTTCCGGTTTTTCATTTTCACCGGGAAACTTACGTGCCACCGTCTCCGTCACCTCCTTCTCTAGAATAATGACCCGCCGCCGGTTATTAGCGAGCTCGGAATGCTAGACGGGGCTTCCGCGTTGCACCTCCGCCGACGCTGCCACGCCGAGGACCATGCTTCTTCCTTCCAGTTATTATATTTCCAAAATCTCCGGGTTACAGGAATTTTTAACGCAAAGTTTATACGTTTTACACCTCGAGAAAGATTTGTTTCTAATTTTATTTCTTCTCTTCACTTTTTTTTCCGTTGGCATTGAACGTTTGGACGAAATTGTTAGCGAACGTTTTGAAAATCTTGGTATTCCGCGAATTTTTAAAAGTTTCTGCGTTTTACACCTCGAGAAAGATTTGTTTCTAATTTTCTTTCTTCTCTTCACTTTTTTTTCTGTTGGTTTTGAGCGTTTGGACGAAATTGTTAACAACGTTTTGAAAATCATGATATTCCGCGAATTTTCAATGGAAAATTTCTACGTTTTACACCTCGAGGAAGCATCGATTCTAATTTTTCTCTTCTCTTAATTTTTTTCTATTTTTTCTTTCGTTGTTTTTGAACGTTTGGACGAAATTAAGAAAGACTTATAAGCAGTTAATTAGGGCCTAATTAGTAAGGTTTCCGTATGAGTAAGATTTGAGAAGAGTTTTAAAGTCATGATGTTCTGTGAAGTCTTCGTTCCGACGTTCGTGAATGTTTTTAAAACTTTGGTGTTCCACGAATTTTCGATGGAAAGTTTCTACGTTTTACACCTCGAAGAAGATTTGATTCTAATTTTCTTTCTTCTCTTCGCTTCTTTTTTTATCGTTGTTTATGAACAATTAGACGAAATTAGGAAAGATTTATAAACAGTTAATTAGGGTGTGATTATTAAGATTCGAGAAGAGTTGTAAAGTCATGGTGATCTGGAAAGTTTCAGAAAATTCTTGCATACAGAGAGGATTTATTTTCTTTTTCAATTTTATTGGTTTTGTCTGCGTGTAGGTAGTTTGAAAGGAATTGTTAGAAATTTGAAGATAATGAGAATTGGGATGTGGCGTGTAATTTTCCTTTATAATACTTGCCAACATTTATGAAATCTTATTACTATTTGGAAATGTCGATTACAAAATTTATAGGTACCAAGAGAGTTTCTTTTAACGATTCCATTTTGAATAAAATAATCTTGAAGACTATATAGAGAATCGAAGATAAAACTATGAAAGTGACATTAGAATGAATTATCTAGAGTAATAATTGAATAGTATTTACAAAATTTGGAATTGCGAACAAAGGAAACTTTTGAACAAAATTTAAAAGTAAAATACTCGAATATTTCATTCTTTTTCATAGAAGTAACCAAAAATTGCAAAGATATCCAGGAATTCTACCTCTTTCGATAAACAAAATTCGTTGCCTTCGAAGTCAGAAATATTACACAAGAATGAACTACTACGATAAAAAATCTAATAAATATTCAACTATCGTTAAAACAGAAAAGGTATAAATTAACGAAGAATATCTTCTCGGATTATTGCTCCGTTATCAGTCACCGTCACACTCGATTATACTCAACGTCTAGTGGACAATAATCATCTAGGAAACTCGGTTCGCGTCTGTTTTGACCGATTCATAACGACACAAAGGAACGCATGATCCGTTGCCACCGTAATTACTCATCTCGCGGGGGGTCCACGGGTTAAAAATACCCCGGTGAGAAAAACAGTTGAACCGCGAAAAGTTTCGATGACGAATCGTCTGTTTCTCGTCGCGTTTAAAAATAAAGTCACGCGAAGCGGGTGTGCTCCTTGCTTTCGTTGATATTAACTCAAAGCCTCCTGCTGAGGATGAAAAAGAGATGGAAGTTAACCATTGCCCTCTCGGATCTGTGAATTCTTCCCTTCGACAACGATGATCCCGTAATTCGCTCCGAAGACCGCTTTTACCAAAATAAAAAGAAAAGAGAAAACAAACGAACCGGGTTCGCGACGACGATTTCAGTGATTCGGTGTAAAATTTATCGGAACCGAAAGGAAAACTATGAACGTCCGTGAATTCCTCTCGGATTACGTAAAGGATCGTCTGTGTTTACCGTTGAAACGGAAGACCGTGGATTCGCTGGGTGATTTATTTTTAAAATAAATCGTACTTCATCGAGATTATTATTCCGCGTCAGAATATTAACAATCCGAATAACTCGGCTGTTCGAAGGCCGATCCGGCTGGCGATCTGCCTTGATTTCTCTTTTCGCAACGTCCACTTGGCCACTGTCCACCGAACATCCATCCAAGATTACGAAACATCGATTTTTGGAGTGCGTTTACACGCGTTCGAATCGCCCGGGAAATTTATAAGATCGTCGAGATCTCGCGGTGATTAATTGCGTTTGTGATTTATCGCGCGGGCTTTATTGTTTACGAAGAATCGAAACATCGGGTTGATACAACGTTTCCTGTTTTTGTTGCGGAAAGAGGATCTACTCGTCGGCTTTTAGATGTCTCGGGAGTAATAATCAAAAATATCTCCGCTTGGAAGTGGTCGCGTTTGGCATGTTACCATGCCGCACAAGTGACGGCATTGTTCGTGAAATCGAGATACAACGAGCGATCAGATACCGAAGATAAATCACTTTGCACCGTTTAAAGGCCGCTTGTATATCGGGGTTAAGCGTGAACTTGGACGTAAACCTCGGGACGTTCCGAAATATCCGAGGAACTTCCAAACTCTTCTCGTATCCTGTCATATCCTTCGTTTCCGAATCTCTCCTGTGCTTCAAACCGATAAGCGTTTTGTTTAGAGAGATGATCTTCTCGCGTTACAGAGCTTAGAATTTTATCTCTAACAGTTCATAGGTTGAGAGCTGAGAAAGAAGAAAAATTAAAATGCAATATTTTTTACTGTTATTAATTATTATTTCCAAGAACGATATACTTAGTTTGAAACACCGATTATCGTTTTTCATCTCGCGTTACAGATCTCAGAATTTTATCTCTCAGAGTTCATAACTTGAGAGCAAAAAAAAAGAAGAAAAATTAAAATGCAATGTTTCCTATTACTACTAATTAATAATTATTATTTCCAAAAACGATATAGTTAATTTGAAACAGCGATTTTCGATTTTATCTCGCGTTACAAATAAACGAATTATCGAAACTTCGCTTGACGTTGAAATGCCTCTTACACTTTTGCATCCACGACCAAAAGTAGGTATACTATCGATTGACCTACAGACTCGGATAATAAAATAAAAACCTACAAACATCTCGAATATTTCCAATATCTCTTATATATATATATATATATCTCCCTCGAAACTCTTCAAATCGAAAATCGCTGGATCGTAATACAACGAGTGACTAACGCACCGTAACACAACAACAGAGCGTCGAAATGAGTCACGCTAGATCGTTGAAAGACCATCGGAGCACGCACTAATAACGTTTACCACTTACCTCTCGCACACGTCGTCCCTTGCACCAGTTGCCAGCGCGATTTTAGCATGATCCGCAGCTTCCTTCCGTGTGAGCGATGATTCAATGCGGCCATCCTGAAACGAGATTTAAAATTACCCTGACGCGTGTACCATTGCAGAGAGGAAAGGAGCGTATTACGAGGTTCCTGCCGAGACGGGACCAGGCGCGAGAACCGGTATAAAACCGACCCTAGCTTTCGGTACCCCTGGCAAGGACATTGTTTTAGAACCCTTGCCGTTAGACGAGAATGGATTGCCGCTCGGAACACCTTTGCAACCAGGAGACGAATCTTTATCCTGGAGAAAGGGGCGCGTTCAACGTCGACCTCGACTCGGCGACGCGACCTTGGAGAAATTGCAGGCCCCCGAAGGCCAGGTCAAACCATGGACCGAAGAAGCAATAGTGCTGAAGAGAACGCCACAGGTGCCTCGGGAAACTCCGAAGGAAAAATTAGAAGAAATCGAGCTAAAACCGGCCAAGATCGAAAAGAAAGAGATCAGGCGAGCTAGTCTCGAAGTCGTCGACTTGAAACCTGTCCCGAAGGAAGCGAGGACCGAAGAGAAGGTCACTCGACTCGAAGAGACCACCACTGGAGAGACTTACACCGAGGAAGAAGATTCGAGATTGATTAAAACCACGAAGAAAGTGGACGAGACCGTTCAAAAGAAAAAAGACGAACCCAAACCGTGGACTGAAGAGAAGGTTACTCTGAAGAAATCGAAACCTGACAGAAAAGAAATTCCTAGGGAGACTATAGAGTCTGTCGAACTGAAACCGTCGAGAATCGTGAAGAAAGACACGGAGAAAGTTAGCTTAGAGAAGGTCGATCTGAAAGCAGTCGAAACGATCTCGAAGACAGAGTTCGTCGAGCAGGAAGACACGTCGATGTTGGACGTGTCCAGGAGCGAAGAAGTGAAGAAACTGAGGAAAGAAAAGGTAGAGGAGAAAGTGGAACAGGCGAAACCTTGGACAGAAGAGAAGATCACGTTGAAGAAATCTAAACCGATGAGGAAAGAAATTGAGAAAGAAGTTATAGAAACGGTAGAATTGAAACCGTCGAAAGTAGAAAAACTTCCGGTTAGAAGACCAAGTTTGGAAAAAGTAGACTTGAAACCTGTACCAACGACAGTGACAGAGAAAGTCACCGAGAAAACGATCACCGAAAAGACCGAATACCTCGAGGAAGAGGACACTTCGTTGCTGGACGTTTCGAGAACCGAAGAAGTTAAGAAATTAACGAGGAAAGAGAAGATCGAAGAGAAACCGGAGCAGCCTAAGCCTTGGACCGAAGAGAAGGTCACGCTGAAGAAGTCTAAGCCCGTGAGGAAGGAAGTCGAGAAGGAAACGATAGAAACGGTCGAATTGAAACCGTCGAAGACTGTCAAGTCTACGATCAGAAAAGCGAGCCTGGAAACGGTGGATCTCAAGTCTGTGACGAAAGAAACGACAGAAAAGATCACGAAGGAAATCGTAGAGAAGACCGACTACGTGGAACAGGAAGACACGACGCTGCTCGACGTCACCAAAGACACTCAGGTGAAGAAAACGAGGAAAGAATCGATAGAAAAAGTGGAGCAACCTAAGCCTTGGACCGAGGAGAAGATAACCCTGAAAAGAGCGAAACCGGAGAAGAAAGAGTTGCCCAAAGAAACACTCGAGACTGTCGAATTGAAACCTTCCAGGCCTGAAAAGGCAGACGTGGAGAAACCGAGTCTCGAAGAAGTGGATTTGAAACCGATTCCAAAGAAAGAAGCGAAAGAAGTTCCGAAGAAACCCGAAGGGAAGGAAGTTCTCGCGGAAGAAGACGACACGACTCTTCTTCGGGTGACCAAAGACACCGAAACCGTGGTGAAGGTGGACAAAAAGGTGACGAGAAGAGACGAAGTCGAGAAGAAACCGGAGACCAAGCCTTGGACCGAGGAGAGAATAACCCTGAAGAAAGCGAAAGTCGAACAAAAGGAAATTCGCAGAGAAAGCGTGGAAGAAGTCACGTTGAAACCAACGAAAACGGAAAGAAGAGAGATAAAGAAGGAGACTTTGGAGAAGGTAGACTTGCAGAAAGTGACTGACAAAACGAAATTCGTGGAAGAAGAAGACACGAAACTCCTGAAGATAGATAAAGACGAGAAAGTCGAGGAAGAGAAGACGGAGGAGAAGGTTGCGGTCTGGAGAAGAGAAAAGAAACCGAAGGAAAAGGCACCGTATCAGGAAGAAGAAGACAAAACGATACTGGACGTGAAGAAAGACGTTGAATCCGTTGAAGAACAGAAGGAAGTGCCAGTACCCTGGGCCAGAGGGAAGAAGAAACCTAAAGATAAAGTTCCTTATCACGAGGAAGAGGACACTACTCTTCTCGACGTTGAAAAGACTGAAAAGACGACTGAGAAACAGGCTAAGGAAGAAGTACCGGTTCCATGGGCACGTGGAAAGAAGAAGCCGAAGGAAGAGAAGCCTGAAGAGAAACCGGACGAAGAAACAGCACAGGTTCCGTGGATGAGAGATAAGAAGGTACCGCGAAGAATACCGGAAAGGAAGGAAGAACCGGTGGAAGACATTAAATCGGTCGCGTTGAAGCCGGTCAGGCGCGAACGCGCACCGGAAGAGAAGGAGAAGCCAGAAGAAGTGACGCTGAAGCCTGTCAAACGCATTCCACGCGAAGAAGAAGAGAAAGAGGAGGTACAACTGAAACCCATTCCTAAACCCAAACCCGAAGAAAAGCCACGAGAAGAGGTGAAATTGAAACCATTCCAGAAACCAAAACCGGAACAGGAAGAACGAGAGAGACCGGAATTGAAACCGTTCGAGAGACCTAAACCGGAAGTTCCGGAGGAGGAGAAGGTGAAGCTGAAACCGTTCGAGAGACCTAAACCAGAAGTCCCGGAGGAGGAGAAGGTGAAGCTGAAGCCGTTCGAACGAGAGAAACCGGAAGAAGAGAAGGTAACGAGAAAAGAAGAAAAGGAAACGATCGAAGACTTCAAGTCGGTGGCTCTGAAACCTGTTAAGCGAGGTAAAGTGCCCGAAGAGAAGGAAGACAGAGAAGAGATCACTCTGAAACCAGTGAAACATCTTCCCAAAGAAGAGGAAACCAGAGAAGAGATCAAACTGAAACCGGTAGAGAAACCGAAACCGGAAGTCGCTGTACCAGAGGAAGAAAAACCGACTCAAGTCTCAGAATTGCCATGGAGACGTGGCAAACCGAAACCTGCCGAGGAGAAAGTCACCGAAGTCGTTGACGAAGAGAAGAAAGTGGTAGAGGAACAGAAAGAAATATCTGAAGTTAGCTGGCGTAAACCACGGAAAGAAGTGCCGAAAGAAGTACCGAAAGAAGCGGAAGTCGAAGACTTCTCGGCGGTTGTGCTGAAGCCAACGAGGAAAGGCAGAAAACCGGAAGAAAAGGAAGAGAAAGAAGAAGTAATACTTAAACCGGTTCAGAAAGCACCTAAGGAGAAGAAAGCACCCGAGGAAGAAGTAACACTCAAGCCAGTGAAACCGGAAAAACCCGAGACTATAGAAAACGGTGAAGTTGTCGAAGAAACAACTCCGTTGAAGAAAACAGTGCCATGGCGCCGTGGAAAGAAGGAGGAAGTTCCGAAACCCGAGGAAGAAATACCGGAGGTCATTGAACGGTCAGAGGCAGAAATAATATTGAAACCAAAAGAGAAAAAGAAACCAGAAGAAGAAGAGAAACCAGAGATCAAATTAAAATCGGTGAAACGCCTGGAGAAACCAAAGGAAGAAAAACCTGAGGAAGTAACATTGAAACCTGTAAAGCGTCTTCCCAAGGAAGAAGAAAAGAAAGAAGAAGTGACTCTAAAACCGATAACGAAAGAAAAGCCCGAGGAAGAGAAACCTGAAGTTAAACTGAAACCTGTGAGACGTCTAGAAAAACCAGAGGAAGAAAAACCTGAACAAGTTACACTGAAACCGGTTAAACGTCTTCCCAAGGAGGAAGAAGCAAAGGAAGAAGTAACTCTAAAACCAGTAAAGAAAGAGAAGCCAGAGGAAGAAAAACCAGAAGTTAAACTGAAACCTGTGAAGCGTATAGAAAAACCAGAGGAGGAGAAACCTGAGGAAGTAATCCTGAAACCGGTCAAACGTCTTCCCAAGGAGGAAGAAGAAAAGGAAGAAGTTACTCTCAAACCGGTGAGGAAAGAGAAACCTGAGGAAGAGAAACCGGAAATTAAATTAAAGCCTGTGAAACGTAGAGAAAAACCAGAGGAGGAGAAACCTGAAGAAGTAACACTGAAACCGGTTAAACGTCTTCCGAAGGAAGAAGAAGAAAAAGAGCAAGTTACTCTGAAACCGATAAAGAAAGAGAAACCTGAGGAAGAAAAACCAGAAGTTAAACTGAAACCAATCAGACGTATTGAGAAACCAGAGGAAGAAAAACCTGAAGAAGTAACATTAAAACCTGTGAAACGGCTTCCAAAGGAAGAAGAAGAAAAGGTGGAAGTTACTCTTAAACCGATAAAGAAAGAGAAACCTGAGGAAGAAAAACCTGAAGAGGTAACACTAAAACCTGTAAAACGTCTTCCTAAGGAAGAAGAAAAGAAAGAAGAAGTGACTCTAAAACCAATAAAGAAAGAGAAACCTGAGGAAGAGAAACCGGAAATTAAATTAAAGCCTGTGAGACGTATAGAAAAACCAGAGGAAGAAAAACCTGAAGAAGTGGTTTTGAAACCGGTTAAACGTCTTCCCAAGGAAGAAGAAAAGAAGGAAGAAGTAACTCTAAAACCAATAACCAAAGAGAAACCCGAGGAAGAAAAACCGGAAGTTAAACTGAAACCAATCAGACGTATTGAGAAACCAGAGGAAGAAAAACCTGAAGAAGTTAAATTGAAACCGGTTAAACGCCTTCCGAAGGAAGAAGAAGGAAAGGAAGAAGTTACTCTGAAACCGGTGAAGAAAGAAAAGCCAGAAGAAGAGAAACCGGAAATTAAACTGAAGCCTGTGAAACGTTTAGAAAAACCAGAGGAGGAAAAACCTGAAGAAGTAACGTTGAAACCGGTCAAACGTCTTCCGAAGGAAGAAGAAGAAAAGGAGGAAGTTACTCTTAAACCGATAAAGAAAGAGAAACCTGAGGAAGAGAAACCAGAAGTTAAATTGAAACCTGTGAAACGTATAGAAAAACCAGAGGAGGAGAAACCTGAAGAAGTAACGTTGAAACCGGTTAAACGTCTTCCAAAGGAAGAAGAAAAGAAAGAGGAAGTAACTCTAAAACCAATAACGAAAGAGAAACCTGAAGAAGAGAAACCAGAAGTTAAACTGAAACCAATCAGACGTATAGAAAAACCAGAAGAGGAAAAGCCTGAAGAAGTGGTCTTGAAACCGGTCAAACGTCTTCCCAAAGAAGAAGAAGAAAAGGAAGAAGTTACTCTAAAACCGATAAAGAAAGAGAAACCCGAGGAAGAAAAACCGGAAGTTAAACTGAAACCAATCAGACGTATTGAGAAACCAGAGGAAGAAAAACCTGAAGAAGTTAAATTGAAACCGGTTAAACGCCTTCCGAAGGAAGAAGAAGGAAAGGAAGAAGTTACTCTGAAACCGGTGAAGAAAGAAAAGCCAGAAGAAGAGAAACCGGAAATTAAACTGAAGCCTGTGAAACGTTTAGAAAAACCAGAGGAGGAAAAACCTGAAGAAGTAACGTTGAAACCGGTCAAACGTCTTCCGAAGGAAGAAGAAGAAAAGGAGGAAGTTACTCTTAAACCGATAAAGAAAGAGAAACCTGAGGAAGAGAAACCAGAAGTTAAATTGAAACCTGTGAAACGTATAGAAAAACCAGAGGAGGAGAAACCTGAAGAAGTAACGTTGAAACCGGTTAAACGTCTTCCAAAGGAAGAAGAAAAGAAAGAGGAAGTAACTCTAAAACCAATAACGAAAGAGAAACCTGAGGAAGAGAAACCAGAAGTTAAACTGAAACCAATCAGACGTATAGAAAAACCAGAAGAGGAAAAGCCTGAAGAAGTGGTCTTGAAACCGGTCAAACGTCTTCCCAAAGAAGAAGAAGAAAAGGAAGAAGTTACTCTAAAACCGATAAAGAAAGAGAAACCCGAGGAAGAAAAACCGGAAGTTAAACTGAAACCAATCAGACGTATTGAGAAACCAGAGGAAGAAAAACCTGAAGAAGTTAAATTGAAACCGGTTAAACGCCTTCCGAAGGAAGAAGAAGGAAAGGAAGAAGTTACTCTGAAACCGGTGAAGAAAGAAAAGCCAGAAGAAGAGAAACCGGAAATTAAACTGAAGCCTGTGAAACGTTTAGAAAAACCAGAGGAGGAAAAACCTGAAGAAGTAACGTTGAAACCCGTAAAACGTCTTCCGAAGGAAGAAGAAGAAAAGGAAGAAGTTACTCTAAAACCGATAAAGAAAGAGAAACCCGAGGAAGAGAAACCGGAAGTTAAACTTAAACCAATCAGACGTATTGAGAAACCAGAGGAAGAGAAACCCGAAGAAGTGGTCTTGAAACCTGTAAAACGTCTTCCGAAGGAAGAAGAAGAAAAGGAAGAAGTTACTCTAAAACCAATAAAGAAAGAGAAACCTGAGGAAGAGAAACCGGAAGTTAAACTAAAACCTGTGAAGCGTATAGAAAAACCAGAAGAAGAAAAACCTGAAGAAGTTAAATTGAAACCGGTAAAACGTCTTCCGAAGGAAGAAGAAGAAAAGGAAGAGGTTACTCTGAAACCGGTGAAGAAAGAAAAGCCAGAAGAAGAGGAGAAACCGGAAGTTAAGCTGAAACCAATCAGGCGTATAGAGAAACCAGAGGAAGAGAAACCCGAGGAAGTAACGCTAAAACCCGTAAAACGTCTTCCGAAGGAAGAAGAAGAAAAGGAAGAAGTTACTCTGAAACCAATAACGAAAGAGAAACCCGAGGAAGAGAAACCAGAAGTTAAACTGAAACCAGTGAAACGTGTGGAGAAACCAGAAGAGGCGAAACCGGAGGAAGTGAAATTAAAACCGGTTCCGAAGCCGGTTCCTGAAAAAGTTGAAGAGAAATCTGAAGAGGAAGAAAAACCAGAAACCTCGATATTACCATGGCGTCGTGGCAAAAAGACGAAGAAGGTGGTCGATTTCCGAGAAGAAGTCACGGTGGTGCCGATCGATCAAGCGAAAGTGGTTTCAGAGGTCCGCGAAGAAGAAACAACGATCGTGGAACAGAAGGTGGAAGCGAAAGAAATAACGGAAGTGGAAGTGAAACAGATCGAAGAGAAACCGGAAGAAGTTCTTCCATGGAGAAGACCAAAACCAGTCGTGAAAGAAGTAGTCGAAGAGAAAATCGAAATAGTGGAAGTAAAACCAGAAATAACCCGCAAAGAAGACAAAGTAATCGAAGAAGTCACCGAAACGTCCGAAGTCTCCTGGAGGAAGAAACGAAAGCCGAAGAAACCGGAAGAAGAGAAAGAAGTAGTGGAATTAAAACCAGTGAAGAAAATCGAAGAAACCGTAGAAAAGATAGAAGAAGTGACAGAGAAAGATGAGGTTCGTCTCAAGCCTGTTCCTAGAAAGCCACAGGAAGAAGAAATACCCGAAAAGGTAGTTCTGAAACCTGTGAAGAAAGAGAAACCCGAAGAAAAACCAGAAAAGGAAGAAATACCGGAACTGAAGCCGATAAAGTTAGAGAAACCGGAAGAGAAAGAGGAGAAGGAAGAGACAGTGGTCGAAATGCCATGGCGGCGGAAACCTAGGAAGAAACCGGAAGAGGTGCCTGTGCCGTTAGAAAAGGAAGAAATAATCGACGAGACCGTGGTGGTTTCCACGCAAGATGTACAAGTCACTACTAAAGCAGTCAAAGTAGAGAAGGTCGCTGAAGATATAGTCGAGGTCGAGAAGAAAGTGGAAGAGGAAGTAGTCCAAGTCGAGGATCGTAAGAGAAAACGCAAACAGCGTACTCAAGTCGACATTTCCATTGTCGACAAAGACAAAAAGATCGCCCCTAGATTTATCCAAAAGCTCCAACCCGTGATCGTACAACCGGAAACAACAGCTAAATTCACGTGCGCGGTGTTCGGCAATCCATTCCCAGAAATTAGCTGGTACAGAAACGAGCAGGAACTGCACGCTACCGAGAAGTACACGATGACCATGTTCAAAACGACCGCATCATTGGAGATAATAAACGTGAAAGAAGAAGACGCCGGCATATATTCTTGCAGAGCATCGAATCCAGCTGGAGTAGCTACCACCACCGCGAATCTCGTGATATTCGGTACTGGATCTATGTCTTCCGATGCCTGTGTGATTTGTTTTTCGTCCTCGTCTTGGTTTTTGTCGCCGTTTCATCGCTTGTGTGTTTATTACTTCGCGAGATGCTTAGACGCGTTGTTTTTCACGTGTTTTTTGCTACTCGCGTGTCTTGTATCATACAGGATAACGTATAAAATGAAAAACCACCTCTGCAAATCCCGAGTAACCCTTTCTGAAATATCAGAATCCTTAACACTGATTTTGCATTTTGAAACAAAGGAATTTCTTTTGAGTGCTTACCTGTCTTGTGTAAAAACAATTGTTTTCAGTAATAATTATCGACACGTAATGAGTACAAAAAGTATTCATACGTAGTCGTTTAATGGTTTATGTATTTATTATTTACTATTTCTTCGTGAGATGCTTAGACGCGTTGCTTTTCACGTGTATTCTTTGCTACTCGCGTGTCTTATATTATACAGAATAACGTATATTATTGTTTTTATTTAAAAAATGAAACCCCACTTCTGCAAATCCCGAGTAACCTTTCTGAAATGTCAGAATCTCTAACACCGATTTTGCATTTTGAAACAAAGAAACGTCTTTTGGGAGCTTACCTGTCTTGTCTAAAAACAATTGTTATTTTCGTTAATAATTATCGGTACCTAACGAGTGTAATAAAGTATTCACACACGCAGTTTCCTAACTATATTTCTATCAACGGGAAATTTGTTTAGTATTTTTATAATATAACAAATATTATCACTGAATTACATTTCGAAAAAATTAGAGTAAAGAATGAATACACTCTACGCTCGTTTTAATTATTAATAAAAGTAATCATCGTGGTGATCCACGATTTGCCAGACTTAACCGGACAAACAGAACCGGAAGTCAGTCCACTGCATGTGTTTTCCCGATTGTCACGTGACTGGTTCCACCTCGCGATGTTCATAAACTCACTGCAACATTTGATTTGACAGAAAAAGAGGAAGAAGGCGTTGCGCCGCACTTCGCGACGCCGATTAAGCCAGTGATGGTTGAAGAGGAGAAACCAGCTCTAATGGAGTGCGTGGTAACCGGAACTCCTGTGCCGGAAGTGAAGTGGTACCGGGGCGAGGAAGAGCTGAGGCCTCAGAAGGGCAGAGAGATCACGTTCAATCCGGAAACCGGAGAGGCGAAATTAGAGATACTGGAACCGACGAAGGAGGACGAGACGATTTATCGCGTTCGAGCTGTGAACAAATTCGGTCGCGCCGAGTGCAGAGCGAATTTGGTGCTGAGCAGCGTGGTGAAGGTGAGCAAACCGGAAGTTCTGAGAGCACCGAGGATCACGAGACCTTTGCCGGCCTTGGTGGCCGAGCTCGGCAAACCGTTGACGCTATCGGCCGATTTCGAGAGCAAACCAACGCCGGAAGTGAAGTGGTTCCGAAACGGAACCGAGATCGCGCCGTCCGATGAACGCGTGATAAACGTTCACGAGACCACGACCGAGCTGTACATCCCGGAAGTGACGAAAAAGGACGGCGGGAAGTACGAAGTAAGGGTACAGAATCCCGTAGGAGAGGCGAGAAGCTCCGGATCCGTGACGGTGAAAGAACGCGAGGACAAAACGGACGAAGTGAAAGCTCCGAGGTTTGTCGAGCCGTTGCAACCGCAGATCGTGGCCGAAGGAGAGGTCGTGATCATGGAAACACGTGTCGAATCCTATCCCACAGCCTCCTTCCAGTGGTTCCACGAAACTCGTCCTCTCGAGGTATACCAACTTTCTACTCTCGTATTTTTACATTTCCTCTTCGATTGTCTGATAATACAGATTTCGGTAATTTATTCGGTCGTTCGAAAAGTCATTTCATTTTTTACCAGTAGAGGACCTAATTGTATTTTTTCACTGCCAAATTCATACTTCAGTCGCATAAAGAAAAGAAATCGAAATGACCTTCCGAACGACCCTTTAGATCGTTTATTACACTCTGACATTTGTTTGTATTTTTTACATTTCCATTTCGATTATCTGATATTCGAGATTTCGGTAATTTAGATCGTTGTTTAATAATGTTATCTTCTCGTATTCGTTTGTATTTCTTACATTTCCATTTCGATTATCCGCCACTCGAGATTTCGTTAATTTAAATCGTTGTTTAATAATATTCTCATTTTCTGTCTTTCTGTTATTTCTATAATTATAGATGGAAAGAATAATATTCTTAAATCTGTTCGAATGAAATATAATTAATGGCGATTTCGATTTGCATTCCTTTAGTCTACGCCACAAGTGAGGATCGTGACGCAGGAGAACAGATCGGTCCTGATGATCAAGGAGATCAAGTCCGAAATGGCGGGCACGTACACCTGTCGCGCGGAAAACGTCGGCGGATCTGTCACATGTACAGCGACGATAAATCTGCTGGAAACACCGTGGGAAGAAACCGTCCAGCTGATTTCACCGACGTTCGTCAAACGATTGTCGCCCGTGAGGGTCATGGACGGTGAAAGCGCGAACCTGACGTGCGTGGTCCAAGGAAAACCGACGCCTAGAGTCGAATGGTACCACGACAACAAGCCGATCAAAGAGGGCAAGGAGATCACCATTATGCAAGACACCGAAGGTGTCTGCAGCTTGGCCATAACCGAAGTCTTCCCAGAAGATGCTGGGGAGTACACTTGTCGTGCTGTGAATCCTGTTGGCGAAGCCATTTGCACGTCGTCGCTTATCGTGGAAGGTAATCATTCCAACTTCTATTATACATTTGATATTAACCGAATAAAAATCAAATTATTCTACAAATGTCGGTAAAAAATTCTTCAATTCGTGTATTATCTATTCAGTAAGTAAGTATACCATTGATATAAACCGGATACAAACAAAATTATTCTACAAAAGTCGGTAAAAAATTCTTTAATTTGTTTATTATCTATTCAGTAAATAAGAGTAATTGTTAAAGTTACAAGAAGGTTGGTATTTTACAAAATTTGAATCTATACGAATTTGCAAAAGCTCGGTTAATAAAATAGTATAGCGTTGATTTATATTTATTATTGTATATTATTAAGCGAGAAAGTTTATGAAATATGGGATTATAAACTAATTGATGACAGAATTTCATTTTGTCGAATTATTTTTATTGGATAACCGATGGTACTAAAAAAATTTTTCAATTTTTAGCATACGAGTATGTTCCTGATTCGGAAATTGCATCCTCGATCGTCGCGACGTCTCTTACTACAGGGCAGAGTGGTTCAGAAGAGGATCTCTTATCTCCCAAGGTACTTATAAAAAAAAATTTTCTAATCTCCATATAAATACAATTCGAGTATTTCCATTTTCAAATTCTAAATCGCGTCTTGTTTTATTTAGGAAACACCCCTGTTCGATACGGACACGGAAGAATCCGCGCCGGAGATAATAAAGAAACTTCCTCAGTTAATTCCTATTAAAGTCGGAGAATTAACCAGGTGAGAATTTGAAACGATAAGTTTCGAGAAAAAAAAAGAAAATTCACAATAAAATTAAGGAAAAATTCAAGGAAATTTAACACTTTGGGGACGAATATCATAATACGCGCGGAAGTTTTTTCATTTTTTAGAACGAAAACTACATTGAATATAGCGCAAAATAATTTTAGCATTCTCATCGATGTCGTGCATATTTCTTAATTCAGAAAATTTCCCTCTATTTCTTATTTTTAATCGTTCAGTATACACTCGAACGCATCCTTAACTTTGTTTCTCGTCGGCAAACGGTTAAATAGTTTTCGAATTACGAACCGAATATTCTTCTGAAAATCAATTGTTCTGAAAAATCTTCTCGGTGACAGACTGGAAGTGAAGGCGAGAGGAAAACCGAAGCCGGAAGGGAAATGGTACAAGCAAGGGACGGAAATCGTGCCGTCGCAAGAATTCCAAATCGAAGACTTCGAGGATGGCACGTCGGTGCTGACGATCGCCGAAACATACCCCGACGACACGGGCGAGATTGTGTTCGAGGTGCACAATCCGCTCGGTGTATCGACCACGATGACATACTTATCGGTAGAAGGTAATGACTCGTTCGTCCCGAACGAAGGAACCATATTAAAAAGTAGTGGAAGCTTCGCTAATCTGCTTCGTACGAGTTCTTTTCAGCTGCGCTGTTCTTCGATTGGAATCACCAGCGAAAATCTCCGAACGCTGTCCTATATAAATGTTTCCTTCCTTATAAATATTTCAAAACTCACACTGAACACACATCCCATCACCGACACTTTTTTTATATTCTTTTATTAAGCGCTATACCAGCTATACGAACCCTTTGAGTCTCATTCGTTGGCTCTCGAATCATTCCGTGAAATGAAGCACAAAATATCTGCAATAATAACAACGATAACCAGTGATCGAGAAAATTTTAAAGTTTTTCCATTTAAAATAATAATTATGAAAGTATTTTCAAAAAATTTTCGCGTTTAAATCTCTCTTTAAACTAGAATAAGTTCAAGAAATTCTCGAAAAGAAAAATTCTGACCTAGAAACACAAAATTCGATAGAAACGAGTATTTCACTCCAAGAATAAACAAACTGGAGTCATTTCGCTGGACGAATCGAGAGTCAATAGTAAAAGGAACGCTTCGCTCGAAGATAAGGTGTTAAAGAAACCTTTCGCCCGGCTTTTGGAGGATGGGACTGAAAGGGTGAAACGGTTTGGCACGTTTCTAATAATCTTCTCTCGATCAGGAATCCTCGGGACGAAGGAGTACAGGAAACCAATATGGGTGACTCAGATGGAGGAGATGCAAGAAGCTCTGAGAGGTAAGAGTGGCCAGTCGCAAGCGATCGATTGCATGCTGAGTGAAGCGGAGTGCAGCTTTTCCACGGACAGCTTGGACGATCGCGCGATCAGAGACGAAAGCTCTCAACGGGACAGCTCGACGATGATCAGCGAATTCTCATCCACGAGGACGCTGATGAACATCGACGACGAAGGTAAGAGGTGCTCCGAGGAGGAAGACTCCGCGCCGAAAGGATTCTTCTTGTCTCGAAGATCCTCTTCTTCCTTGGGAATCGAAGAAGAGATCGTCAAAACGAACGAAACAGCCTGTAACCGCAAAGAGATCGTTACCGTGGAAAGCTTCGACGATATCTCCGAGAGTCAAGAGAAACTGGAAACGAAAATGGAGCACAGAAGCTTGGAAAGGAAGACGAAGACCGAGCGGGTAAGTAAATCGACGAAGAAGAAGAAACTGGAGATTTCGGAGCACACGAGCTCGACGAAGTCGCTTTCGACCACCGTTTCCGCGAAAAGTAGACGAGACGGGACCGGAAGTGGCACGAGTAAACCTTCCAACGCGCAAAAGGTGAAACCAGCGAAGCCTTTGACTCTAGAAAAGTCGACCTCGACCAGCGTGAAAGCTAGATCTCCTTCGAGGATCAACGAACCGGTTGCGAGCGAAAAGCAGAGAAAAGCGGCCGGAAAATCGAACTCTCCTTCGCCGACGAGATCGGAAAGATCCAGACAAATGAAATCTACCGAGAAATTAACCGTAACGAAACTTTCGAAGAGATCGACGGAAGAGTCTTTCGCGAGTAGCAGCGATATAATTAACGAAACTATGGCAAACACGAGCAGAGTGTCGATAGAAAGCGAGAAGAGTGCTGTGGAATTATTGAGAAGCGAGAGGAGGAAGAAGATCGTGCTGGATTTCAACGAATTTCCACCGCCGAGATCCGAGAAGAAGATCCACGTCCATTCCGATCTATCGAACGTCTCGGAAGCTGGTTTTTATCTGTCGCCGATCGAAGAGAACAGCGAAGCTTCGACCGGAAGCGGACATAGTAAACTGGTTACCGAACAGTACGGTGCTGGGAAAATTTTAGAGGCCACGTTAGAGTACGATCATGCGAGGAAATATCACACTTATCCGAAATCGAGGATCCCTGTGGCCAGATGGTCGAAGGAACGCCGTTTCGGCAACTTGATGATGGACCCGAAGATGTATCCCTTGGAGCCGCGAGAAATCGATCTCGAAGCGTTCCAGCAACTCCATACGGCGGATAGTCAAGAGGAATTGCAGGAATTTTTGTTACTGGAAAGCCAGTGCAGCGGAAACCTCGGATTGGCCGGAAATATGTCCGCGTCCGAAGTGTCGTGCAGCGAGCACCACAGCGAGGACGAAAGGGGCACCATGTCAGGTATAGTTATCGATTGAAATTACTAACAATTAATTCAGATGCTTTTATAAGATCGTCTCGTTGCATGGATTTCGTTGTTACGTGTGTTTTGTTCTTTTCACGTTCGCCTAATCAGATTACTGACACCGGGGTCACGCGAGTCGCACAATCACCAATCAAGAGATCAGGTAAAGAACGTTTGATTCGTTTTATTTTTCTCTGCGGAATTTGCGGTTAATCGATCGGTGTTCTCTGGTTTTAGCCACGCAATCTATACCACGATTCATTCAAGAGATTACCGACGTTTATGTGAAGGAAGGTGAAGCCGCGGTGTTCGAATGCTCTTACTCTGGCAATCCTGTTCCAGGTACGACCATATTTTTATCTTTTTTCATTTATTGCGTCGGTTATTACGAAATAATGAAAAAATTATAAAGGTACAAATTTTCTGTAGGTATACACATGTGTACGTATGTTAAGAATCTTTTGATGTAACTTTTCTACGCCCGTTTTCTCGCTTTTAAATAATAATTCTCGAAATTTTCTCCTAGGTTATTATTTTCCAATAAAAGGCAATAAGAATTATAACATTTCTGCATCCTTTTTTTCACTTTTAAATAATAGATCCCGAAATTTTCAGCTGGTTTCTTGTTTCCCTTTAGAATTATTCGCAATTGACGCACGAATATCCTCGATATATGTATCATATTCTTTGTTCGTGACTTTTAGACATTGTATGGTACAAGAACGACAAGCTGATCGCGAATACCCAGAACGTGAAAGTACGTATGTTCGACGAGGAGAAAAAGACAACGCTGACAATTAAATACGCGACCGAAGAAGACGACGCTACTTATGTGTGCAAAGCTACCAGCGAAATAGGTTTGGCGACGACGAAAGCTAAATTACGCGTAACAGGTGCGTTTATTTTCTTAAATCCAACTGAGATACTAATTTTCAAGCCAATGTCGTGAATAATTTGCTTAATAATTTGCGACATTTCTGTCAGACATAACGGGTGAGAAAAGATTCATAGAGGAGGAAGAAATCATCGAAGAGGAAAAGATAGAAGCGAAACCTAAGGAGAAGCCACACAAGAAGAAAAAGCCCGAGTTGAAAAAAGCTAAGGAGGCGAAGGAAAAGGTGAAAGGTGAACGTGTGAAGGTGGACAAGAAGGAAGTGCGCAAAGAAAAGCTGGTTTCCACGGAACAGCCAGAAGAAAAGTCAGTGAAATTATTACTTACGTATACGTTCGTGATAAACTTTACATATACAATCGAATTACACAATTACTTTTTAAATTCCTTCGTCCAGGAAAATGGTCGACATCGAGGAGACCCAGGTACTCGAAACGACGGAAATTATCGAAGAACAACCAACAGAGGCAAGTATAAAATGAATACATTAGAAAACCAAGTATAAATTACAAAACGTTCTAGAATTAAACAGAAGAATAGACGAGAAATTCTTATTCTAAACCTAACCCAAACCGATCGATACTTTTCACCCTTCATCTTCACATTCCCCACCCTAATTGTGACTAAACACAAAACGATTGTCATAAGAATAGACGAGAAATTCAAAACCTGAGCAAACCGATCGATACTTTTCACCGTTCATCCCCACATTTCCCACCCTAATCGTGACTAAACGTAAAAACGATCGTCAAAAGAATAGACGAGAAATTCTAAACCTCAGCGAACTGATCGATACTTTTCATCGTTCATCCCCACAATTTCCACCCTAATCATGATAAAACGTAAAAACGATCGTCATAAGAATCGACGAGAAATTCAAAACCTGAGGGAACCGATCGATACTTTTCACCGTTCATCCCCACAATTTCCACCCTAATCGTCACCAACCTTAAAAACGATTGTCATTAAACTCAGGTATCACGAGCGAAGAAGGTGGTGCCTATCCAAGAACCAGTAATGACAGAAGCAGTGGCGTCTTTGAAGAAGATCGACGATCAGAAGGCACGCGAGATAGTCCCAACGTCCGAGGAGCACGCAGAACGCGTAGTAGAAGAACGGAAAGGAGTAGTCGTGGTGTCGGAAGTGACCACCGAGGACATGGCGCGAGATTTCACGGTGGAATCGGTGGTGGACCGCGCAGAGATCACGTCGGAAACGTTGGAGACCGTCTCAGTGACGGAGATACACACGGAGGCCAGCGTGCAAGAGTTGAAGCGAACGGACACGAAGCAAAGGAAAGCGAAGAAGACGGTGGTAACGGAGCAAGAGTTGTTCGAGGAGAGACCCAGGGAGGTGATCACCGAGGAGAAGCCGAAGAAGAAGAAGAAGGACAAGGTGAAGATAAAAGAGGAGGTGACGATCGAGGAAATCGTGGAGAGACAGAAAGAGAGCATCGCGAGAGAGGTGGAGGAGATCATGGAGGTGCTGCACGCGAAAGAATTCGGCCCTGGGGAAGCTCCTCTTCGAGAATTAGCTACCATTGGCTTCCTGGTGCGACAAGGTGTCTCCGTGAACGAGATCAACGAGAGTCTGTACAGGACGGACAACTTCCCTGCGTTGAAAACACCCGAGGCTCAGAATGCGCTGGTTCAATTAGTGGAAAGGGAAGGCCATGGACCGTTGATCACGCAAGTTCTCACGGAGGAAACCACCACGGACGAAAGCGTGGTGGCTGCTACCGTTGGCTTCCGTGCCTTCATGAGGATGATCGAGCTGCAACACGTCACTGTCGAAGAGGTGCTCACACACTTCGCTCCGGAGGACTTCCGGCCCCGTGCTTGGGAGGCTACCGAAGCCACGGAAGTAAGGATTATTTTCCGATTTTCCTCTCTCAGCACAGTCAAGCCTAAATCGAATTATATTTATAGAAGAATTTTTTAATTAACTCTTTCTTCCGTTTATGTTAATCAGGTTCTTCGTTAGATAGTTTATTACGTTCTTTTACTTTGATTTTTAGCTGTTATTTTTGGACGGTAGGTTTTTAAGAAATGGTAAATTAATTTAATTCTTCGATTTCCTCCTTTCGATTAGCCTCTTCGCTTGGTTACGACTAAGTCCTTTCACTTCAACTATTTAAGATGTTTAAAAAATATTTTACGCGATGGCAGGTCGTTTGAAAGACACGGTAAAGAAAGAAACGAAATTAAATTGAGATCGGGAGTTTATTAAGAAGAATTATCTGCAGGTTGAGACGGAGGAACGGGTTACGGAACGAGTGGACGTCATCCATAAAACTGAGGTCCATTTCATGGGTAAGTCGAGAATGCGATGTGACGTGAAGTTTGAAACACGAAAAGAGACACGAGAGTCATTGTAAACCACCGGAAAATGCAATGTTACAGTGCGTGTTTTTCCATTTTTAATACATTAAAAAACATCCTACGTTTTTGGTGTGCGCTTGCGTGGCTGTCTATACACATAACTTTGTACATTTTCTTTTTTTAAATATTCATTTTTGTATATATTTCGCGGCTTCAAGACTACATATAAGCTCGGATATGCATGCGTTCCTTTTCTCGTTTTTCTTTTTTCTTTTTTTGTTTTTCTTGTACATAATTTAACCGAACGAAGAAACCAAACGTTGTTCTTCGTTGTGTGTGTTTTTTTTTCTACGCTATGTATTGTACATTTGAGATGTCGAATAAAAATCAACTTTTTACCACGTGCCATAATACTCTGTGTGTTCCTTGTTTTTCTTTTTTTATCTTGTTTGCTCTTTGCACTGAAGAACTCCTTTTCCCGAAATTCCCACGAATGGAACGATGGATTTTCTGATTGCAGAGAGGAGGGACGAAAGAAAAGCCGTCCGCACTCAGGATATTCGTGACATTAAAGGTTTGAAGCAACGAGTTTCAGTGCATGCGATAAACATTCGTATAATTCGCCATTCGACTAACGAATGGACAGCGTCATTAATAATATTTAATTCTCATTTCTAAAGACGCCAAAAGATTCACGTGTCCGGACAGTCGGCACCACATCGGCATTATTTCTATTTTATTCATATTTCTCTATTACGAATTTTCTTTTGCTTTCGAAGTATACTTAAACATTCCCCATAGATTCTATTTTTCGAATCGCCTTTTGCATTTACTTTTTATATACTTATATTTTAATCGCGAAGGATCACGTACGAAAAGAAAACATAGATATAAGACTCGCGAGCTTTCGTGGATGATTCCGAAGTAAAATCTCGATTAATCTGAGAGAATGTGGTAACTCTGAACGGATACCATCATTGTCATTCGTCACATCGACGAATCATCTAAATTAATCAGTAAAAATTCATCACGTGTTTAAAGCTCACTCGCGCTGACTAATAATATCGTGGTACATCATTTTCCACCGATAGAGACTATGTCGTTGAGAGAAAGTATGCGCGTGAACGATCATACGATACGGTCTCTACGTAATGATTATATTTTTATTATTCTTTCAGATGCATGAAGCTTTACTTGATCGAATAATAGCAGTAAAATTGTTCTGCTTATGCCGCTATGCTTTCCACGCGCCGTATCCCGTTCACTCTGTTTCCCAGATCCCCAGTAATCTAGTCATCTAAATTAAGACTCGTAAAAAAACTTATTTGAACGTCACCAAACCAAGCACAGCACCGAAAGCTTCTCGTTTTGAGCCTCGCTCTGCTAATCGCTGTCTCGATGTAAGTAAAATTTGCTTCAACGCTTCGATTCATGTATTTCATATGTATTTGCCAACGAGTCATTTCTGTTTGATGTCATGTTCGCGTTATTTCACGTTTCTCGTCCGGTTGTATAATATTTGTTCGGAAACTATGAATTAATTCATTTGAAAGAAGCAGCAACGAGATGGAGTCGAATTTCAAACAGAAATTCGATGATTACGATATACCTATGTAAATGTTCACAGTGATAATTGAAATAATTGAAATATTCAGTTTACTTCATAGTTTCTACGTAGAATAGATTTATTATGTTATTATCCGTGTGCAAGTATATATTTTCCTAGTAGTCAGTAGTTGTAATGTTATAATAGAATGCAATTTTGCTGATTTTTATTGTACTTCTTGTTACTGTTACACATTCAAGTTACACACTCACATGAAATTTCTGTATTGTCCTACATACAAGTTGACCAGTGATTAGGCGAAAAATATTCACCTTCGCTCGTTTTATTTTGTTTTTTTCCTTTTCTCGTTTTAATAACTCTTGGCACCGTAGAAAGCAAAGCACGATGTGTAACAGACAAGTGTCTCCTTAATTTCTCTGTTTTTTTTTCTTATTTTTCTCCTGTGTTCATGTTGGTTTGACTTCTGGCCGGCCTATACTATTTCTTTTCCACTGCCACTACACGAAATTTACACACGCATCACTTGTTATTAAACAACGCATGCCCCGGTGCCTGCGATTCAGCAATACCGCACACTACTCTTAGATACCGCAAACAAACATTCCAGAGACATCGTAATTCCATGAATTATTATGTATTATTCTCGAATACATAAGCAGAGAAACTTTACAATTAGAAACACTGTCAAACGATTCATCCTCATCGCTAGTTGAATTACCATTGACTCATTCAGGGCGATATACTTAATTTTCCTTTGAAACGAAATTTTCCTTTAAAACGAAATTAGGTTTAATAAAAAACTAAATTAATATCTTCCTATATCAATTGCTATGCTTTACAACGGAAAGTAACAGTTCGACTTACAGGACTACGATTTTCTAGTTCCGTCAATTATAATTAAAATTACTCTACATAAAAATATTCTATTTGAACCAAAAGAATTAAAAAAAAAATGTTAATTATTTTCTACTAGTTACTATTGTTATATCTTGCTTAATTTTTGCTTGAACCGAAATTTTTCTTTAAAATAAAATTAGGTATAATAAAAACCTAAAACAGTTCGACTTACAGGACTACGATTTTCTAGTTCCGTCGATTATAATTAAAATTACTTTGCACAAAAATATTCTATTCGAACGAAAAAGTTAGAGAAAAAACCTAATACGTCCACAAGGGGTCAATGCTTCATATCAGCACTGAAAGCACAATGAGACGAAATTGTATACGATACCTTTGGAAATCGAGTAGAACGATGTAAAACGCTGTCCACACTCTGTCCGCTGTACTCCAACACTTCTCCTTTTCTTTCTCTATTTTCTGTACGTTCCTTTTCTCTTGTCTCGCCTTCACACAAGCTCCGTGTCTGGCGTGCACTGCACGTGTATAGGTTTGTTATCTCACTCCTGTTTCTCGTATTGAAGCACGTTGAATTCTGTTGTCTGAGCAAGCAGCATCCGCATCAGTGGTTCGTCGCATGAAATTCTGCACAGTATAAACAAATAAACCAAAAGATATGAGCGAACAAATTATGCAAGGAAGTAGTCTAACGGCAAGTGAGAGCGAGCGAACGAACGAACGAGCGAGAGAGGTTGTAACAATCGCGTTTGTGATTGACACGAATATTCTCACATACTTTCCACAGAATACGAGGACACACGGCAGGCACACACGACACTGCGCGAACGAAAAGTAGCGAAACCGAAGGAACAGGTCGAGGAGAGAAAGGAAGATAGGGACGAGGGGGTTCGAGTTGTAGAGATCGAAGAGATCGAGGATGTCGCGACGGAGAAGAAAGAGAGGAAGGACGTGGAAGAGATCGAAGAGGAAATCGAGACCATTATCGTAGAAACAGACTCGAAAGGCAGACTGACTCAAAAGCAAAAGAAACGCGATGATTTAGAGAAACAGCTAGTGGAAGAGGTAGAAGAAGAAATCATAGAAAAAGTAAGAAAAGAATTGAAGCCTAAACGATCACAGATTGGCCGCGACGAAGTCGAACTGGAAGAAATCGAAGAGTTAGAGATAAAAGGAGACGAAACAATAGCCTCGGTGGTACTAAACGTTTCTAGCCAACGTCACCAAGTGGTTCCTCTAGATCGAACCATCGAGCAGGCACCCGGTAAACCGGAGCTAGAGAAAGCCAAGCTGACAATGGACACCATAATCCCATTAACGGAACACCTGGTTCCGGTTCAGGAAAAGGAAATAGACGACATCAGCCAGATTAAACCAGTCGAACGCAAAGCGTCCTTGTCTATATCATCGATAGAACCCTATTCCATCACCGAGACCACGGTTCAAGCTTCTACCGGTGAATTTTCCGACACTTTCAAGCCCATATCCTACGAGGCGACGCCTGGCGTAGTCCCGTCAGAAGGTTTGGTAGTCAGTGAGACGCTAACAAACGACGCCGGAACCTCTAGCTTGACCATAGCCAAACAGGAAGTCGGTAGAACCGCGGACATCACCATGACTCTCCAAGAAGCAACAACCGTTTATGAAACTCTGGTAAGTCAAAAGGAAGTTCCAACGGAAGATTTCGTGTCGCCATTAACAGCCAAGGCCGAGGACACCATACTGCCTCAGATGGAACTCTCTGTGTACGAAGTTCACGAAGGATTTTCAGAGGACAAATTAGAACCGTTTAAAACGGTGCCTACTAAACCAAGAGTGAACGTGACAGCAGTCGAACCGCTGATCGTAGAAGAGGTTCGAACCGAGGACAAGCCAGGAAAGTACTACCCAGAATTGGTGGTACCAACGGAAGTAGCCACGGAGACGGTGATTCCTCAACGTCAACGTGTCACCGAGGAGATGAACGCGCCTGAGAAGGAAGGAGAATACGTTCCAGGAAGGCTACCACCTAGTCAGAAAGCTCAGGTTGCGGCACCGCAAGGAAACGAGGCTGCGATCGTTCAGCAGAACGTTGTTCAGGAAAGCGAAGGTGTGTTTGCAACTGAAAGGAAGACTGACACGTTCGAGGCCACTCCGAACGTGACTCTGCTCGAAGGAGTCTCCGTGTCAACTGTCCAAACCCAAGACACAGAGGCCGATCTAACGATCGAGGAAGCGAAGAGAGCCGTGGCCGATTTGAACGTCATCGAGATCCCTTCGGCTGTCACAGTCGAAACAGTGACATCCGAGAAGGAGAAGGAATACCAAATAGGTGACAAACCATCCACGAAAACAGCCGAGACTTCGATATCCACTTTAGAAATCGGTTCCATCGCGAGCACCGTCGTTCAGGAGTCCGAGGGTGTCTATCAGCCGGATCAGAAGCCAACGAGGATCCTAGCGGAAACTTCTATCAGACCCGAAGAGCACGTGATGGTGTCAGAGGTCCAGACAGCTGACTACCCGTCGGACTTCAAAGAGGAGCTGAAATATGTCGAGGAAAGCGGAACTCTGGCAGTGCAGCTGACAGAGGCTAAGATGATCCAAGAGACGATGACTCACGACAGCGAGGTGAAGATGGAGGAAATTACGAAGCCAGAGGAACGAGTTGTAGAAACTAGCTACGACGCTATCAGAAGCGTAGAGATATTCCAGACGACGTCGGTAGAGAAAGAGGCGGACCTGAAGATCTTCGAGATGCCGGAGTCTCATCGTGGAAAGACGGTACCTGCTCAACCCGTGGTTTCGTTGGAAGTCGAAATGACACAGCCGGATGATAACCTAGGCGAGATGAAGAAGGATGTTCCATCGTCTGGTGTAGCTAAGATAGAGTCTATCAATCTACAGGAAACAGTGGTAGGCGAAACGGTGGTTGCCGAAGACGTGGCGCCTGTTCAGAAGGACCAAGCTCCCGAATCCAAGACCGCTGAGGTCACGATGAACGAGATCGAGAGTGTGCACACCACCATGGTGATCGCTAGCGAGAAAGAAGCTGAGTACACGGAGGTTTCCGAAGTGAAGGGAGCTTATGCCAGCACAGAGTTCGCAACTCAAGTTGCTCCAGTGTTCGAGGAAGTGAGAACTCATTCTCCGACCGAAGAATACCTGCCACAGGAGAAACCAGCTTCCGGTGTGGCTCAGCCAGGTCATATTCCACTAGAGAGCATCACTGTCGCCTTGCAACAGCTGGCAGAGAAGGAAGATTTGTACAAAACTGACATCCAACCGGACCAGAAGACCGCGGTTGTCGAATTCACCGAACCTAGACCTGGTCCGACCGTTCTAGAAGTGATTCCTCACGATCGCGAGAACGTTTACAGTCCTGACGCTAAACCGCAGGATTACACTGCTCAACCTTTAGTGTCCGGTCACACCGTGGCTCTGAAATCGGAAACTCTGGTGGAACAGAGCACCGGAGACATCAGCATCGACAAACCCAAGACTGGAATAGCTATTCCGCAAAGAGACGCTTTGGAGGAGCTTGTGGTAACAGAAACAACTGTCGCTGAGACAGAGAAGGTCAGAGAAGAGGATGTTCTACCTACTACTCAGAGCGCTGAGCTTCAGATCCAGTCGAAGACGGAGAAGCTGACGGTGACGGAAGTGACGAGTGTCCAGGAAGGAGAAAAATTGGAAGTGGAGGAGAAACCGAAGGAGAGGAAGGTCACTCTGGGGATCACCGAAGGCCACGAGGTTGCTGAGATGCAGGAGACCATTCTCGCGAGCAATGTGAATGTCCTGGAGGAAGAGAAGACCAAGGAGGAGCACGCTAGTCAGCAACAGAGCGGATTGGAGGTGGTAGAACAGACGGAAGTGTCTATCTCTGAGAAAGAATCTCCGTTGCAAGAGGATATAAAACCTGACACGAAGAACATCGACGTGACCTTCGAAGAAGGCGAAGGTATAGTCGTGGGTATCACTCACCCTGAAGACAAAGAGGGAACATTCACTCGCGAAGAGAAGCCTAAAGGCGTGGAAGCCACCATCGACATCATCGCTCAAGGAGTAGCGTCCAAGTTCGAGGTCCTCAGCGACACAGGCCTGAGCGATTTACCAAGTGACACAGTTCAAGAAATGAAGCCAAAGACCACAATACTACCCATCGAAGCCGCGGTTGCTGAAGAGATTCAGACCAGAGAGACAGAAGCACCCTTCAGCGAGGTCAAACCGTCCGACAAAAAAGCGACTCTCGAGTTCGTGACCGGTGAAGGTCTGATAGTCTCAGCTGTGACCACGCAAGACAAGGAGAGTCTGCTTCCGGAAGCTGAGAAGCCTGAGACCAAGTCGGCCAGCTTCGACATTCCGACCCACGTGGTAGCTCAGACCAGCGAGACCACTACCACTGACAACCTGGGCGAATACACTCGAAAACAAGCGCCCACTGCCAAAGCTACCACTGACCATGTCACCTTCCACAGCTTGATCACCTCTGAGACAGCTCCTGGTGACTTGGAGAAACCGATGGAGGACTTCGTGCAACCCGATAAGAAAGTAGTCGACGTTTCCTTCATGGAGGAGATGGGAGTCACCGTGATCGAGACCATCGCGTCTGACAAGGAGAAGGAGTACTTCGAGAAGCTGGAGATCCAAGGTGAACAGGCTACTCCTAGCTTCGACGCTCATAGAGTTGCTCAGTCAACGGAGATCAATCCAGCTGCGATTTCTCAGGATCTAACTATTCCTGCTACAGTCACTGTTGCTGCTAAAGAAGAGCAGATACCGTTTGAGAGCATAGTCCAAACTGAGACTATCGTGTCTGAGACTGAGAAAGAGTTCAAGGACAAGCCTGTGATTACCAACAAAGCGGACGTGTCTATCAGCGAGATCATCAGCGCTACGACTACCACTGAGGTCCCGGCTGACAAGGAAGATATTCTTCGGATCCCTGAGAAACCCAGTGAAAAGCAAGCTAGTGTTCAGTTCGCTGGACACGTGATCGCTGAGAAGACAGAGATAGTCGTAGACTCTAGTGCCGGAAAGTTGGAAGAGCTGAAACCTGTTTCCGCGTCAGCTGTGCCCTTCAGTATACCTCTGGAAGCTGTCATCAGCTCTGAGACGCAGCCAACCGAATCGGAAGGATTGTTCGCCAAGGACAAGGCACCGTTGCAAGCTCTGGCTGACTTGTCCATGGTGGAAACGCAGGGTATACAAGTGTCAGCTGTAGTACTCGAAGACAAAGAGGAAGAATACAAGAGTAAGGAATTACCTGAGATGAAAACAGCTGGGAAGAGCTTGGTCTCTGGTCATGTGGTCGCAGAAACTACTATGCAAGTGTTAGACTTCAGCGCTGGTGAATTGATCCAAGAGAAACCATCCAGCGCCGTCGCGGTGCCTGAACACATTCCGTTCACTCCTCTGATAGAGTCTGAAGCTATTATCCAGGAGAGCGAGGAGAAATTCGTGCCTGGTCAACTTCCGGAGAACAAGACCGCGGTTGTGGACCTGGAAGAAGGCAGGAAGATCGTGACAGTGTCTCAAATAACCCCAGCAGATAAAGAATCTCTATATATCACCGAAGAACAACCGTCGAAGCACGCAGCTTCGATTGGTCTAGACACCACTCATGGCATCGCTGAAACAACCACAGTTTCCGTCGAAGATTCAATAACGGAAGTGAAAATAGACAAACCGGAGACCAAGAAGGCTTTAACCAGCCAAGAAGTTTATCAAAGCGTGGTGATAACGCAGGATATAGTCCAGGACCAAGAAGACATCTTCGAAGGGAAGTTCAAACCTGCGGTTCAGAAGGTTGAAGTGTCGATAGAAGAAGGAAAACGCGTGACAACGGTGACCGAGGTGAGCGCAGCGGACAAGGAAGAGATACTGAAGACTATCCAAGAAGAGAGAGCACGATCGGCAGTTCCAGCTATCGTTTCTGGACACGAAGTGGCCGAAAGGTCGGAGATCATCCCGCAACAGAGCACAGGTGAAGTTGACATCGCGAAGCCTGTCACAGCGACTGCGCAAGTTGGTCAGAAACCGTTCGAAACGATCGAGATGACGGAACAGGTGCTGGCTGAGAAAGAGGTGGACAAAGTGGAAGAGCTAACTTTGCAGAAGACCAGCGCTAAAGTGACCGTAGACGAGAACAGGTTCATAGCCATCACCGAAGCCACTCTAACTCAGGACGTCGAGGAAGAACTGAGAGCCATGAAGAAGCCTCGCGAGGAAGTGGCTAAGCCAGCAATGGAGGGCAAAGAGATCGCCGAACAGATGGAAGTGAGTCTGAAAGAAGGACTCGGAGAGCTTCCAGAGGCGCCAAAACCAGTTACCTTCGAGGCTCATCCCACGCAGACCACGTTAGAGAGCATCGACATCAGCGAGACGGTTCCTCAAGAGCACAGTGATCTGTTCGAGAAGGAAATGAAGCTGGACAAACGCAGCGCGACTGTGAGCTTCGTGGAAGGAAAGAGCGTCACGGTGTCCGACGTGATCGCTCAGGACAAGGAAGACGTGATGACGGTGAAGAAACGGGAAGAAAGCACCGCGGAAGTGACACTAACCAAGGTTGGAATGGACGTGGCACAGAAGGCTCAAGTGTTCGTGGATCAGAGCACAGGGTCTGTTCAGCCTCTCGAGAAACACGAGGTCAAAGCTCATCCGAAACAAGACACCCTAGAACCTATCGTCGTCGAGGAAACTCCCAGCGCCGAGAGCGAGGGAATTTTCGACAAGTATCCGAAAATGGTTACCTCTACAGCCGTGCCAACGTTCGAGGAAGGTCACGGGATATCCGTGACTGAAGTCACTTCGGCGGAAGTGGAGTCTGTGCTGAAGGAGAAGAAACTAGAGGCTTCTCAGACGGCTAGCAGCACTCTCATCACGGAACGTAGCATCGTGGAGACCACCATGGTCGAATCTCAGGTCGATATACCGGATAAGACTCAGGAGGTGACCTTCAAGCCTCAGGTAGCTGTTCCTGGCCAGGACACGTTCGAAAGCATCATCGTGAACGAGAATATAGTCGAAGAAAGCGAACGCACGTTCGAGGGAGTGTTCAAGCCTCAGACTCAACAAGCCGACGTGGATATTCAGAAAGTAACACCGCTAGAGGTTTCAGAGACCATTACAGAGGACAAGGAGAGTCCATTCGACGTGGTGCCTAAACGAGAAGGAGCCAGAGCTACCGAAGACATCAGCCTGCACGAAACTGTGATCGGATCCATGGTAGAGAGTGTTCAAAGTACCGAAGAGATTCACGAAGAAAAACGAGTGTCTTCTCAGGCCACGATGACTCAGACTGTAATAGAAACAGCCGTGAAGACGGAGACGACTGCAGGTGAACGCGAAGACACGTTCGAGGGAAAATTCAAGCCTGAACAGCAGAAAGGCAAGCCTCAGATGGAAGGTCTCAGCACAGTCATGGTCACCGAAGTGATCTCCAGCGAGATCGAAGAAGCTTTACCAGCAGCTGTCGCTCCTAAAGAGCAACAGGCTCAGCCTAGTCTGACAGGCAGAGAGGTTCCTGAAGTCCTACAAGTGATCACAGCTGCGACTACGGAAGAATTCGAGAAAGCGACGCAGCTGAAGGAACAACAGAGCAAGGTGGAGATAGAAGAGCTGTCTTCCATAGCGATCAGCGAGGTGATTTCTCACGAAGCCGAAGAGATCCTCGCTTCGAAGGTCGCGCCCAAAGATCAGAGAGCCGAGTTCAACATCATCGGCCGGGAAGCTGCGGAAACTTCTCAAGTGACCACCATAGCCGAAGCCGAAGAACTCTCGGTGAAGCAACCCGAAGAACAGAAAGGAAAAGCGAAATTAGAAGAACTGATTCCTCTTACCGTGTCACACGTGGTGTCCGGAGAAGCGGAGGAAGCATTGCCAACAGCTGAGATGCCGAAGGAGAAGATCGCTCAGCCGAACCTGATCGGAAGAGACGTGGCAGAGACGTTGCAAGTGTTGACCATGGCCAGCGCGGAAACGCTTTTGGCACCGAAAGCTCCGGAAGAACAGAAAGGCAAACCGCAAGTAGAGGAACTGTCGCCTCTGACTGTTTCGCAAGTAGTCTCTCAAGAAGCAGAAGGAACTTTACCGGCACCGGAAGTTCCGGTGGAGAAGGAAGCTCAGCCGAGTCTGACAGGAAGAGACGTGGCGCAGATCCTGGAAGTCTTGACCATGGCAAACGTCGACACGTTGGCAGAAGAAATGAAACCTGGCGAGCAGAAAGGAGTTCCAGGTTTAGAGGAGTTTGTTTCTTTATCCGTGTCGCAAACGATCTCCACGGAAATGGAGGACGTGCTACCAAGTCCCGAAGTGCCAACCGAGAAGATGGCGCAACCGAGTTTGACCGGTCGCGACGTCGCAGAGACCACGCAAGTATTGACGATGATTTCCGCGGTGGAATTGACAGCTGACCTTGCGCCGGAGCAACAGAAAGGAAAACCGAACGTGGAGGAGTTGACATCTCTCACGGTGTCGCAGACAGTGTCGCACGAAGCTGAAGAGATTCTTGAGAAGCAAATAGCTCCGAGCACGGTCACTGCTAAACCTGCGTTGTCTGGGAGAGAAGTGGCTGAGACTAGTCAGGTTCTAACTGTGACAAACGTGGAAGAATTGACGAAGGATGTGCTACCTGAAGAACAGAAGGGAAAACCGCGATTGGACGAGTTGACGTCCATAACGGTGTCTCAAGTGGTGTCTAACGAATTAGAAGAAAGCTTACCATCTCCTGAGAAACCCAGCGAGAAGATCGCTCAGCCGCAGATGATCGGCAGAGAGGTGGCAGAGAAGACCGAGGTATTGACAGTGACAAACGTCGAGGAACTAGAGAAACCAGAGAAACCGGAAAGCCAGAAAGGCAGACCAGACGTGGAGGAGTTGAGCTTCATCACGGTTTCCGAAGTGATATCCACTGAAACGGAGAAGGAACTTCCTACTGCGGAAGCTCCTAAAGAACGCAAAGCTCTGACGCAGTTAGACAGCATCGAAGTGGCGGAAACATCCGAGGTATTGACAGTGATCAGCGCAGAGGAGCTTCCGAAACCGAAAGCTCCGGAGGAACAGAAAGGAAAACCGCAATTGGAGGAGCTGCTTCCACTGTCAGTTTCTGAAGTCGCGTTCGACGAGATGGAAAAGGGTCTACCGACTCCTGACGAACCAACCGAGCAAACTGCCAAACCTAGTCTATTAGGCATACAAGTTGCTCAGAAGTCTCAGGTGATCCCATCTGTCACCGCGGGAGACCTCGAAGAAGCAGAGAAGCCGGACATCAAACAGATAATTCCCGAACAAATCCCGTTCGAGAGTATAGAACAATTGCAACCGGTGACCCAGGAGAGCGAGGGTACCTTCGTCGCGGAGAAAACGGTGAAATCGGCCACGGCTGAGATGTCGTTCCGGGTGTCTGAGAGCGTGGAAGTGACGCAAGTGACGGCCACCGAACAGGAATCGGAAGAGGTGATCAAAGGCGTTGCCAAAGAAGTGTCGGCTCAACCTGACGTGATCAGACGCGAGGTCGCGTTGAAGACCGAGATCCAGCCGGAAGATGTGGTGGCTGAGTTCAAAGTGACGAAACCGGAGAGTAAAGTAGCGAAAGGCGTGGAAGAGATTCAACAAGGTGTGATCGTGACAGAACACCTGAGCGCCGGTGAGCTTGAGTCAGAAATGCCGGAGTCTGTAATACCTTTCGCGAAGTTAGCGAGCGTTACTATCGAGGCAGAACACCTGGAGCACGTTGTGGGTGAGTATCATTGTTATCAAGGTATGCGATTGGCATCGACCGGACTGACGTGCACGTGGACGATTAGCGAAGGACCCGGAGACGCATTTGACGGTTCAGGTTCATTGACTTGTTTCTCGAGATGTGGTAGGGGAGGAACGGAGAGAGGAGGAACGAGATCATCGCGCGAAAATGTTCGAACGCGTCATCAGGCAGGTTTGCTAGGGTCGTGGGATGTAGGATAATGGTGTAAGATTGGGAAAAAAAGGGATCGTGCAAGGTAGGTATGCGCTGACAACACACAGAGTCAGACACAGCGTCGAGCATAGATACAACACAGGCTACCATACCACACACACAGGACACAAAACAGTTCGCTTGATCGGACAAAGAACATGTCGTTTGATGCAGGGTCGAGCGATACTTGTAAGTCACCGAAGCGGTAGCGCAAACAATTTTACATTACACTCCGAACCCGGTTTCGGCGAGCTATCCCGATTATCTGAGAAGTCAAACCAAAAGTAAAAGAAAAGCATAGAGTGCGAAAGGATTCTATCACGACACGTTAATCATATCACACTTGTTCTTGTATACATTTCAGAAACTACAGAAGTACCAGCGCAACAACATCACATCACAATCACACAACACACAACAAAACACGATACGCCACAGTCGATCGAATCAGACACAGAGGTAACGGAAGAGTACACGACGAAATTCAGGCGCGGAAGTACAGAAGACGAGACCGCCGCGGTTAAAACCAAGAAAACGATTATAAGAAAGAGAAAGCCGAAGGCAGGAGAAGAGGAAGACAATGTCGTCGTCATTGAGGAAGAACTCGAAGACATTAAACCGAAATTACCGTCGATACCGAAGAAACAGTTCATGCCTATCGAAGAGATCACGACGTCGATGGACGTCGAAGAGATTATACCAACGAGAATCGACGAAGCCGAAGAAACCACGCACAAAGAGGAAGAGAAAATACACGTGGAAGTGATTCAGGTTCAAGACACCGATGACAGGAAGAAAGTGACGAAAAAGAGAATAATACGTAAACGAGGAAAAACGCAACAGGTAACGGAGGAAACGACCGTCGAAGAAGAAGGAAAAGCACCACAGACAACGGTAATCGAAGGTCCTGTGGAGGAAGTAGTGGAAGAAATTATTAAACCACTTCCTGCTCCAGAGAGAGTTAAACCAAAAGAGGTGGAAGAAGTTCGGGAGCAGGTGACCGTTACTGAAGAAGTTACTAAATTAGGCAAACCTAAGAAAACCATTAAGAAGAAGATCATTAAACGTAAAGGTAAAGAACAACAAGTCACAGAGGAAGTTACCGTAGAAGAAAAAGGTAAAGCTCCTGTGACAACTGTGACAGAAGGTCCTGTGGAAGAAGTAGTGGAAGAAATAATCAAGGCACTTCCAGCACCCGAGAGAGTTAAACCAACGGAAGTAGAAGAAGTTCGGGAGCAAGTGACAGTGACCGAAGAAGTTACCAAATTAGGTAAACCTAAGAAGACTATTAAGAAGAAGATCATTAAACGTAAGGGTAAAGAACAACAAGTGACAGAGGAAGTTACCGTAGAAGAACAGGGCAAAGCTCCTGTGACAACTGTGACCGAAGGTCCCATTGAGGAAGTAGTGGAAGAAATTATTAAGCCACTACCAGCACCAGAATATGTCAAACCATCCGAAGTAGAAGAGGTACGTGAACAAGTGACTGTCACTGAAGAGGTTACCAAATTAGGCAAGCCTAAGAAGACTATTAAGAAGAAGATCATTAAACGGAAGGGTAAGGAACAACAGGTGACAGAAGAAGTGACTGTAGAGGAACAGGGTAAAGCTCCTGTGACAACTGTCACTGAAGGTCCTATAGAGGAAGTAGTGGAAGAAATAATAAAGGCACTACCCGCACCAGAATTTGTCAAACCATCCGAAGTGGAAGAGGTTCGTGAACAAGTGACTGTCACCGAAGAGGTTACTAAATTAGGTAAGCCAAAGAAAATTATCAAAAAGAAGATCATTAAACGTAAGGGCAAGGAACAACAAGTGACAGAGGAAGTTACCGTAGAAGAACAAGGTAAAGCTCCTGTGACAACTGTCACTGAAGGTCCTGTCGAAGAAGTAGTAGAAGAAATAATTAAGGCTCTTCCAGCACCCGAGAGAGTTGAACCAACTGAAGTAGAAGAAGTTCGGGAGCAAGTGACTGTCACCGAAGAAGTTACTAAGTTGGGCAAACCTAAGAAAACGATTAAGAAGAAGATCATTAAACGAAAGGGTAAGGAACAACAAGTGACTGAGGAAGTAACTGTAGAAGAACAAGGTAAAGCTCCTGTGACAACTGTGACCGAAGGTCCTGTAGAGGAAGTAGTGGAAGAAATAATCAAGGCACTACCCGCACCAGAATTTGCCAAACCATCCGAAGTGGAAGAAGTTCGAGAACAAGTGACTGTCACTGAAGAGGTTACCAAATTAGGTAAGCCTAAAAAGACTATTAAGAAGAAGATCATTAAACGAAAGGGTAAAGAACAACAAGTGACAGAGGAAGTTACCGTAGAAGAACAAGGGAAAGCACCTGTAACAACTGTGACGGAGGGTCCTGTAGAGGAAGTAGTGGAAGAAATAATTAAAGCACTTCCAGCACCCGAAAGAGTTAAACCAACAGAAGTAGAGGAAGTTCGGGAGCAAGTGACTGTCACTGAAGAAGTTACTAAGCTAGGCAAGCCTAAGAAAACCGTTAAGAAGAAGATCATTAAACGTAAAGGTAAAGAACAACAAGTCACAGAGGAAGTTACCGTAGAAGAAGAAGGTAAAGCTCCTGTGACAACTGTGACGGAAGGTCCTGTGGAAGAAGTAGTGGAAGAAATAATCAAGGCACTTCCAGCACCCGAGAGAGTTAAACCAACGGAAGTAGAAGAAGTTCGGGAGCAAGTGACTGTGACTGAAGAGGTTACTAAGCTAGGCAAACCTAAGAAAACCATTAAGAAGAAGATCATTAAACGTAAAGGAAAAGAACAACAAGTCACCGAAGTTGTTACAGTTGAAGAACAAGGCAAAGCACCAGTTACAACAGTCACTGAAGGGCCAGTGGAAGAAGTAGTGGAAGAAGTACTGAAAGCACTACCTGCGCCAGAATTTGTTAAACCATCCGAAGTAGAAGAAGTTCGAGAACAAGTGACTGTTACCGAAGAGGTTACTAAATTGGGCAAACCTAAGAAGACTATTAAGAAGAAGATCATTAAACGTAAAGGTAAAGAACAACAAGTGACTGAGGAAGTTACCGTAGAAGAACAAGGTAAAGCTCCTGTTACAACTGTGACCGAAGGTCCTGTTGAGGAAATAGTCGAAGAAATAATCAAGCCACTACCTGCACCAGAAAGAGTTGCGCCAACAGAGGTAGAAGAAGTTCGGGAGCAAGTGACTGTCACTGAAGAAGTTACTAAATTGGGTAAACCTAAGAAAACTATTAAGAAGAAGATCATTAAACGTAAAGGTAAAGAACAACAGGTGACAGAGGTTGTTACCGTAGAAGAACAGGGTAAAGCTCCAGTGACAACTGTGACTGAAGGGCCAGTGGAAGAAGTAATAGAGGAAGTGTTGAAACCACTTCCTGCACCAGAATTTGTCAAACCATCCGAAGTGGAAGAGGTTCGTGAACAAGTAACTGTCACTGAAGAAGTTACCAAATTAGGTAAGCCTAAGAAAACCATTAAGAAAAAGATCATTAAACGAAAAGGTAAGGAACAACAAGTGACAGAGGAAGTTACCGTGGAAGAACAAGGTAAAGCACCTGTGACAACTGTGACCGAAGGTCCTGTGGAGGAAGTAGTGGAAGAAATAATTAAGGCACTACCAGCACCTGAGAGAGTTAAACCAACAGAAGTGGAAGAGGTTCGCGAACAAGTAACTGTCACCGAAGAGGTTACCAAATTAGGTAAACCTAAGAAAACGATTAAGAAGAAGATCATTAAACGTAAGGGTAAGGAACAACAAGTGACAGAGGTTGTTACCGTAGAAGAACAGGGTAAAGCTCCTGTGACAACTGTAACAGAAGGTCCTGTGGAGGAATTAGTGGAAGAAATAATCAAGCCACTACCTGCCCCAGAATTTGTCAAACCATCCGAAGTAGAAGAGGTTCGTGAACAAGTGACTGTCACCGAAGAAGTGACAAGAGAGGGCAAACCAAAGAAAACAACCAAGAAGAAGGTCATCAAACGTAAAGGAAAGGAACAGCAAGTCACTGAAGTTGTTACAGTCGAAGAACAAGGTAAAGCACCTGTGACAACTGTCACTGAAGGACCAGTGGAAGAAGTTGTCGAAGAAATAATTAAGCCACTACCTGCACCAGAATTTGTCAAACCTACCGAAGTAGAAGAGGTTCGCGAACAAGTAACTGTGACTGAAGAGGTTACTAAATTAGGTAAACCTAAGAAGACCATTAAAAAGAAGATCATTAAACGTAAGGGTAAAGAACAACAGGTGACAGAGGTTGTTACCGTTGAGGAACAGGGTAAAGCACCAGTTACAACAGTCACTGAAGGGCCAGTGGAAGAAGTAGTAGAAGAAGTGCTGAAACCACTGCCTACGCTAGAATTTGTTAAACCATCCGAAGTAGAAGAGGTACGTGAACAAGTGACTGTGACTGAAGAGGTTACCAAATTGGGCAAACCTAAGAAAACTATTAAGAAAAAGATCATTAAACGTAAGGGTAAGGAACAGCAGGTGACAGAGGTTGTTACCGTAGAAGAACAAGGTAAAGCTCCTGTAACAACTGTGACCGAAGGTCCCGTGGAAGAAGTAGTGGAAGAAATAATCAAACCACTACCTGCGCCAGAGGAAGTTGCGCCAACGGAAGTAGAAGAAGTTCAGGAGCAAGTGACTGTCACCGAAGAAGTAACTAAATTAGGCAAACCTAAGAAAACCATTAAGAAGAAGATCGTTAAACGAAAGGGTAAAGAGCAACAAGTCACAGAGGAAGTTACCGTAGAAGAACAGGGTAAAGCTCCAGTGACAACTGTGACCGAAGGTCCTGTGGAGGAAGTAGTGGAAGAAATAATTAAACCAGAGTTTGTTAAACCAGCAGATGTAGAGGAAGTACAAGAGCAAGTAACTGTAACGGAAGAGGTGACCAGAGAAGGTAAACCTAAGAAAGTTACTAAGAAGAAGGTTATCAAACGCAAAGGAACAGAGCAACAGGTTACAGAAGTTGTTACAGTGGAGGAGAAAGGAAAGGCACCAGTTACGACTGTGACAGAAGGACCAATTGAAGAAGTTATCGATGAAACGATTAAGCCTTTACCAGCACTGGAATATGCTAAACCAGGTGAGGTCGAGGAAGTTCGCGAGCAAGTTACAGTCACTAAGGAAGTCACCAAACTGGGCAAACCAAAGAAAACAACGAAAAAGAAGATCATTAAACGTAAGGGCCCAGAACAACAGATTACCGAAATTGTGACTGTGGAAGAAGAAGGAAAAGCACCGGAAACGATCATTACCGAAGGTCCGGTTGAAGAAATAGTTGAGGAGAAGACAGAGCCACTACCAATAATGGAACGTATAAAACCAACCGAAGTTGTAGAAGTTCGAGAACAAGTGTCAGTCACGGAAGAAATAACCGAGGAAGGTAAACCAAAGAAGACAACAAAGAAGAAGATCATTAAGCGCAAGGGAAAAGAGCAGAAGGTAACTGAAATAGTAACAGTTGAAGAGCAAGATAAAGCACCAGTTATCACTGTAAAAGAAACACCAATGGAGGAGGTAGTTGAGGAAACTATAAAGCCTTTACCAGCACCCAAACGTGTCAAACCATCCGAAGTGGAAGAGGTTCGTGAACAGGTGACTGTCACTGAAGAAGTGACAAGAGAAGGCAAACCAAAGAAAACGATTAAGAAGAAAGTCATCAAACGTAAAGGAAAGGAACAACAAGTCACCGAAGTTGTCACAGTTGAGGAGCAAGGCAAAGCTCCGATTACAACAGTCACTGAAGGACCTGTGGAAGAAGTAGTAGAAGAAGTACTGAAACCACTGCCTGCACCAGAGTTTGTCAAACCATCCGAGGTAGAAGAAGTTCGCGAACAAGTGACTGTCACTGAAGAAGTGACAAGAGAGGGCAAACCAAAGAAAACAACTAAGAAGAAAGTCATCAAACGTAAAGGAAAGGAACAGCAAGTCACTGAAGTGGTCACAGTTGAGGAACAGGGTAAAGCTCCTGTGACAACTGTGACTGAAGGTCCTGTGGAGGAATTAGTGGAAGAAACAATTAAACCACTACCAGCACTAGAATTTGTCAAACCATCCGAAGTGGAAGAGGTTCGTGAACAGGTGACTGTCACCGAAGAAGTGACAAGAGAAGGTAAACCAAAGAAAACAACTAAGAAGAAAGTCATCAAACGTAAAGGTAAAGAACAACAGGTGACAGAGGTTGTTACGGTAGAAGAACAGGGCAAAGCTCCTGTTACAACGGTAACTGAAGGACCTGTGGAAGAAGTAGTAGAAGAAGTACTGAAACCACTGCTTGCACCAGAATTTGTCAAACCGTCCGAAGTGGAAGAAGTTCGGGAACAGGTGACGGTCACCGAAGAAGTGACAAGAGAAGGCAAACCAAAGAAAACAACAAAGAAGAAAGTCATCAAGCGTAAAGGAAAAGAACAACAAGTCACCGAAGTTGTCACAGTTGAAGAACAAGGCAAAGCACCAGTTACAACAGTCACTGAAGGGCCAGTGGAAGAAGTAGTGGAAGAAATACTGAAACCACTGCCTGCGCCAGAATTTGTCAAACCATCCGAAGTAGAAGGGGTTCGTGAAGAAGTAACTGTCACCGAAGAGATTACTAGATTAGGTAAACCCAAGAAAACCATTAAGAAGAAGATAATTAAACGAAAGGGTAAAGAACAACAGGTGACAGAGGTAGTTACCGTTGAAGAACAAGGTAAAGCTCCTGTTACAACAGTCACTGAAGGACCAGTGGAAGAAGTAATAGAAGAAACACTGAAACCACTTCCTGCGCTAGAATTTGTCAAACCATCCGAAGTGGAAGAGGTTCGCGAACAAGTGACGGTCACCGAAGAAGTGACAAGAGAAGGTAAACCAAAGAAAACAACAAAGAAGAAAGTCATCAAACGTAAAGGAAAAGAACAGCAAGTCACTGAAGTTGTCACAGTTGAAGAACAAGGTAAAGCTCCCGTTACAACTGTAACTGAAGGACCTACGGAAGAACTAGTCGAAGAAATAATAAAACCTTTGCCAGCACCGGAAAGGATCAAACCATCCGAAGTAGAAGAAGTCCGCGAACAAGTTACAGTGACCGAAGAAGTGACCAAAGAAGGTAAACCTAAGAAAGTCACCAAGAAGAAAGTGATCAAACGTAAAGGAAGGGAGCAACAAGTCTCTGAAGTTGTCACGGTCACGGAAGAGGGCAAAGCACCGGTTACTGTCATCACAGAAGGTCCAACAGAGGAAATAGTAGAAGAAACGGTGAAAGCCTTGCCTGCGCCAGAGCACGCGAAACCAGGCGAAGTAGAAGAAGTCAGGGAACAAGTCACTGTCACCGAAGAAACGACCAGAGAAGGCAAACCGAAGAAGGTAACAAAGAGGAAAGTGATTAAACGAAAAGGACAGCAACAACAGGTTACTGAAGTTGTCACAGTCGAAGAAAAAGGAAAAGCTCCGGTAACGACGATCACTGAAGGTCCTGTGGAAGAAGTTCTCGAAGATGTTCTCAAGCCACTTCCTGCTCCTGAATTTGTTACGCCATCCGAAGTGGAAGAAGTCCAGGAACAGGTAACGGTCACCGAAGAGGTAACAAAGGAAGGCAAACCGAAGAAAGTGACCAAGAAGAAAGTAATTAAACGCAAAGGAAGAGAACAACAAGTGTCCGAGGTTGTAACGGTTGAAGAACAGGGCAAAGCTCCGGTTACCTCTGTTACCGAAGGTCCTTCCGAAGAAATCGTCGAAGAGACAGTAAAGGTCCTACCTGCTCCGGAATATGCCAAACCAGACGAAGTAGAAGAGATTCGCGAGCAAGTCACAGTTACGCAGGAAGTGACCGAAGAAGGAAAGCCGAAGAAGACCACCAAGAAGAAGGTTGTCAAACGCAAAGGTAAAGACCAACAAGTGACAGAAGTTGTCACCGTTGAAGAAGAAGGAAAGGCACCTGTCACGACTGTCAGCGAAGGTCCCGTTGAAGAAGTACTGGAAGAGCTAATAAAACCGATGCTTGCTCCAGAACGTGTGAAACCATCGCAAGTAGAAGAAGTTCGCGAACAGGTTACCGTCACCGAAGAATTGACTAAAGAAGGCAAACCGAAGAAGGTGACCAAGAAGAAGGTCACCAAACGTAAAGGAAAAGAGCAACGCGTAACCGAGATAGTCACAGTGGAAGAACAAGGAAAGATTCCAGTCACGACTGTCACCGAAGGTCCTACGGAAGAAATAGTCGAAGAAACATTGAAAGCTCTACCTGCTCCGAAGTATGCGAAACCATCCGAAGTGGAAGAGGTTCGCGAACAGGTCACCGTGACTCAAGAGGTCACTAAAGAAGGCAAACCGAAGAAAGTCACGAAGAAGAAAGTCGTGAAACGTAAAGGAAAGCAGCAACAAGTCACCGAAGTTGTCACAGTTGAGGAACAGGGCAAAGCTCCAGTCACGACAGTCACTGAAGGACCTGTGGAAGAAATAGTAGAAGAACTACTCAAACCACTGCCTGCGCCAGAATTTGTCAAACCATCCGAAGTGGAAGAGGTTCGCGAACAAGTAACTGTCACCGAAGAGATCACCAGGGAAGGCAAGCCGAAGAAAGTGACCAAGAAGAAGGTTACCAAACGCAAGGGCAAGGAGCAACAGGTCACGGAAGTTGTAACGGTCGAGGAACAAGGCAAAGCTCCAGTCACGACCGTCATCGAAACTCCTGCTGAAGAAATAATCGACGAAGTACTGAAAACGCTGCCTGCTCCTGAACACGCGAAACCAGGCGACGTGGAAGAGGTCCGTGAACAAGTCACCGTCACGCAAGAAGTGACCAAGGAAGGCAAGCCGAAGAAAGTGACGAAGAAGAAAGTCGTGAAACGCAAAGGCAAGGAACAACAAGTCACGGAAGTTGTGACTGTCGAAGAAGAAGGAAAATTGCCTGTCACGAGCATCACCGAAGGTCCAAAGGAAGAAATAGTCGAAGAGACGCTGAAAGCACTGCCTGCTCCGGAACGTGTCGAACCCACGAAGGTAGAAGAAGCACCCGAAGAAGTAACAGTCACAGAAATAATCACGGAAGAAGGTAAACCTAAGAAGATCGTAAAGAAGAAAATTCCAAAGAAAGCTCCTGTTCCCGAGGAGAAAAAGGTCGAAGCACCCGAAGCTCCTGAAGTTCCACGAGACGAAGCGAAGAAACCTGTGAAACTGCAACGTCTCAAAGTTACCAAGGTCGAGGCGACGAAACTCGAAGTGCAAGAAATATCCATGGAGAAACCTCAATTCGCTCAGATCAAACTGCGCAAGACTCCAACGGTGAAGCGACCGGTGGAGAAGAAGGAAAAAATTCCGCGAGTTCTTCTTCGAAGTCGAATCAACGCCATAGAGTGGCCTCCGTCGATCAAATACCCTAAAATCGAGGAGCTCGAACCGAACGAAGTCCAGAATGGCATTCTGTCTCGCAACGTTGAAGAAGCAGCCACTCTTCCGAAACCGAAGAAGAAGAAAATAAAGCGCATAGAGAAAGAGATCGCGAAGCTGGAAAAATTGGACCAAGAGTTTGAGGAGTTGAAGAAAGAACTGCCGTTGGAGAAACTCGAGGAGCCAATAATAGAGGAGAAACCAAAGAAGAAACCGAAAAAGAAGAAACCCGTTGAAATGATTGGAGGCGTAAAGCCTGAATTGATGAGGATCAGCATCAAAGAACAGAAACCGATCAAACCAAAGATCGAGGAACCAGCTACTCCGATGTTCGCGCAGATTAAACTGAAGAAAGCTCCGACGAAACCGAAGAAAAAGGACGAGAAAGAAGAAAAGTTCCCCAAGGTCCTGTTGCGAAGTCGTATCACGGAACACGAATGGCCACCTTCGATCAAGTATCCGGTCATAACCGAACTCGAGCCTAATTACGTACAAAATGGCATCCTGTCGCGTACAATGGAAGAAGCGTTGAAACTGAAGAAAGTGAAGCACAAGAAGATAAAGCTTCCAGAGAAGGAAATAACAGAGCTAGAGAAACTGGATCAAGAGTTCGAGGAGCTGAAGAAAGTTCCGTTGGAAAAGGTCGAAGAGATAACCCCGTACGAGCGTAAACCAAAACCGGAAGAACCTGAAGAAGAGAAACCGAAGAAATTGAAGATAGGCAAAGGCAAGCGTCGGCCTGAAGAAGTAGAAGAACAAGAGACGGTGAAATTGAAGAAAATACCGGAGAAGGTTCCGGAAGTCTCTGAAGAACTGGCTCCTACTCCGAAGAAGAAAGGAGAGGAAGAGAAACCGAAAGAAGAGAAAGAAGAGAAGGAGTACCCGGAACTGAAACCGTTCGAACCGTACGACATCGAACCGATCGAGGTGGAACTGGAAGAAAGAGAGAAGCCGGAGTATCCCGAGCCAGAGAAGAAAGCACCGAAGAAAGTGCCGAGTAAAAAGCCGAAGAAAGAACGGAAGGCTCCGGATCAAGAAACGGAAGCTATACCAATAATACCGGGTGTTCCTAAACCGGAAGAACCAGTGCCAGAAGAAGAAATTAAGAGGAGAATTCCCGAAAGGGAAGCTCCAACCGAGGAGCCAGAAAAGATCAAGCTGAAACCTTGGAAGAAACCGAAAGAGGAGAAAGAAGAGGAGAAGAAACCGGAAGATTACCTGAAGTTCGTTCCGAAAGACGACGACATTGTCGAGACTGTGGAAGTAGTTACAACCGTGACCACGGAAGAAACGCCGGAGAAGAAACAGAGGAAGATCAAAAAGAAGAAAACCACGACGAAGCGTGGCGATGAGAAGCCGAAAGTTGTCGAAGAGACAACCGTGGAGGAAGAAGGCGCAGAGCCCGTGGTAACGGTTGAGGAATTCATAGTGGAGAAACCGGAAGTCGTGCCGGTCGAGTCGATCGTACAAACCGCGCCTGTAGAAGAAGTGAAAGAAGAGATCGTAACGAGCGAGATCGTGAGCGAAGAAGGAACGAAGAAAACGGTGCGCAAAAAGCGCGTCACCAGGAAACGCGAAGGTAAAGAACTGGTCACCGAAGAGGTGACCGTGGAAGAGGAAGGTAAAGAACCATTAACAGCAACAACAGAAATCCACGAAGACACTACACCAGAAATACACGAAAAACCAAAACACAAAAGACCGACAAAACGCAAAGCCGACGAGAAAGTGGCCGAAGGTAAGCCCATTTCTTACGTATTACTATCACCGTCAATTAAACGTCTACCACATGTATATGTGTACACACATATAGACTGCATATACACGCGTGAGACTCGTACAGTATCATTTCTTCATTTACCGCGCATAAATATACGAAGTAAACAGAACAAGATACAAAGACATGGTGGACAAGCATACTTGATCTTATAATTGTATACATCATATAGTCAGCCCACATGTTGACAAGCTCTTGGATTATTCGCTTTTTATTAGTACCTCGTTTAATTTCAATGGTTTGTGATCCGCTGTAAAGAGAAGCATATAGTATCGATACGAGATCGTTGGTTCACGAACGGATCTAAAGCATTTTATTCTTTTCGCAGGTATCACGGAGGAAGTGGTTGAACAGGTAAGAATTCGAATCAATTGTACGATGTATTGTACGATAACGCGTGAAGAGCATGGATATAATTCATTTCTTGTGCTTTTTCTTTTTGTAAACTACAGAAGATTATCGAGGAAATCGAGGAAGTTGTGCCGACCAAGAAGGTCATCAAAAAGAAGAAACCACGCGGAGTTACGGACGAAGTGACGGAGGAAGTGGTGGAAGAGATAATAATTGAGCGACCCGAGGAACAAGAAGCGCGTCCGATCGTGGAAGAAATAGAGACCGTGACGGTCACGGAGCTGGATGTGCGGAAAGCACCGAAGAAGAAGAAAGAAGTGGTTATCAAGGAGGAGGAAGAAATCTTCGAGACGATCGAAACGCCTACACATAAAATTATCAGGAAGAAGAGGCGTCCTATGAAGAAGGGCGAGGAAGAGATCGTTGTGGAAGAGATCATCCAGAAACCGTATGAAGAAACCGTGGAAATGGAGGAACAACGGATAGTGGAAGTGATAGAAACACCGACGAAGAAAGTTGTGAAGAAGAAGAAGGCGGTAGTGAGAGATGACGGTGTCCCGGAAGAAATCGTCGAAGAGATCGTTGTAGAAAAGCCACGCAAGAAGAAAGCGAAACCGAGCGTGGTGGAAGAGAAAGAACAGGTGAAAGTGACGGAAGTTGACCTGAAGAAAGCACCGAAGAAACCGGAAGAGGAGATAGAAGAGGAAGAAGAAGAGATCGTTGAAATCGTGGAAACTCCAACGAAGAAGATCATTCGAAAGAAACCGAAAGACAAGAAGGAGAAAGTGGTGGAGGAAATCGTGCAGAAAACGATCGAGGAAGCAAAGGCTATGGAAGAGAGCGAGATTGTGGAAATCATTGAAACACCGACGAAGAAAATCATTAAGAAGAAGAAAGCGACTGTGAAAGAAGGCGAAGCGCCTGTGGAGGAAGTTGAGGAAATCGTGATTGAGAAACCTGTGAAAGAAAAGGCGAAGAAAAAGGTTTTGCCAAAGGAAGGATTGGAAATCACAGAGATCATCACCGAAACGTCTGTGGAAGAGTTGCCTGAAGAAAAGGCTAAACCGGAAGAAGCCAAGCCCTTGGAAGAAAAGGAAGAAGAGAAACCAAAGGTCACAGAAGTGGAAGTGAAGAAAGTGCCGAAGAAGAAGAAGAAACCTGTCACAGCCGTTGAAGCCGAAGAGAAAGCAGAAGAAGTGGAAGAGATAAAGCCTGAGGTACCAAAAGAAGAGAAGGTAAAACCGACAGTTCTCGAAAAAGAGAGCGTCGAAGTGACCGAAGTAATTACCGAAGTAACGACAGAAAAGCTTCCCGAAGAAGCGAAACCTAAAAAGAAGAAGGCTGCTGAGATTAAAGAGAAGGAAGAAAAGGTAACAACGGAGAAAGTAGAAGTGAAGAAAGCGCCAAAGGAAGCTGTGCCTAAGACGGAAGAACAGGTAGTAGAAGAAGTCGAGGAACTCGTTACTGAGAAACCGAAGAAGACTAAAGCCAAGAAAGAAGTGACCCCACAGGACAGCATAGTGACAACTGAAGTCATTCCTACGACTGCGGAAGAAGAATTAAAGGTGGAAAAACCGGAAGAAGATAAAGCAGTCGTAGTTGAAGAGAAAGAAGAAAAGGCTAAAGTGGAAGAGAAGAAAGTAAGCGTGAAGAAGGCTCCGAAAAAGAAATTAACGCCAAAGGAAGCCGAGGAGGAGCAAGTGGAAGAAGTTGTGGAAGAGATAACACCGGAAGAGCCGAAGAAGAGAAAGGCTAAGAAGACTGTTCTTCCTAAGGACGAAATACAAACAACCGAAGTTGTTACCGAAATTACAACGGAAGAGATAACAGAGGAGAAACCAAAGGAGGAGAAAGCTGTTCCCAAAGAAGAAGAAAAGGTGGAGGAAGAGGCAAAGGTTACCGAGGTTTCTGTCAAGAAGGTACCTAAGAAGAAGAAGGAGGAAGTTATAACGAACGGTGAGGTGATCGAAGAGAAACCGAAGCCGAAGAAAATTCCGGAGGAGAAGCCAGAAGTAAAAGAAAAGCCGAAAGAAGAGAAACCGGAGGAGAAGCCAGAAGTAAAAGAAAAACCGAAAGAAGAGAAACCGGAGGAGAAGCCAGAAGTAAAGGAAAAGCCAAAAGAAGAGAAACCGGCGGAAGTAAAACCGAAAAAGAAGAAGGTACCAGCAGAAAAGAAACCCACGGTTGCCGAAGAAGAACAGGTAGAAGAAAAGGTAGAAGAAATAGTCGAAGAAAAGCCGAAGAAAGTCAAGGCTAAGAAAGAAGTTATTCCAAAGGATACTGTGGAAACGACGGAAGTTATTCCAGAAGCCGTTGCCGAAGAACTGCCGACGAAGGAGCCTGAGGAACGAAAAGCAGTTCCGGTTGAAGAAAAACCGGAAGAAGTCACGATCAAAGAAGTTCCAGTAGAAAAGGCTCCAGAGGAAGAAGAGGAAAAGGTTCCGGAAGAAAAACCAGCAGAGGAAGTTCCTAAGAAGACGAAAGTAGTGAAGAAGAAGAAGAAGGTGGTGAAGAAAGATGAGATCGAGGAATGGGTTGAACCAGAATACGAACGACCCGTGCTGGAACCCATGCCTGAGAAGATACAATGGGAGCCGAAGAAGAAGAAGAAGGAGAAGAAACCTTTGCCAGAGGCGTTGCAGAAATTGGTTCCTCAGAAAATCGAGAGGAAAGAGTTCAAACCCACGAAGCTTCAGTACATGGAGCCGCAAGAAGCCATCCAGTTCGCTGCGATGAAACTGAGGAAGGTTCCGCTTCCGAAGAAGAAGGAAATCGAGGAAACCAAATTCCCGAAAGTTCTGCTGCGAAGCACCATCAAGTTTGTCGGGGATTATCCGCCTGAGATACAGTATCCGACGATAACCGAATTAGAGGAGAATCCGGTTCAAACGGGTATTCTGTCGAGAAACACCGAAGAAGCTCTGGAAGTTCTGAAGAGGAAAGTGAAGAAGGTTAAACTTCCGAAGAAGGAAGTGACGGAGTTGGAAAAATTGGATCAAGAGTTCGAAGAGCTGAAGAAAGTACCTTTGGAGAAGGTGGAGGATAAATCGGTGTACGAACGCGCGCCGAAGAAACCAGCCGAGAAGCCTGAAGAGCCTCAGAAGTTGCCTATCGGTAAAGGAAAGGTTCCAGAAGAAGAGAAAGTGGAACCTGAGAAAGTCAAGTTGAAGAAGATTCCTGAAAAGAAACCGGAAGAGGTTGAAGAACCGCTGAAGAAACCGGTGAAACCGGAGCCCGAAGAGGAGGCTAAGCCGGAGAAGAAAAAGAAACCAAAGATGAAGCTGGAACACGACGAACTGAAGCCTTTGGACTTCGACAGGCCAGAATTAGAGAAGTACGAACCTGAAGAACGCGAAGAACCTGAGAAACCAGCACCGGAACCGGTTCCAAAGCCGTACGAAAGAGAAGAGAAGAAGAAACCGGATCAGGAAATAGAACAAATTCCGTTGATCAAAGGGGAACCTAAGCCACCGGAACCGGAAGAGCAACCGGAAGTTAAGTTCAGAATACCCGAGAAGGAAAAACCACCGGAAGAACCGGAGACGATAACGCTGAAAGGCTGGAAGAAGGATAAACCCGAGGAAGAAGGAGTCAAAGAATTCCCAGCAAAGGAAGAAGAAGAAGCTCCTAAAGCTCCCAAAGAGGAAACCGAAGAGGTAACCTTGAAACGTAAAGTGAAACCGAAGAAACCGAAGGAAAAGGCTCCTAAAGAAGAAGAGGTAACTCTGAAGAAACCCGAAGAAAAGAAACCCGAAGAGGTACCTGAAGTGGCCGAAGAAATTACTCTGAAGAAGAAATCTGAAAAGCCGGTCGAAGAAGCGCCAGCTGAGATTACTATCAAAAAGCCAGTTGTGGAAGAAAAGCCGGAAGAAGTTCCCGAACAGGTAACGCTGAAGAAGAGGAAACCGAAGGAGAAACCTGTCCCGGAAGAAGTAACGGAAGAAGTGACACTGAAACCAATCCCGAAGAAAGAAGAAGTCACTGAAGAAGTAGAAATCAAGAAACCTAAAGAAAAGAAACCTGTGAAAGAGGAAGCTGCCGATGAAGTTACGATTAAAAAACCGGTGCCAGTTGAGAAGGAGGAAGAAGAGATTACGGAACAGGTGACTCTGAAGAAGAGAAAACCGAAGGAGAAACCTGTTCCGGAAGAAGTAACGGAAGAAGTGACACTGAAACCAGTCCCGAAGAAAGAAGAAGTGACCGAAGAAGTAGAAATCAAGAAACCTAAAGAAAAGAAACCTGTGAAAGAGGAAGCTGCCGATGAAGTTACGATTAAAAAACCGGTGCCAGTTGAGAAGGAGGAAGAAGTGACCGAAGAAGTAGAAATCAAGAAACCTAAAGAAAAGAAACCTGTGAAAGAGGAAGCTGCCGATGAAGTGACGATTAAGAAACCGGTACCTGTTGAAAAGGAGGAAGAAGAGATTACGGAACAGGTGACTCTAAAGAAGAGAAAACCGAAAGAAAAGCCGGTTCCAGAAGAAGTGAAGGAGGAAGTTACGTTGAAGAAACCTGTTCCGAAGGAAGAAGAAAAGGCACCAGAGGAAGTAACCGAGAAAATAGAAATAAAGAAACCAAAGAAGAAGCCAGTAGAAGAGGAAGCTGCCGATGAAGTTACAATTAAGAAACCGGTGCCTGTTGAAAAGGAGGAAGAAGAGATTACGGAACAGGTGACTCTGAAGAAGAGAAAACCGAAAGAAAAACCGGTTCCAGAGGAAATAAAAGAGGAAGTTACATTAAAGAAACCTGTTCCAAAGGAAGAAGAAAAGGCTCCAGAGGAAGTAACCGAGAAAGTGGAAATAAAGAAACCAAAGAAGAAGAAGCCAGTAGAAGAGGAAGCTGCCGATGAAGTGACGATTAAAAAGCCTGTTCCTGTAGAGAAGGAAGAGGAAGAAGTCATCGAAGAAGTAACTTTGAAGAAGAAGAAACCGAAAGAAAAGCCGGTTCCAGAGGAAATAAAGGAGGAAGTTACATTAAAGAAACCTGTTCCAAAGGAAGAAGAAAAGGCTCCAGAGGAAGTAACCGAGAAAGTGGAAATAAAGAAACCAAAGAAGAAGAAGCCAGTAGAAGAGGAAGCTGCCGATGAAGTGACGATTAAAAAGCCTGTTCCTGTAGAGAAGGAAGAGGAAGAAGTCATCGAAGAAGTAACTTTGAAGAAGAAGAAACCGAAAGAAAAGCCGGTTCCAGAGGAAATAAAGGAGGAAGTTACATTAAAGAAACCTGTTCCAAAGGAAGAAGAAAAGGCTCCAGAGGAAGTAACCGAGAAAGTGGAAATAAAGAAACCAAAGAAGAAGAAGCCAGTAGAAGAGGAAGCTGCCGATGAAATAACGATTAAAAAGCCTGTTCCTGTAGAGAAGGAAGAGGAAGAAATCGTCGAAGAAGTAACTTTGAAGAAGAGGAAACCGAAAGAGAAACCGGTTCCAGAGGAAATAAAGGAGGAAGTTACGTTGAAGAAACCAGTTCCAAAGGAAGAAGAAAAGGCGCCAGAGGAGGTAACCGAGAAAGTGGAACTAAAGAAACCAAAGAAGAAGAAGCCAGTAGTAGAGGAGGCTGCCGATGAAGTGACCATCAAGAAGGTTGTCGTTGAAGAAAAGGAGGAAGAGGAGGCTCCTACGGAAGTGACTCTAAAACCGAAACCGAAAAAGAAGCCGGTCGTAGAAGAAGAACAAGAGGCTGAAGTGACTCTCGTGAAACCGAAACCGGTAGAAGAAGAAAAGGCACCAGAGGAGGTTGAGATATCGTTAAAGAAGAAACCAAAGAAGAAACCAACGGTCGATGAAGCTGCTGCGGAGGTAACAATCACGAAACTGGTTCCCACCGAAGTGGAGGAAGAAGCACCGGAAGAAGTTACCATCAAGAAAAAGAAGAAACCGACCGAAAAGAAACCCACGGTAACGGAAGAAGCGGAAGAAGCCGTGACCATAAAGAAAGCTCGTGCTCCCGAGAAACCCAAAGAGGATGAAGAAGTCTCAACCGACGTGCAGCTAAAGAAGAAGAAACCGGTACGCAAAGTAGAGGAAGTAACAGCCGAAGAACTGACGATCAGGAAACTCGAGGAAGTGGAACAACCCGAGGAAGAAGAAGAAGAAGAGGTTCAGGAGTTCACTGTGAAACGTAAGCCTCCTAAACTACCTCCGAAGCCTATCGAAGAGATCTACGAAGACGTGACTCTCCGAAAATTACGTCCAAAGAAGAAACCAAGGCCAGACATCAAGGAGGTGACGGAAGTGGAAAATGTGACGTTCAGACCGCGTTCCACAAAGACGAAAGAGGATGTCGAGCAGGAATTCAAGATCTCGTTGAACACCTACGAGGAAGAAGACATATCGATGTCCGGTAAAGTCCGACTGAAACCGAAGAAACGGCCGATGACGTACTCCGAAGAAGCTGGAGAAGAAACCATAAGGATCATGCAGGAGATCGAGGACGATTCCGGTCCGATCATAGAAGAGATCATCGAATCGGACGAAGAGGGCAGAGACGAGTACAGCATAGAGGAACTGGAAACCGACGAGATGAGGCTGCCATTGAGAAGGAAGAAGAAGAAGGTGCCGAAACCGTACAAGGTGGAAGACATCGAGGAGGGTGACGTGAAGCTGAAGCTGAAACGCGAGAGGAAATACTCGGTGGAGGAAGCCGACGAGACGCTAGCGTTGAAGCTGAAAAGCAAGAGACGCGTTTCCACCTACGAAGAAGGTTCGAGAGGATTTTTCCAGCTATCGCTTTCGCGGATAACGTTTAATCTAACGTGCTTTCAGCTAGTGTGCAAATTTAACGCGCTTCGTCAGACTGTACGGTGCATTTAGTGAGTATGCCTGCCCTTAATATCCCTGTGCCTCTGAAACGAAGCCTCGCCTAGTATCCCCTGCTTCTTAACCCAATTGCGAATGAAAAGCATATCGGTACCTCGTATAACGTACTTCAACGAAATGGCAATATAGAACGCTGTGTAACGAAATTCGATATTCGCGATACGCGAGTATGAGCAATGTTGTGAAATGTATCGAAGCTTTCGTCGGCTTTCAGCAACCGTTATATCGATAGTACAACCACGTTAATAGATAGATAACAGATTGTATTACTAATGTCGCTTACCTTTGTTATAATACTTTGTTTGACGCGTTACAGAAGAGGCCTCGCTTAGTATCACCAGAGAAGAAGATATTTCAGAAGAAGGTACGCTCGTGATAATTTTAATAATCGTTTTAACGTTTTATTGTCGGTTTATCTATGCTGCGTTTAGATATAGATGTGTTATAATGAAATTAATCGAATCGGTTTTTCAGAAGATATCGAATACGTTGTTCGCGACGGCGACACGATGTTCTCGATTTGCTCGTACGTGGCAGAAACTGACGAAGCTATTAACCTGGTCGAAGGAGAAAGAGTTTACGTCATCGGTAAGGCTGCATTTTTTTACGATAACCGAGTATCATTATGCCACGGTAACTAGGAGATAACGATACTACTCGTTGTATGCATATTTCTCGCAGACCACACGAACCAAGACTGGTGGTTCGTGAAGAAACACTTGACCGAAGAGAAGGGCTGGGTTCCGGCGCAATATCTTCTCAACGAGGTCCACTACACTCATTATCTACAGCGCAAATTGCACGAGAAGATCGATAAATTACCAGTGTTCGAAAGTACGTTCGTCTATTCTCAATTTCTTCAAAAATAATTTTTCATACGTTCGTCTATCTTCAATTCGTAGAATTTTTTTTTTTTATTATAAAGAAAGAGTTGTAAGGCAATGAAAATAATTTTTCAAAGATGAAAATAGTACCGTAAGTTATTAGTATTGTTCTCGTGTATCCGGTGAACTGAAGAAGTAAATGTTTGCTATCGCAGAACCCGTGCCAGGCGAGAAAACATCGGCACCCAGATTCATCGAGAAATTGCAGCCGATTCACACACCGGATGGTTACACGATTCAATTCGAGTGTCAAGTGGAAGGTTTACCAAGGCCTCAGATAACATGGTTCCGACAGACAGCCATCATCAAGCCGTCTCCCGACTTCCAGATGTACTATGACGACGATAACGTGGCAACTTTGATCATCAGGGAGGTGTTCCCTGAAGATGCCGGCACATTCACCTGTGTCGCTAAAAACGCTGCTGGTTTCGCTTCCAGTACCACGGAATTGATCGTGGAAGCTCCTCTTTCTGACCATGGATCCGATTTGACTGGTCCATCCAGGAAGAGTCTATCACGGTACTTTTCCTACATTTCATTTTTCATCTTTCTCTTTTTTCTTTTGTTTTCTGGTAATCTTCAAAATTATGGTACTCCTCTTACGTTTCATTTTTTATCTTTCTTTTCCTTCTTTTTCTGGCGATCTTCAAAGTCACGGTACTCCTCTTACGTTTCATTTTTCATCTTTCTTTTTCTTCTTTTTCTGATAATCTTCAGAGTCACGGTACTCCTCTTACGTTTCATTCTTTTCAAAATATTTTGATTTCATTTGCTTGCATCGAATATGCACTAGCTGATTGTAAAACGCAAATTCTGGCGGTGAAACGGTGACATTGATTATCGTATCTTCTTCGTTGGTACACCAGATCTTTCAGAATTAATTTAAGACGAATTAGAATTTTCGAATGCATATTTTATATCTTAAAAATATATCTCTGCAGAGAATCATCCCTCGCTGATATCTTGGAGGGAATACCACCGACGTTCTCTCGAAAACCAAAAGCGAAGTACGTGAACGAGGGTGACGACGTGATACTGGAATGCCGATTGGTGGCGGTACCAGAACCAGAAATAACGTGGTACTACAAGGAAACGCAGATCACGTCTAAAGAGAACATCGTGGTTGCCACTGAAAGCGACATGCACATGTACTGCAGCGTAATTAAGATCACTAAAGTGCAGAAGAAACAGGAAGGAAAGTACACGATCGTTGCTAGGAACAGGGAAGGTGAAGCTACCATTGAGATTCCTATGAAGGTTTGTACTTTCACCACGTTTATTATCAATATCGATTCGATAACATTGCTAATGCGATTAAACAAATATCTCCTATTTAAGTACAGTGGTCTCTCAACTTTCAAATGTTGCCGAATGTCACGTTAGAAAATTTCCAAGTTTGTGCTATTCGCGGTCTTCCAGACCCGTCTTTGTTTCACAACGGAACACGCGTTTTGACAAATTTTTAACTATCACGGAAAAATTCGATCCCAATGGAGAACGTACATCTCGAGTACGTCGGGAAATTCAGAAAAACACGGCGTATTATAGAAATCTTTATCGAGAAAAGAAAAAAAAGAATGGTATTCGTCTAACTCTTGACAAATTTGTAAAGGAAATACCCGAAAGCGTTTAACCACGCCTCTTTAACTTCGTTGTATCGATAAATGAACATTTTAAAACACAGTTTTCGGTGCATATTCTTTCACATCCCTCTACTTTTGAACGTCGAGAACGTCGGAAGTCGAGGGCCCACTGTATACAGTTTTGAAAATATTCATTGATATAAATTGACGTTGCTGAAAATTTCAATTCGCTTGAACAGGTGAAGACTGGCAAACACGAACCGCCAGAGATCCTGGAACCATTGCAGTCATACGTGGTACGAGAAGGAGAAACCGTGGTATTGTCGACTCAAATCGTTGGCAATCCGGCTCCGAAAGTGACTTGGTACAAGAACGGAAAACCGCTGAAGGGCTTGACACCGAAACAAGATGGCCACGTGAATACCCTGACGCTGATTCAACCTCAAGTATCCGACTCTGGAGAATATTCCGTGGTGGCTACCAACGATCTAGGCACCGCCGAAACAAAAGCCACGTTGACAGTTGAAAGTAAGAACGCTGAAATATATAAACACGTTTTATACAAGTCGTTAACATTCTGCAACAAAAGCTTCTTTACGCGTTTGCTTATGGTACATAATTAACCCGCTGATGTCTCTATTAGATACATCGTTTAAACCGCAATTTGTCATTTATTTTAATTTTTCAAATATATATGTTCGTTTTATTTATATACTATTTACTATTATAGACTATTATTATATAAATAGTAAATGTATATACTATTATTTACTATTTATATATTTATTTATGTACATTTTCCATTGCAAAAGTATGACGAACTTTCTAATCGATGGAATTAAAAATTTCTTGAGACGTAAAGATTCCTTTTACAGGAACGAATTTTTTCTAATACCAAAAAATACCTCTGCTCGGCGCAAAATAGAATTGAAATAGTATTAATACTGCGGAACGCTTTGCTATATCATTTTTCAGTAAACTTGAAGCCTTCGCTGACCATTAGCTTCCAGCAGCACGCATTTGAACACTACACTGTAACAGATGGTAGGATACGCTTCTGCTTGCATTAATTTAGTTATTTATACGTAATCCAATACCCGTGTTAATTAAATAACAGCAGAAAGTGAGAGATATTTTCCTGTTCCTGTAGAAATACCAAGTGGGGCTCCAGAACCGCCACTCTTCACCGAACGGTTCCAAGAACTCACTGTTCCACAGAAGGGTACATTCAAATTAGTGGCAAAGGTTACTGGCAACCCTGTACCGGAAGTCACGTGGCTAAGGTAACTAATTAACATTCCTCATTTTCATAATTACCGGCTATACGTAAGAACGTGTACACGTGTATGATAATCCCAGCAATAATATATTTTAACAAGTTGCACTCGATGATTTTTCGGCTACAGAAGAGTAGAAATTAACAATTTATTTTTTGCTATAGAACTGACGTTATTTTTTTCAGTGGCAAATAAAGAATCGTGTAATAATTAACACGTAAAATTATTCGACGTCGATAATCTCGCGTATCGTTATATTACCTTAAACTTAATTATATTAATTGATATTTCACGGTGACTGACAGTCGCCTCTCGAGTGCAAAGGGTTAATAATTAATTTCCTAAAATTTAAAAGGAACAACAAGCCGTTGGAAAAATCACCGAACATCACGGAAACCTACGACGGCGAGAACATCGTGTTGGAGATCAGAAACGCGGATTCGGAGGTGGATGCCGGCGATTACAAATGCATAGCCAGCAATCCAGTCGGAAAAGCGTCGCACGGCGCCAAAGTCACCGTAGACGTCGAGAAAGTAACGTTCACGAAGAACCTGGAAGAGGAAGTTACCATCGACGAGTACAAAACTCTAGAGCTGACCTGCGAAACGTCTCACACCGTTTCCACGAAATGGTGGCACAATCACAAGGAAGTCAGCGGAATGGATCATCGCGAGATCATCCAAGAAGGACGGGTTCACAAGCTAGTGATCAAGAGAGTAAGTCCCGCGGACGAGGGGACTTACGAGTGCACCGTGAAGAATCAATCTACGTCCAGCAACGTCACCGTGAAAGGTAAGGATCTCGATCGATTGAAATTAAATTAAATTAAATTAAATTATTATTAAATTATTGAGTTGTTCGGAAAGTCATTTCGTTCTTTTGGTAAAAATGAAACACGATTTTTATAAACATTTTATTAAATTATATATTCTCTATTTTTTGTGGAAATTCATCTACGTAATTTCGCGTGATCTACAGCCACCAAGCCGGAATTCGTAAAGAAATTACAAGACTGCGAGGTGAAGGAGCGTGAGATCGCGATCCTGGAAGTCGAGATCACGTCGCAGACAGCGGATGTCAAGTGGTTCAAAGATGGCGAACCTTTGGGACCGAGCAAAGAGAAACTGGAATTCGTGAAAGACGGCACTGTTAGGAAATTATTCATCAGAAGCACGTCCGTTCACGATGAAGGAGAGTATACCTGCAGCCTCTTGGATCAGAAGTGCACAGCAGAAGTCACTGTTATCGGTAAATATTCAAATTAAAATAAATGTTTTAGCTCGAAGAATTTACTGGAAATATTCGATTAATGAGCAATTATCATTTATTCTGAGTAAAGTAGTCGTCGAGGTAAAACTTCTTTTGTATTAATAGTATCTGGAAAGTACAGAAAAACAAAATTTGGCATTGGTTTTATCGAGTACCAAAAATGTTCTTGAAATAAGTCTTTGCCAATTTTAATGGTGTACTTTTATTTTACCTTACATTGCACACGTGGTGTTCAAACCGCTCCTCGAAATAAAAATATTCCGAGGAGCGAGGTGCAATCATCTTATTTATGCGAATTCGCGTTACGATTATNTTATAATTAAATATATATTATTCTAGAACTACCACCGGAAATCATCACAAAGATGCAAGATGTGACAATAGCAAGAGGCGAGAGAGCAACGTTCGAGATAGAACTGACAAAGGGAGACGCGTTGGTACGATGGTTCAAAGATGGACAGGAGTTACAATTTTCCGAGCATATTCGATTATCGATTGACGGCAAGAGGCAGAAATTGAAGATCTACGATACGGAATCAGAAGACGCCGGCGTTTATTCCTGCGAGGTTGGTCAGCAAAAATCATCGGCTAAATTGACCGTCGAAGAGCCTGGCGTAGACTTCGTCACCAAATTACCGGATGTCACTCTTGTACCATTGAACGCTGATGCCGTTTTCACCATTGAGATATCACGCGATGTTCCAGTTACATGGATGAGGTAAAAAGTTACTTCATAATTTCGTAAATGACATTTATTACACTGCGATAATACTTTACAAACAAAGTGTTGTAACAGTGATCCTAGGATTTTTTAAAAAAGATAAATGTCTGTATTATAATTCGAGATAAAATAAATTTTGAATTAAACAAGAGAGAAATCACACCACGACGATGTTACAGGAAAACGGAAGTTATCAAAGAATCAGCCAAGTATTCCATCGTCGATGAAGGCACCGTGAAGAAACTGATCGTGAGAAAATGTACCACCAAGGATATTTCAGAATACTCAGCTGTAGTGACAAACGTGAAAACGTCATCGAGATTGAGAGTCGAAGGTAATACAATAAATCCTCTCGCATTATTCCTTCTAATCCTCTTTCTATATTATTAATGAATAATTAACACGTTGCGTACCGCATAGAAATGTCTAAGATATTTTTGGAGAAACTGCACGTTATTTAAATCATCATACTATACATAAAACTATAGATCATAATTCACTTTGGGTGTTGTTTTTCAATAATTATAATGATTATAACATTTTGATACTTTTAGAAGGAAACTTTTGATCTGTTACAATTTACGATTAATAATATTCTATCATTGTTATCTCCTGCGATTTTTAGTCATCGAGATACCTAACACTTTTAGAAGGAAACTTTTGATCTATTACAATTTACGACCAATAATACTCTATGGTTCCTATTTCCTGCGATTTTCAGTCGTGGAGGTACCTCCGAAGATTAATCCGGACACGCCTAAGAAGTACAAGGTAAGGAAGGGCGAAGACGTCGAGGTGACCGTGAAATTCAACGCAACACCGAAACCAAACGACGAATGGACCGTGAATGGCCGTGTAGTGACAAAATCGAAACGAGTTGCGCCGTCGATCGACGAAGAATCCGCGGTCTTAACGATCAGGAAGATCCAAGAAGAAGACATTGGCGATTACACTCTGAAACTGGTGAACAACGCCGGAGAGGCTAGCATAGACATTAACATCGTTATCGTTCGTGAGTATACTATTTTAAATATTTCTTTTATTCTTCCATTTAGAGTAAAGACTGCGTGACGTCGTAATTTCGCTAATAATTACAAATTTTGTTTTAATTACTCAAAGAGAATAATACGCGTGGCGTACAGGAAAGTAGTGTAGTTTCCTAATGCTAGATGACGACTAACTCGACCACCAAAGTAGTAGATTCTTTTAAACTAATGTCCCGAAGGTCCTTGGGGTCTAAAAAGTCGTCTGTTGACCTCTCTGTCTCTGTCAGCCCTCATCCCATCGTTGCACATGCACAACAAATTTCTTATATAAACCGTGTTTAAACTCGCAGAAGTACCAAGTGCACCTGGAGCACCGGAACCGTTGGAAGTGACTGACAGCAGCGTAACTCTTCACTGGAACAAACCCGATTCAGATGGAAACTCGCCTATCGTCGAGTACATTCTGGAATATCAAGAAAAGACTGAAACTACGTGAGTGTATTAATCACTTCATTATAATCTTCTTTACGATATAAATGGGAATGTAAATTGCAATGATTATTCGTTTCGATCCGAAGGTGGACCAAGGTTACAGAGACGATAACGGAAACAACTCACAAAGTAACGAAACTAACCACAAACAAAGAGTACACCTTCCGAGTAACAGCTGCAAACGAAGCTGGATTAGGTGAAACATCGCCAACATCTCCGTACATAAAAATATCGAAACCATCGGCACCGGAACCACCAGTTGTCCTAGAACCTCTGAAGAGCATCGTCATCGGCCTTGGAGAAACCGTCACCCTATCCTGCGTTATCGGAGGAACTCCGACACCTGAGATTACTTGGTACGAATTTAAGTCCAATCTATTTTATCCGACTTCCAAAATAAATCCTTTAAATAGAAAAAATCTTTTAAATCATGAATTTTTATTTTATTAACTTTAATTTTATCTTCTTCAGGCTGAAGAACGGCGAAACTTTCGAGGACAGCAGCATCACGTACGAAAATCGCATAGCGAAGTACACTATTACGAAGACAACGGAAACGTCGTCGGCAACGTTTACGGTGAAAGCGAAGAACAACGTAGGAACAGCAGAAACAACTTGCGAGCTGAAAGTACAAGAAGCTCCTAAGATTATTTACGATGAAACTCTGGCTAGCCAGAATCTTCCGGTGAACACTCAATGGAAGATCGAAATTCAGACGAGCGGCTTCCCGAAACCGGAAGTGACCTGGACGAAGAGTAACAAGAAGATCGTCGACAAGCGTGTATCCATTCAGACGGAAGAAAAGACGTCTGTTATTTCTATTTCTTCTCTTATCAGGGAAGACACAGCCACTTATACAGCAAAGGCAGCGAACGAAGCTGGCAGCTCTTCGGTTGACTTGAATCTTAGAGTCATAGGTACTGTTATCATGATCATTAATTATGATAATTAGTTATAATTAACCCTTTGCACTCGAGAGGCGACCCTCAGTCGCCATTCGTTTTAATGCCATAACTTAACACTAGATTTACCGGCTATTTTGACTGATCTGGTAAATCTAACGTTAAACACACAGCGATAATAACTGTATTAAAGATAACTGTACGCGAAATATCGAAATATCGAAATAAAATGAAATAATTCCGCATATTTTACCATGAAAGGTATCAGCGTGTTTATAGAAACACGAGAAAAGCTTCTTCATAGCGAAAAAGTCAGCAAAGGGTTAAACGAAGGGTTAAAAGAGTTTGAAGCTACTCGAATTGTTCGAATCTTTTAGACAAGCCTGGCAAGCCACAGGGACCGGTGATCTTCAAGGAAATCAGGCAAGATCGTGTCACAATCGAATGGCGGCCACCGGAAGACGATGGTGGAATCGAGCTAGAGAAGTATACCATCGAGAAGTACGAGCCGGGCAAAGCTTGGATGAAAGTGGTCGACATCGACAAAGAAGTGGAGAGCTTCTGCGTGCATAAATTGCAACAGAATGCTGAGTACAAGTTCAGAATTATTGCCAGGAACGCAGTGGGAGCGTCAGAAGCGCTCGAGTCTGAGACAGTTAAGATGAGAACTTCCTTCGGTAAGTTAGATTCGTATATTTATTTAAAATTATATTTAAAAATTCTTAAGGCGTAGGAATTGTTGGGTGGTTGGCGAAAACGAAGACTTTTTAGTAATAAAAATGGATTATTTAACACGTTGAGTCCCTGGGGACCGACACTGAATTTTCCGTTTATATTTGCTTAAAATTATAGTAAAAATTTTTTTGAAGAGTTATTAAAAAATTGTTAATTATCGTATCGTTGCAGAACCACCCGGACCACCAAGAGGACCACTGGAAGTATCGGGAATGACAAAGACCTCCTTCACGATAAAATGGCAACCCCCAGAAAACGATGGTGGAACACCGATAACGGAATTTATCGTCGAGATGAAAGAGGAATCGAAGAAAGCTTGGCAAAAGGTCGATAAAACACATTTGAAAAACGTTCTCATAAAAAATTAAGACTCGATCCTGCTGATATTCATATCGAAATACTTTTTACAGATCGGCAGCACGAAGCAAGAAATCACCCACTTCAGCGTATCCAATTTAAAAACAGACGTGCCATACAACTTCAGAATAACAGCCAAAAACAGCGTTGGCGCTGGTCCTCCATACGTAGCCGAAGAATCAATTGCAGCAGGCAAACGAATCAGTAAGCAAATTAATCAACGCATATTAATCGACTACGATATTAATTGCTTCAATTTATTCGCGATAATAATTCAACAAACTCATCGATTCGAATTTCAAACTATAACTCAAAATGTTAGCTCGAACGATCACTCTAACTATATTTCTGCGAGGCTTTCAAAACATTTGCATTCCAAAGCTTTCGAACACGAACCATAGACATTTTAATTGCATTACTAACAACTTCTTCGCTTGTTTACCGCTTTCGCTGTGGCTTAGAAATAACAAAGCTCACCGAGAGCACCATGTACGCACTGCTGGGCATATTTCCGCCGACCAAAGTAATCATCAGCAAAAGTAAGTCCTGCTGCTTTCTGTTTACGCTTCGCTTCCTGTCATTGGACACCTCTACGTCGGATATCTAACATATCGTGCAATTTACAGCACCACCATCGAGTCCACAACACGTACAAGTGACGAACGTCACCAGCAGAAGCGTGACTCTCAGCTGGTCTCCACCGGCCAGCAATGGAGGCACAGAGCTAACAGGTAACTCTTAATAAAAATCTATATTATCTCCAACACACGAAGAATATATTATTAACCCTTTGCGGTCCTATGTTGCGTGTGACTCGACATTGGGAAATTGTTTCAAGAGATTTACACTTGAAAATTACAAAGTATAACAATAGTGTAAATATAACTGATTTTTAATCGAATTTCTTTCTTCCTTTATTTATTTAAATAGCCCTATTTTTAAGTCGAAATAAATTCCAAATAATAAATTTAGGAACGTTAAGGGCTACTGGTAACAAAATTGAAATATAATCGGATCGCAAAGTGTTAACAACGGATAAAATCGAAATTGAATTCATATTGCCACTTTTTAACAGGATACATAATCGAGAAGAGGCCACTCATTGGAAAGGGAGCAAGATGGACAAAAGTTGTTACTCTAGAGGCTACCACGCTTCAATACTGCATAGAGAACTTGAAAGAGAGCGAATTCATCTTCAGAGTATTCGCAGAGAATAACATGGGCCTCAGTTTACCAACAAACTCAGAGCCGGTTACCCTTATGACACATGCCAGTAAGCATTCTCTGTTTTCTTTGGAATATTTCTGAATTTTGAAAAAGAGTAGAATACGCCGAAAATGCAGCTTTCGATTTTCCATCTTTGATAGGGCACAGAACAAAAACTATCGGAAAGAATCGAACAAAATTTTTCACAAACAAGCCTTAGTATATCAGCTGTCGAAATATATAACGATTATGCGGCTTAAAGCATGAAGTTGGCTGTGAAAAAATACAATTAGGTTGTCTGTTGGGAAAAAACAAAATTACTTCCCAAAGAACCCAATATTTTATAAATTTCGATTAATCTGTATATTTTGCGAAGAGACAAGGAATTGCGATTAAATGTAATTGTAATAAATTTCGCAGACGTACCTTCACCACCGACAGCACCATTGGAAATCAGGCAGATCGCAGCGCACACCGTTGTTATTTCCTGGGGCAGACCAGAGTCCGATGGTGGAGCACCATTGGAGGGTTACAGAATTGCGATCAGGGATGCGAAGAAGACCATGTGGATGGAAGTGGGCAGAGTGAACGCCGACGTGCAGAAATTGAACATCAGAGATCTGCAAGAGAACCACATGTACCTGTTCAGGATCTTCGCGAAGAACGAAGTCGGCCTCAGCGATCCTTTGGAATCCGATGAACCGGTTAAGATTATACCAGCTACCGGTACGCCATTTTTATTCTCACTATCTTTTATTTATTTATTTTTATCTAATGCTTCGAACTCCGTAACTTCTAAATTTTTCAGTGTCTTTAATTTTATAGTCATTTTTATCTTCACTATCTTTTATTTATTTATTTTTGCCTAAAGCTTCGAACTCCGTAATTTCGTTAATTCTATAGCTATTTTTATTTTTACTATCATTCATTTGTTTATTTTACCTAAAGCTTCCAACTCCGTAATTTCTAAATTTGTCAATTTCTTTACTTTTATAACCATTTTTATTCTCACTATCTTCTATTTATATATTTTTGCCTAAAGCTTCGTACTCCGTGATTTATAAATTTTTCAATTTCTTTAATTTTATAGTTTAGTATTTTTTATCAATCTAGAGGCTCGAGTTTTTAGTTCATCTTCGGAAGCTTTCCAGATAGAACTCGAATTATTCATTCCTCTCGAGTTTCGAGGATGCGTTCTATAAAAATCACTGTGATTATATCTCGAGATTTGATTTCGTGTTTGGTTTCTTTTAATTTAGAATTAGCCGTGGTGGAGCCAATCGCAGAAGCCACGGAGAAAGGTGAAACCGCCTCGGTGAGTTTCAGCACGGAAAACACGAGTTCTTGGCTACGCGAGCACAATATGGACGCCGATATTCACTCATACGCAAGGGCAAGGTTACTCAGGCAAGATGAGTACTTCTTCCGCATTTGGCACTACGCTAAGAAACTCTTCGAATAAGCATTTTTACGATTTTAACGACGGGAAAAGGGACGGACGAATTCACGTTCGTTCTTCACCTTATCGAGGACCAGAAGAATTTAATACGTTAGTAAGACAGAGAAGACAAAAGCGACAATAAGGGACAGCTTTAATACTAATTTCATACTTTATCGAGATTTTCATTCTCCTCTCTTCTTTAGGTACCTTTCGACGAAATTTCAATTCTATCTCTGTAATATCTCAAACGGTTTTAGATAATTATCTTTTCTCTTCCACGAACTTTATACTGCACAGTTAGAAGACGATTTCTGATCATTTTAATATTTGATCTCTCACGCGAATACCGTCATACGTAAAACATTGAAAGGTTAATGACACTATCGAATCGTTCCTCTATTAGAAACACGTGTATAGCGACTAGATTTAATCTAAGGATCGATACTGGATGGGTGTAGAATCTAGTCAGTGTAGCGTAACGAATTTCTTTTTTCTTCTTTTCTTTTCTTTTCTTTTTTTCTTTTCAATTTTCATCTTTTTCAACGGACCAAGACTTCCTCACAAATACTTGAAATCGAAACGAACAGGAGAGATATTTTCCTGTTCTTCCAGTTCACGAAATAAAATCACCGCGATTTTGGTGATCGTGTCACTGAAAATTCGTTGGAGAAATAAAATTAAGAATATTTCGAAGAGAAGCGAAGAAACCTTATCGGTAATCTTTACGGGACACTTTTATTTTGAACCGTTTTAAATTAAGTTATAAACGACGTTGACTGTTATCGAGTGGCGTAAAGATTTCGTGTAATGTTTCTTCGTTTCTCGATTATTTCAAATTCGATATCGCAAAACAGCTCGAATTTCCAACGAATTTTCAGTTACGCGAATATTCTGTATTTAAATACGTACGTTGTATATTAAGAACGAAACGTCCTGACTTCCTCGAGAAATTCCTTTCGATAAAAGAGAATATTATTGTGAAGAAATGCGAGGAGAAAGTTGCGAAACCCCCGAGACTCGAATCATGGAAGAATGTGATAAGCGATCGGGATCGATCGAGTACCTTGTGTAAAGAAGCGATTTAGAAACGATTAAGGACACCCTCGTTGAACACAACACCCCTTATCCTGAGACCATCCTATCTACCCTTGTTACACCGTTCACCCCTTTGTATTTATATTAACGCGAACGGAAAGCAACGTTCGGTTACTCACCCGAGTTTGCGAGGATTACTTTTAGTATTTATTCGTAATGTATAATATTATATTTAATTGTTACTCGTTACCATTGCCGTTATAATTAATAAATAATTGTTCGCGATGACCGGGATCGGTCGCTAAGACTAGAAACGAAACGAAGAAATGCCACGCGTGGTTGGTGTCGCGAGACGTAACAAAATATAGGTGCAAGACAAACAGCAACATTCACCAACGATGCGTCGCATACTTCGCGTTATATTGTAAGACATTTTGCGAATTAAATTATTGCAAATATTACTTTCATGTCTAATCGTTTTATAAATGATTCCTTTTTCCCCTATTATAGGAAGGAAAGAAAGTAACGTCGCTTTCTTACGTTAAATTCTAACGAATAAATCTTTAACACGTTTCTATCTTTAATTAACCCCTTCCCGTACTTTAGCGAGTCAGACTCGCGATGAAGATTTTTGCCCAAACACGAATATCGCGAGTCAGACTCGCGAACAGTTACTTGGGTCAAACATAAACATTGCGAGTCTGACTCGCGAAGAGATACTTGGGCCAAACGTAAACATAACAAGCCGTGGGCATCTACATTTCTGTTCCGTATTGCGACTGTTTACAAGCATCAGTGTGGACTGTTTTGCGCGCGTCGATGCCTACCGCTTGGGCCCGAGTTTCCACGAGGTAAATGGCACGGGAAGGGGTTAATAATATAATCGCACATAGAAAAATTCCTGTCGCTCGCTACATTTTAAATAATCCGCGAAAGAATCGCAAGAAATCGATTTATTCTAGCAGAGAATATTCCCCATCGGTATTATTAGACGAAGAATTTGCGATAAAAACACGAAATTAAGAAGAGGTGTGACAAAAATATCACATAAAATATTTATTCTATCAGAGATATCCCCATCGGCATTGTTAGACGAAGAATTTCCGGTAAAAACCCGAAATTAAGAAAAGGTGTGACAAAAATATTTATAGAGTCGTAAGTTTCACCACCGCTCCATCTGTCACTGCATATATTACTAAAATGCTGCACATAAAGCGAAAGATAACCACTGACTCTATTAGAATACAGTCTTGTCGATACAATGGCAAAAAGAATTCCTAATTCGCAGTCGAAATCTATGATCTTCAATCGGTAAGTGAGAATCTACTCGGCACGTTTCTCCTACTTTATATATTTATCAGTATATTTCGGTAAGACTGTTAGAACCTAGGAATAACCGCTGATTCCAATAGAAAACTATCTTACCGACACAGGGATATTAAAGAATCCTAATTCGACGACGAAATGGTAATATCTAAAATCAATAAAAAAAAAAAAAAACTATGCTACACGTTTCTCGCGATTTGGACATTCAATCGGACAATCGTAAATGGATTATCAAAATCGAGAAAAGACTACTAATCCTATTAGAAAATTATCTTCTCGACGCTTTAATAACAAAAAATTCTAATCGAAATCTAAGATGAACGATCTGTAACAGACAACTATGTAATATATTTACACGACTTACATTCCCGCCACTTTATTTTCCACGCAGCTCTTTGTATCATTTCGTACGTGCAATATGTAACCTCACTTTGTTTCACCTGTGGTATATTATCATCGAATAAACATCGGTGGTTAAATATCTTGACCTTTGTAAAGTTGTCACAATTACACTGTAGTCCAATCGAAAATTTTCTTACGAAATGTCACGAAAGTAATTTATAATTGCAATGTTATGAAATAATAACTGATTCCGCGGATTATTGTTCAATATCGATCACTGAAACGTGTTTTATAAACGTTAAAAGTTTCCCTTTGACGAGAGAAAATATTACACCATGTTACCGGTATGCGCGGCTGGCTTCGAATGAAAGATGACTGTGATTGGACGAGCTATGCGTCGTTGTGGCGGGAAGATGCTTCATATTTGAAATAGCCATGTGCTAAAATGTCGATATAGAATATCCAAAGATGTCCTTTATATGTATATTAACACTAGGTTTACGGACGTTTTTTGTATACCTATCTTTGTAGAAACCTATCGAATTTACGGGTAGAGAAAACCACGTATTTTCTTGAAAGATAAAATCATAAATTTAATTTAAAAACAATTACAAGATTAAAAAACTTAATATAAGTTGATTAAATCTATTATTATTGTATAATTGGATTATATTGTATAATCCACCCGTCAAATTGTCGAATCCCGTAAATCTAGTGTTAACAACAGTAAAGCAAATACAAATATGCTTCTGTTAGAAAAATAACAAATTAAAAAGTGCTTAATCTGCTTGATAAAAACGTTATAAATTAATGAAATTAATATAATTAATAAATAAATGTATATGTATATTATATATTATTACATATATAAATATAATAAATAGAAATAAACAAGGATAGAAAATCCTTGTCTACATTTTGAATGTCATATACAAAGACAGTTAACGGTTAGAAAAGGACAGAGTAGCTTCAACGGTGAAAATTAAAAAATTACCTAATTTCTGCGATTAATTCACGAAGTTTTATAGCTTGACCGTAAAGCTGAAGCTTTCAGCAATATTCTTATGCCACTTTTGTACATAATTCGTTGGTAATTAGTTTTCTATTAATAATTATTTAATGGCGTTGCGCCACAGATGGCGCTGAGGATCTTTTGCGTTTTTCAATTGTTCTGCATTTGTTTTTTACATCGTGTGGTTTCAGTAAAGTTTCTCGTGCATCCTGTGATTCTGCTAACTAAAGTTTTAAATCCAAAATCGTAAATTTTAGAACGTCTTTTGAATTTTGATAAAGTTTAAATTTATCGGACAATATAATTTGTTGGGTCCTTATCCGGGTTTTCTTACGTTACGTTTATTGTTACGATTCTTAAGCTAGAATTGCGATAGTACTTGTTAAATAACAAAAGCTTATCGTGGTATAATAATATTAGTTTCAGTTTAATAGGAAGCAAAGAAAAGAAATTATAAACAATGAAATCGTTTGAACATACTTTCACTCATTACGAATATACAGAAACCGGAAATTATTCTTCCTTATCGATAGTTCAATATGTCATCGAGATATCTCGAAATAACATGATCGAACATATAAGATGGCGGCCCATTAAAGAATTCATGTGTGCGTGTAGTTGTTTTGTGAAGTGATTCTATTGTTTTTTCTTAACAATAATTTTCAAACTCTTATCATGGGGTAAGTCTGAAAATTCAATGAACATTATTATGCAAATGAAAAAACTTTTGATTTTGATATCTAAAAGGATGTATAAGGTACTCTGTTTACATTGTATGTACTTATTAGGTCTTTTGTTTATTTTCAAAATAAATTTAGCATATTTGTAACATATACCTTAATTTTTTAATATAATACACAGCAAGTAAGTTAATTTATAGAAAAGTATGTTACAATATAATGTGTTCTTCAATGAAAATCTATTGAAAAAATAACCTATTTTTGTATCATAATTTTAGAATTTCGTAACGAACTGCATTTAACATTATTCAATTGAAATAAGATAAATGTTACAGTTCAGTAGCCTTAATACAGTTTATAAAATAATGATGTTAATTTATTCTCCATAAAAGTGTATATATTTAATTTTATTACATTTAATATTATTATAAACAAGATTTTATGTTTATTCATAATATGTTAATTTCAAGTTTTACAAGTCAGTATCAATCTTTAGGCATTAATCTTTTGTTATGTAATAACTAATTATTTAATTACATTTTAGCACATCAGATTTAGAATGTATAGAGTCTAAGAGAGACATGGTTACTATAGATTCTGAATCCGACATGTTGGTTGACCAACGAAAGAAAAAGAAAAGAAAACATAAACACCACAAACATAAGAAAGATAAATTAATTGAAAGAGAAGATGGACGGATAGAACGTCAAGAACGGTATATGCATATATAGTGTTTCTTATTATTTAATCTAGTTGCATTTTCTATACCTTTATTTTTAATATCCATAAATGCATTTTAGGAAAAGGCATAAGAAACATAAACGACCTAAAAAAGAAAGAGAAGTTGAAAATGGATCATTGGATGATAAAACATCACGTACGATTCAAAAAGATTTAGGTGTAAATGGCAAAGTAAAAAATTCTTTATTAGAAGTGGTTTCTACTGAAGAGAGTGAAGATGAGAAACTAGTAGATTTAGATTCAGATGAAGTTGATTGTACTATTATTGAAGATGATATTGACCTCGAAGAATTAATGAAACAAAAGGTATAATTTTGGTTAAATTTCAATTTGGTAAAATTTCGAAAGGAACATATATATTAATATTATAATATTTGTTTAGGAGCGGTTACAAGCATGTTTAGTACAATACCTTTCGGATGAATCTGAAAAGGAGGACAAAGAACCAGATCAAGATGAAATAAAAGCTACTGAAACACCTGATGTTATACTTGTAGAGGACGATAGTGAAAATGACAATATACCCCCTAAAAAACGAGCTAGAAGTAAATCTGGTAGTAGGGAACGCAAAAAGATAATGAAACCCGAACGACGCGTAGTGGTAGACATGACTAGGGATCGTAGGAGTCGAGAGGAGCATAAAGATAAACGGAGAGAATCAGAGAGAAGACGGGAAGAAAAAGTTCGTACTAAAGAGGAAGCAAGAAGAGATGATAGTAGGAAAGATGATCGTCAAGTGCGGAAAACAAGTGATAGACATAGAGAAGATTCGCGAAAGGAAGATAATAAAAGACGGATAGAAGATGATAAGCGTAAAGATTCTATCAAAAGAGATGAATTACGTAAAAGAGAACAGGATAGAAGGTAAGTTTATCGTAAAAAATCCAAATTTTGCTGCAATATTTTTGTAAACATTTGATTACAGAGAAGAAGAGCGAAGACGAGATACAGACCACCATAATTCTAGATCTCGTAATGAATATAAATCATTGGATAAAAACGATAAATCTAAACGCGAAAGTCGTGATAGATTGGAAAGCCGAGAACGACAAAACAGTCGTGATCGACATGTAAGTCATGACAGACATGGTAGTCGCGATCGTCATATCAGTCGTGATCGACATGTTAGTAGGGATCGACACGTCAGTCGAGACCGACATATCAGTCGAGACAGACATGGCAGTCGAGATCGTCATGCCAGTAAAGATCGACCGGCTAGTCGCGACCGTCGTAGCCGAGACAGACCTAGCAGCAGAGATCGTCATAGCCGTGATAAAAGAGATAGTAGGGAGCGTCATGCTAGTCGAGATCGGCCTAGAGATGCTAGAGGTAGTCGCGATCGGAATGATATGCGAGATCGACGAGACAGTCGAAACCGTGATAGGATTAGAGAGCGTTCAAGAAGTACAAGAAGATCTCGTAGTCCTATGAGAAGTAGGTTGGATAGAGATCGAAATGACCGATATAAACGCTCTAGGTCACTCTCACGAAGTAGAAAAGACCGGGATAAACATGACAGAGATAGAGAAAAAAATGGTAAGAGAGAACGTAGTGATAAATATAAAGATTCTTTATCAGAAGGACTGAAAGTAGAACACTCAGACACTTCAAGCGAAGAAGATATCAAAGACATTGATATTGAAGAAGAAGAAGATGAAGAAGCTATTATTGAACGTAGAAGGAAACAAAGAGAAGAACTTTTAAAGGTATGTTAATTTTGTAGTCAAATAAATCCTCTTGTTTAATACTACGAAATAATAATTATAAATTTTGATCCAAATTCAGAGGTTAGGTGGACCAAATGAAGATTCAAATTTGTCAGCTGATATTAATACTGTTCCTGCAAGTCCTCCTTCTGAAAGTCAATCAAATGTGTCACAAAAATCAATAGAAGTTCCATCTAATAATAACGAATCCACTTCAGAGAGTCATACCCCACCACTGCCTGAGAAACCAAAGTCGCCTCAAGTTAAAAAGAGGAAATCTAGGTTTGAAGATGCTCCACCAGAAGAGATTGATAAGAATGAAGATATAAAACCACTGGAAAAAATTAAACAGGAAGAAAAACAAAATGCGAAGAAGTCTAATGAATGGGACATGTTTGCTGAGGCAGATAATATTGGTGACTTTAATGTATGTCTATAACATTTGTTCATTTCTTATTTATATATATATATATATATATTAAATACTAAAAATTTTTTAGAGCCCCACAGTTGAAGGAAAACGACAAGGTGGACCAGATAATCCAAGTTTAACAGATAATTGGGATGATGCAGAAGGATATTATCGGTAAATATGTTTTTTGTATTGTTTCGTCACTTGCGATATATTTAATACTTTTAATAAATTTATTTTTAGAGTACGCGTGGGTGAAACATTAGATTCTCGATATGTCGTCTATGGATATACTGGTCAAGGTGTATTCAGTAATGTTGTAAGAGCTAGAGATACTGCTAGGGGCAATTTAGACGTTGCTGTGAAAATAATAAGGAACAATGAAATAATGTAAGTATACCGTATAATAATGTAATAATATAAAATCATCTTTTTGCCTTAATAAAAATCATCATCATTTTTTTCTTTCTTTAGGCACAAAACTGGCCTTAAAGAATTAGAAATTCTTAGAAAACTTAATGATGCAGATCCAGAAGACAGATTTCATTGTTTGCGACTTTTTAGGCATTTCTTTCATAAGAATCACCTATGTATGGTGTTTGAACCTTTGGCTATGAATTTAAGAGAGGTTAGTATATACCATATTAATTTATTCAATATTACAATTATTATATAATCAAATTTATATTAGGTATTAAAAAAATATGGAAAAGACGTTGGTTTACATGTTAAAGCGGTAAGGTCGTATACGCAACAACTTTTCCTTGCTCTCAAGTTATTAAAACGTGCAAATATTCTACATGCTGACATTAAACCGGATAACATTCTAGTCAGTGAAAGCAAGTTAGTACTGAAACTTTGTGATTTCGGCTCAGCGTCCCATGCTCATGAAAATGAGATAACACCGTATTTGGTCTCAAGATTTTACAGAGCACCTGAAATTAGTAAGTATTGCTTATTTTTATTGCAAAATAAATATGTATTTACACTTTACTAATCTCTTGGGTTATTTATATATGTGTGTGTGCGCGTTTATGTATGTATGTATGTATGTAAACGCGCGCGTATGTTTTTTATGCCTTTATCTTTCGTAATTAAAAGCCCATATTGACATTAAAACTCAAGAGATTAATTTTTGTTTACTCATCACTCTTCTACTTTAAACCAGCTTTTAATAGCCGTGCAATAATATGCCCTTTAAAACATGGCATGAACGATTTGAAAATACTGTACGTATTAGATACGAACAGGTGAAATTTTATAGCGGCTAGATTATATTAGTCGCATTGTTTTGTAAAACATTAATAGCAATTCTATGTGACAGCTCTAATACATTGATCGAACCTACATTGGGGAGATCTCCACTGTTATAGAGATTTAATAATAATTATCACGTACTGTGCAAGTAACATTGACATTTTCTAGTTCTTGGTATACCATATGATTTCGGCATTGACATGTGGTCTGTGGGATGCACCATATACGAATTGTACACGGGGAAAATAATGTTCTCGGGCAAAACGAACAACCAAATGTTGAAATTCTTCATGGACTTAAAAGGCAAAATGCCTAATAAGCTGATTAGGAAAGGCACATTCAAGGACCTACATTTTGACTCTAACTGCAATTTCCTGTATCATGAAGTTGATAAGGTCACGGAGCGGGTAAGTTGTCTTTCTACTGTTCTTTCCAACCTTGCTCTTTTGCCGTGCGGTAAGTGATCTAATGGCAACATATATTCATAATGAAACGTGTTGATGATAAAATTGCTAACACCTGTATTTTTAGGAGAAAGTTGTAGTGATGTCTACGTTACCTGCTACTCGTGATCTAAGCGCAGAATTAGGTGGAAATTCTTTACCACCGGAACAAAGTCGAAAAGTTGGACAGCTAAAGGATCTGTTGGAACGAACATTGATGTTGGATGCAGGAAAGAGAATCACTGTGAACCACGCCCTGGCGCATCCATTTATACAAGAAAAGATCTAGGTAACCCTGTCCGGGGACCTTCCACATCGGAGAATTCATTGACGTAACTTTGCAAAAAAATGTTTGAAACGACACCGCTAACGATTCGTTGTACATCATAAAAGCATTACTAACATAGTGCGGTGTCTCCTTATATCGAATGTCGTGTATCCGTTTTAGCAGAAAGAGGCGGCGCAAAATTTTCTTTCACTCACTCTATACGAGTAAAGCAGCAGAATATTTTCAAGACACAAATACGTATATGAGAGGAACGAAAAATTATTTAAATCACATATTGTGCTCTATCAATCTGAACTGCATTATTTAATTACTGATAACTATTGCAGGTCAATAGAGTGCAATATTTTTATATTAATTAATAACCACTACAAACGATGAATAAAATATTGGAGTTCACCGTTGATGCATTTATTGACGATCATAAAAACAACATGTTTGTACTCAGCTCGGAACAATGTAGTGTATCAGAGGGCGTAAAAATCTCTTTATCGTGTAAATTTTTTTTTTTTGCAATGAAAACCGCTTAGATTTGGTTTATTTCTTTTCTTTCTTTGTGCACAGCAGCTATAAAATAATAAATCCAACATGGTGAATACTAAAAGAAGAGGCTTGATGAATATACGTGGTTAATCGATATCCTTCCGTGGATGAAAAATGAAAACTGGGAGAAGTGACCGCCTCTTTCAGCATGAACTGGCCATCGATACTTAGCATAATGGTGGTACATAGTATTTTTCTTTTTCTCAATCTTTCGAATTTCAAGGCGCGAATTCCTTTAACAAATGATAACTCGTAATAAATTATTATATCACAAATGAATGATAATGCGTTACATTCGCGACGAAGAATTCCGTGTTTGCGAAATTGTAAAACTTTTACGAATTTGATCGTATAGTTCACGAACACAGAACTTTTTTTGTTCTTCTGTGTCGTTGTGCGTAAATGCACGAACGGCATCGAAGTCTAGTAACAAGGAAACTTGTACTGGCAAGGAAGATACAAATTGTATAGTAAGTAGGTTATTGAAATAAAACGATACATGCTTATCAGAATGAGAAACAAGCCCTGTATTTTATATTTTCAGTCTTAATCGCGCGCTCGTGCGTAATTATAGAAGCACGTGTACGCAACGTATTTCTATAAATAATTATATATTAAAAAAAAACGAAGTATCGACTGTAATCTCTTTTTTATCTAGTAACGAAACGTTAGGTAGACGACTTGTAATTTCAGGAAGTGCTGGAAAAATAAGTTATTGTGTTAACACTCGATCACCATCGACTGTTAGTATTACAAATAATCGTTTTCACATCTGACAACTCGCATTTATTTAGTCATTGATGTAAAGGAATATGAAAAAAAAAATGATAATGTATATATTTGCACTGAGAAATAGAAATTTCGAATTGCATTACATAGAACGAAAGTTATTTACTGCTTATCATTAACATGTAGCCACATAGAAATATAAAAGTTTTTATATTTCATTTCGACAGACTTATCATAGTAGCTTGCGATTTTGTATCGTTAGCTTCGTAAAGTTTTCTTTTCCTTTTTTATTTAATATTGCGTTCTTTATTTAAAAGATACGACCGAACGTCAATGCTGTTTGAATGGTTCACGGTATATATATGGTTTTTATGTGACAATATTGTACGAGATTGCTTATGTTTCAGATATGAGTCTTCGATTCAAATCATCGATAAGTGCGGGTGGACCTTTCATGGGCTTTTAACGCCGATCCCGTTGCAAGGTATTCATGGGGGACTGCCTTATGGGATATTTAGCATATCCGTTTCTCATTAAACAACATAATATTGCAAATCAATACCTGCATAATTGTATCGTTAAACAAAGTCGAGTTATTCAAACGGGCATCCTTTATATTTTACTCTCTTTCCAAGCAGATTAAATTTGCTTTGCACATATTTAAATTACACATTATTTTATCGTATAATTGCAAAATTATATCATTCTAAAGATAATTAACTAAAAGTTAGATATTAAAGTTTCATTGTTTTAGTATTATTTTACCTGAAATATGAATATTTTAGTTTTTTTTTTTTTTCTTAATGTAAGGGATTAAAAAAGATGATTTTGCTAAATTCAAATAATAAAAAAGGGAAGCTAGATGTTTCGGGCACATTTCAATACAGAAATAAAATGAATACACAAAAACTTAGACTAACTGATAGTTTTCTAATTGGCTATTTGGTAATGTTTCACTTGTAGCCCTCCCTGTGAGGAGGGGAGGCAAAGGAAGAGATGAAATCAGTTGCTGGAAAACGTGATGATGAAGGAAAATGGGGTGAGATTCTCTCAGCAGCAGCTTGGCAACTGTATAAAAATGATGTCTATCGCAAAAAGGATCACCAAATGTGTAATATAAATTTATATCAACAGGAAGGTTTGTCATAAAATTTCTTTGAGATTAACGAAAGCGTAAGTATTCGAACAGGTAAGGTACATATGTACAAAAAAAAAAAATGAAAATTGCGTCAAATTCTTAAAAGTATCAAACGACTAAATTGAACGATGTTGAAAGAAACATAATACTAATATTTACGGCTTTCAGTTTTCAGGTTATTAAAAAAAAACAATTCGTGAAAATAATTTTAATACAACAAATAAGGTGTAAAACGTATAAGACGATGATAATTATGAGAATAAATTATATACTTTTGTATAGTGATACAATTAAATTTATTACCATATTATATTTCAATAAAAGCCATATTACATTAGCATTCATATACCTCTTATTTTAATGTACAATATTGTTATTTATTATTTACCAAATGTACATGTAATTTACGTCAAACATAAATTCAATATTTTAAATCTATTACGATTTTCGTCTTAAATATCCATGTAAATGCCATAATAAATAAATTTTGAAATAGCATACATCTGTTTTGATTCGTAAATTTAAATGCATATAAATTCAACGATAACACCATGACTTATGTTATACTGTGAAAACTAAATCTTATCAAAAGAAAAATGCGTGTAATACAGAATTTTATATACAGCAAACATGTACGTCATTCACGTGTATAACAAGGCCTCTTTTTGAAGGTATCTCTTTGTTATTTTCCATATAGTCTTTAATCACGTTCAGGGTAATACTGAACTAATACTTTAGCTAATTCTTGTGCCAACTCCATTGTTGACGCACACAAAGCTCTTCTACTCATGATATCAAATGGTCCGCCTAGAAACATAAATAGTAACGTTCTTGGTGAACACAGATATGAGGATAATATTAACAAGAATTGAAATATATATCAAATTACCTGCTGGATCTATGCACACGCCACCAGCTTCTCTCACGATGATATCACCAGCTGCGATATCCCAGGCGTGGATACCAAACTCGAAACAAACATCCGCTCCACCAAGAGCAACCATGCACATATTTAAAGCAGCAGATCCTAAGGCTCGTATTCTAAAAAGATATGCGATACAATAAATATTTAAATATGAGTTTACATAGAATAAATTTAAAAAAATAAAAGATAGAGATAGAAATATAATCCACCCATGAACTAATGGTGTGAGGATGTTCGCATTCTCCAATACAATTTTCACTTTTTCTGGATCTCTGCTTGTACCCATTTCCATCATTACAAGCGCTTTACGTAATTCTGTAAAAAAAGAAAATAAGTTTCAAGGAAAAAGATGCAAGTGAAATATCAAAAATAATTAAGAATATTTAATACATGTTCTACTGTGGAAGAGAGACTATAGAAGATTCACAAATGATTTATACATAACTTATAACATAAAAATCTACCAATTTTTGTCACCTTTCTCCCCCGAAACTTGAATAGGAGCTCCGTTCAGGAATGCACCATGACCTTTACGTGCGGTGAACAACTGTTCTAAAATTGGATTGTAAACAATACCAATCTCCGTGGTTTTGTTAATAAGCAGTGCAATTGATATACAAGTATGAGGCAAACTGTGCACAAAGTTCATCGTGCCGTCGATCGGATCAATGATCCATGTTGGGGCATCGGTGAGTTCAACTTTGGTCCCAAGTGAACTCGTCTCTTCACCGATGAATCTGCAAAAATATAATTTGTTATTCGAAACTCGATATTGTTAATCATTAAAATTTTGTATTACAAGTAACATTGTCAGGCGTAAAATTTACAATGAAATTTCTTTTAATTTTATTTCCAAATGAATATTAAAATGTTTCACTGAAAGAAATTTTATCATCTTATTTTGTTGAAAACAAAAATACGATATTAAAGGTTTGAGACACTGTAGATTAATTCTGTGAACGGAAAATTCCATTGGCCATGATGAGTCCCTTTATGGTTGATCTGATCCCATGCAACTTGTTCCAAACACATGTAATAAGTTTAAAAAGTATACAGCTTGATCAAATGATTGACTAGATAGGGTCAAATGGAAATCTGTTGCATGCATCATTCTTTCTAATTTAACAGAGAATAATTTATAACAAAAAACAATTAATCGTGATTTTGTATCGAAAATAGGCAACGTGATATAGCAATAGTTTTACTAGAAATTTATAAACAATAAAGTATATGAGAAATTTAAAAAATCTAATAGTAAAATTATAAAATATTTGCGATATAAATATAATTTTCATTATACCAATTTAATCAATTTTATTAAGAACTTGAAGGAATTGTTATGATGTAAAATGAAGTTAGAAGATTGAAAAATATTTTTAATTAAATTTAGGCAGTTTTTAAATTTCAATGTTAATTCGTATCGAAGAGATCTATTAATTCAAATATTTCGAATGAAATAGTTCGAAATGAATGGTATTTATGAAATATGAATATTAAATGACATTATTGAATATATATTATTAAACGTACTTATGATCTGGAAATTTGGAAGATATTCCCTCCATCAACAAATTTTCCACTTTTTGGTCCCATTCGGTGACGAGATCGACTTCGCAAGATTTCACCATGGCATCCTTAGGTTGATTAATCTTTTCCCTCACAATCTACAAATTCCATAAATAAAATGAATTGAGGCTTTATTCATCCAAATTGTCGAGTAGATTTTAATTACGAAGCCAGAAATGTCAGTATTAATAAAGCAACATAAGTTTCTACATTAGTGTCTTTTATAATAAATAAGTAATTACTATTATTACTGCTACAGCATTTATATTAGTTATATCTTATTATTAAATTTAAATCAGCGAAAGAATTCGAGTAAGGGAATATCTAAAATTAAATCGACTTTATTAGATTCATTTTTATTACAAATTATTAAGTAAAAACGGATACACAAAAAGTCTCAAATGCTTCGTTATAAACGAAATTATGACTAGGCAACAGTTTTGTGACAAATTTTCTATCCTTATTTCATCATATTTAAATAATTAAACAGTATGTATGTACAACAGTATGCAACAGTTCTGTGACAAATTTTCTTATTCTTATTTCATTGTATTTAAATAATTAAACAGTATGTATGTACCCAAGTCCTTTCATTTGAAGAATATAAATAACTAAAAAGTTGAATTGGAGATGTGACTTTGCAGATATGTTTCGATTTATAATACGAGCATTAAATGAATATAGGTTATAAATTATAGAAATCGTACAGAATTACCCTAATATGAAACATAACAGAGATGACACTTCATCCAATTCAACGATTGGAAGCCAAACAAATACACGCTTGCGTCTATAAATTAGTAACTTTATTTCTCTGTTTGAAAAAATTGACGTTAACAAGCGGCACACGATATTTCTGTATATAAAAAGAGTAATCCTTTGCATTAAACCATCAGTGCATCGATCAATTTCACATCAGGATTAACATCGCGTCGAAATTATTTCAAAACAGTAACTAAAATTCATCATTGAATATCAAGCGATAAGACGTTGATATTATATGAAATGACATCAGATAGAACAACCTGTACGTAGAATGAAAGCAATGTGCTTGTTGATTAAGAACCTGATTGAAATCTGAACCTGCGTATAAAATCAATAAATGTAGTCCCTTATCAGCCAAGAATAACTCGAAACATAAAACAAGTTGTCCGGCTACTTTTGTCAATTTCATCAAAGAAAATGTCACTTACCGAGCCGGCTTCCTTCACTAATCGAAGCACGACCATGTAACATTCATCGACAACAGACATGATTTATTGAAATGTTTGAAACGGTGGAAAAGAAAGTAGAAGTTTAACGTGTCGTCATAACCAACGGAACTAACAACGTCGTATGCACAATGGCAACCGCTACAGACTAACTGACGTAACATCTTGTCAGCTGGTTTTAAAAAGCGTTCTTTCGTCACTGAATCGCGAATGAAAGCGACAGTGGCGACCCGATTCGCCGAAATTCTGACTCACATAATGATTCTCCGATAAGTATAATACTTGGAATTAGCGCTTCGATAATACTTCAATTCACTAAACATTTTCTAATCTACGATTAAACGTAAACGAAATATTACTTTAAACTTTAATTGTTATTATCTCGTTTTAGTAAGATTAATAATATAGCGAAAGAATAAATAATGGATATAGATTACATGGTTTTATTTTTCTAAAAAACTTTAGAACTCTTTTTAAAATTTGATAGAGTTTGTACGTAATATTACTCAATCGATAAGTGTTTAATATCTGAGAAGGTAAAGGTGATTAAATCAGTACAACAATTTAATTTAACAGACCAATAATAATTATGTTCTTCAACATAGATATATTTACATATAGATGCTTTTACATTATTTCATATTAATATACATATATATTTTGTAATATATATATATCATTTTCACACCTATAGTTAATTTGTTCCGCGAGGAATGATATGCATGTGACATGCCCCTATTAGGGGACACGAGGCAACGTTTTGTTTGACTCATTTTACATATAGTATAACATTTATAAAACCAGCCTTCTAAAAAATTACGGAAAATGCCAACTTTTCTTTCGCAAAGTGCGTTAATAATCGTGCGTATACTTAAGTCTTCTGTTCCTCTTCGGGAAACAGAAAATCATCGTAAAAAAAATATCTCGCTAAAATAAAATAGTTCGTTTCTATAACTTTTCCGCTATTTTTTTTTTTTTTTTTTATAAACTTATTTTTCTCGTATATTTAAGGAAAATCGAAATCGTGAGCAAAAAATTGTACATTATAGCTAATGGACTTGCAGATTTTTTTACAATATTTCTTTCATTACGACGTAGACTGTCATACTCTCGTAACCACATTCGTTTTTTCAGTTGTCGATAAGTTTTTCCCTGTAACGCTAACGAGACAAGTAAATCCAAACTATATAAGCGTTGTCGTTATCGGAAGTCATTCAGAACCTAACAAGATAATAATATAAGTAAGACAAACAAAACTAAAAAGAACTTTATGAGATTTAAAAATAATTTAGTACTGGCTACATCATTAAACGAAAATAAACAGAATTTTTATATCACAACGTATTCCGATAATTATTCTATCATAAAATAATTTGGTGTTACCGTTCAATATATACACATATAATATATAATTACAATTAATTTTTGTAAACTCTTCAAAAGCTTTCAAGATACTTTCATATTATTTAATGTAGACAAATTGTTTAAACATGTGCACCATTAAAGTGTACATTATAAAAGTTTTCAACAATGACAAGGAATTGTACATCTTTCGATTTTTGATATCGCTTATATCCATAAAATATTGCTGCTATGCTGTCGATCGGTGCACAACGATTAATATATTTATAATCGATTTCTGATAAACCGTAAATAGATTTAGCAACATTTCAGCTCTTTTATGATTCTGAAACATATTCTCATTTTACACTCTTAATAATTATTTTCTTTCTTTATAGTTATGTAACAGTTTTAGTTTCTTTTTTGTAACATGTAGTTGTTCTTTTCGAGATAATAAAAATATAATTAAGTCACTTAAACGATCGTATCATTGCTAAGTAATAAATAAATTGCGATTTATAAAGCATTCTGTTTTAAGAAATAGACGCTATTTTATATATAATATTCGGCTGAAAGTATCAACTATTATTGCGTAATAATTGCCTATGAAATAATCGATAAATAGTACCATAAATAATAACAATTAACAAAAGGGAAAGGATACTAATGCACAGAACAGAAATTTCGGGTGTTAAGATGTTACTTTAAAAACTGATCTGTCTCTGATGATAAAAATTACTCTCCCTGTAGCTGTCCTTTGAGTTCTAATAATAAGTTCTCGCGTTATTTATTTCTTTTTTTCTCTTTTTTGATAGCTATTAATTCTTAAGTCTTATTTTATTTATCGGTCACCGGAAGCGTGTCGTTATCATTCATTTCTAAGCTACTAAGTTTTCACCGAAGGTCGCTCTACACCAATATCGAAAGTTTGCTTAAACTTGCGGCCTCAGCTGGAAAAGAACATCGACGATACTCTCATCAGCTAACGTTGATACATCACCGACATTTCTATCTCCTGCTGCAATTTTCCTAAGTATACGTCTCATGATTTTGCCCGATCGAGTCTTTGGTAGTCCTGGTGCGTGTTGGATGACATCCGGTTGAGCAAATGGGCCAATTCGTTCACGCACTAGGAATTGCACACAAAATCACTCAAATTTATATATTCTTTTATATTCTACATCTGTTGTCTCAAATATAGAATTTATAAAAAAAAAAATTCTGCTTTTGAAATCTTTAGATGTTTAAAAATTATTATGCATTTATGTTTACCTTTCTTTTTAAGTTCATCTTGTAGCTTTTTGTCGAACTTAGCACCCTCATTCGGTGTGACAAAGCAATAAAGGCATTGACCTTTTACTGGATGTGGCTTACTAACTACTGCAGCTTCGGATACTGAGAAATGTTCAGTTAATACGCTTTCTACTTCTGCTGTAGACATAAGATGACCAGAAACGTTTAACATATCATCGATACGGCCGGTTATCCATAAGTAACCATCTGCATCACGCCTAGCACCTGAAATTATATATATAACATGTTTATTTAATATAAAATAGAAAATACCTGCTTATTAATACGTATATATTTTATATTATAAAATATTACAATTCTCACATTATAACTGTACTTTAGATCTAAAAAAAAGAACCAACTCTTAATCCCTGTATAATAAATGTTCCAATTCATCTTAAAAGAATATGAAAAAAGAAGTATACATGTGTAGAATTTCAGTTGTTCTATCCAAAATGGCTATAAACATGATTTAATTCACAAAAACTCTAGTTAAAAAGTTATCAATAACAATAATGCAACTCCATCAGCCATATTAAAGTCTTTCCAATTCCTCTTTGATAAACAGGACATATCCTAACAGATATTAAATATTGAATAATTATTTACAAACAAATCTATAAGGGAATACACAATGCCTATTCAGAAGGTTAAAGCTCGCCAAATTTTTGATTCTAGAGGTGACCCAACTTTAGAAGTAGATATAATCACAGATGTTGGATTACTGAGATCCTCGATACCGTCTGTTCTGGTACCAAACCCTAATCAGGCGCAAGAATTAAGGGATGGAAATGAAGCCATGTATCATGGACGTTCAGTGTTTAGAGCTGTCGATATGGTCAATAATGTAATCGCACCTCAGCTTCTGAAATCAAGACTGGAGGCTTGCCAACAAATGGAGATAGATAGTTTACTAAACCGTTTAGATGGTACTGAGAATAAATCGAAACTAGGTGCGAATGCAATGCTTGGTGTCTCCATAGCTTGCTGTAAAGCTGGCGCCGCGAAGAAAGGCCTTCCAGTTTACAGGTAATTTCTGTAGAAATAATAATACATTATTCACACTGGATAGATTTGAAAGAAGCTGGTACCACTAAGTACAAATATTATTTCTCTATAATTAAATATCATAAGATATTTTTTTTTTTTTTAACTCAATAATTTTCATTGCTCTAAACATTGTTTTGCAGATATATTGCAGAATTAGCGGAGAATGGAGAACTTTATGTACCCGTTCCCAGTTTCAACATGATTAGTGGAGGCAGACATGCTAATAATACAATACCGTGTCAAGAATTTATGATTTTGCCTATAGGTATATCCTTATTTTCTTATCATTTTATATATCTTTTTCCAATTGTCATTCCATTTTGCTGGGTACATCTTTCGTCTCATAAATTACCAGGAGCTGAAAGTTTTGCTGATGCTATGAAAATGGGTACCGAGGTATATAGAGTACTGGAACAGAAGATTGCAACTGCCCAAGAAATTCAGTTACCTCTTCCGGTCAGCGACGAAGGTGCATTTACACCTTTAGAACTGGAGGAAGATAAAGAGGCTCTATTACTATTAGACGAATCAATTAAGGAAGCAGGGTATGAAGGAAGAATCAAGATAGGGATAGATATGGCAGCCAGTGCTTTTTACAAAGAAGGTTAATAAAATTTCTGAAGCTTCTACTATGCGATAACTGAATTGATTACAAAAAGCTATGACGTTCTTTTTGTAATAGGAGGATACGATTTAGCATTTAAAACGGAAGATTCTGATCCCGATGAATATATGGAGGCAGAAGCACTGAGAGATCAATATTTAGAATATTTTACAGAATATCCGTCTCTTGTTTCAATCGAGGATCCTTTCGACCAAGAAGATTGGGAAGGTTGGCTCACATTAGCTGATCAAGAGTTTCAAATAGTTGCTGATGATTTAACAGCGATGAATATTGATCGAATCGAGGAAGCAATTGAGAGACAAATGGCTAACGCTCTCGTATTGAGACTCTCTCAAGTTGGAACCGTAACGGAGGCAATCAACTGTGCAAAAATAGCAAGAATTAGTAACTGGGGATACATTGTGACAGGTTGCGAAGGAGAGACTGAAGACAATTTTGTGGCTGATTTTGCTATAGGATTATCTGCTGGACAATTTAAAGCTGGAGCGCCCTGTAGAAGCGAAAGAACTGCCAAATATAATCAGATATTAAGAATCGAAGAGGAACTTGGAAAAGACGCGAAATATGCTGGTCTTAATTTCAGAAATCCGTTGGCTAAATAATCCTTTATTTCAGCCCAATCGCTGATTACCAAATTTTGAAGTTTAAATTCATCAACTTACCGTCTCCCGTGCAATAATATCCGTGAAATCTATCGAAATATGTGGTTTGGAAGCGTTGATGATTTCCATAAAGAGATCTCATCATCCCTGGCCAAGGTTGACGGAAAACTAAGTATCCCTCGCCTTCACCTTCAATTAATCGACCATCCTCGTCCAAAATTTCTGGTAAGACACCGAAAAATGGGAACGTCTAGTAAGAAAAATGATAAATGAATTAATTGCCCTATTTATCGAGCTCGTAATAAGAAATATAGAATAGAAACTTACCGCAGAACCCGGTTTCATTGGCGTGGCACCAGGAAGGGGAGTAATTACATGGCCACCGGTTTCCGTTTGCCAAAACGTGTCCGATATACTGCATTTTCCATGACCAACGATATTATAAAACCAAAGCCACGCTTCAGGATTTATTGGCTCTCCAACCGATCCCAAAACCTTGAAAAAATTAATTGTTTTATAACATCAATGCTCTTAACACGAATATCATACAAAGATTATATTTATATAAATATATAATATACGAAATATGTATCATTTTCGACAGAAATATAATTTTTATATATCTTGGATTCTTTTTCAGATTTTAACTTACTTTTAGAGTAGACAGATTGTGTTTCTTCACTAATTCATCCCCAAACTTCATAAGCGACCTAATTGCGGTCGGTGCAGTATAAAATTGCGTGACTTTATACTTGTCGATGACTGCCCAGTATCGATCGTTCCCTGGATAAAACGGTGTCCCTTCAAACTATAAATTTTTAACACACATTTCTTATTACATCATGGACAATTATTGCTACTAATCACGGGAAGATGAAATATCTTTGAACCTACAATAATCGATGTGGCTCCATTTGCCAATGGTCCATACACAACATATGTATGACCAGTGATCCATCCAACGTCTGCTGTACACCAGTACACATCGCCAGGATGATAATCAAACACGTATTTAAACGTCGTAGCTGCGTAGATTAGGTAGCCAGCTGTAGTGTGTAACACACCTTTTGGTTTTCCTGTTGAACCACTGTAAAAAAAAAAGGAAAGTAAGAAAGTAAGAAAAGAAAAAAAAAAAATAAATAAGAGACGAACATTTTACTAGGAGACTTACCTTGTGTATAAAATAAAAAGTGGATCTTCCGCGTTCATCCACACTGGATAACATTTGTTCTCAACTTCTTCCATCTCGTCGTGCCACCAAGTATCACGATCGTCATCCCATGAAATTTGTGGCAGATCAAAACCATTTCCTTCACCGTTTACTCCATTTATTTTTCCTTTAAAATATTAAAAAATGTTTAACTTTTCCTTCTTTTTACTTACATTAATCATATGTAAAAATGATTATTTTTCAATTTCATGAAGATGTTTTCTTCAAGGAGTATTTTTATGCTGTATTTATATCTTAATTTTGCAACCAAAGTTAATCTTGTGATTATTAAAGAAAAGATTCTTCTGCATACCTGTTGGATCTGATCTAGTACCCTGTGGATTACTCAGCCTTCTTAGATGTGCTACTACTATACACCATTCAACCACGTGGCCATTCTTCTTAACTTTGTCCAAAGCTTCATCACAGATAGTCTTCAAATATAGGAGTTTCTCGCCTCTCCATACACCATCGGTCGTTATTAAAACTTTCGCTTTTGAATCCAAGATACGTTCCGCCAGCGAATCCGAAGAGTAGCCTCCAAACTAAGTAAACATATAGTATACAAAAAATATTTAATATATACCTTAAACGAGTTTGTTTTTTGCAAGTAATTACTTTAATGCAGCCTTAACATGTTTTTTCTACAATAACAATGACTTCAATAATATCTAATATCTACAAAAAAAGAAAAAAAATCGAACAAAACAATTCTGACCAAAGCGACATAGTCAATATATTTAATAAAATATATATATTAACGATAAAGAATAAAAAATATTTCGAACTCCTATTCATTAAGCTACTATCTTTTATTATTTAAATTTAATTGCATCGTAATAATATAGCTATATACAAAGAAAATATATTTTTATTAACACTAAACGTATCAAGAGTGGTCAAATGACAATTACTTTAAAATTGTACATTCATTGTTATTTCTTTCGCTCATTGGACTTTTTGTAAATTCTTATATCACCTGATTATTCAATATCTCAAAGGAAGTTTCTATTTATAGCGAAAAATTCTTTACCTACTGGTAATTGTAAATTTAGTGTCAATAAGTCATTTCCAATCAATGATTTTTTCACTTTTTTTCTTAATTTAATTCGATCACCGTAAATTGAATTCATAATAGAAATATATCAATATCAGAATAATATATTCTCATAAGAGTGTGCCATTATGTAAATAGTAACAATCAATTCTGCATAATAAATATATACTATTAATCAGCTATAATGACGTTAATAATATTCTTTAAAGTAATTCCGATCATTCTACTGCATTAGCATATTATATTACTCAACTCGCAAATTATTCCACTATCAATTAATAAAATCATTAAAAAAGTATAAAGAGATATTGATGAATAAATGTAAACGAAACTTGTGTCGTAATTAAGTGATTATAAAACTGATTTAATTCATGTGTGTTCCGTGTTAAAGTATGTAAAATTGATTTTATATCATAAATTAAAGTCTCAGTCTAACGATTCGATTCTCCACTAGTTCTCCAAAGATAATTTTATTTCATCGCGATTCAAGTAATTTTAACACAACATTTTAACATCGACGACTACTTGAATGGAAAAATGATTTACCACTACGCTATATTTTCATTTATATTTCATCGACGACTACTTGGATGGAAAATTATGATTTACCACTACGCTATGAACAGCTCCAATTCTTGTACACGCGAGCATGGCGATGGGCAATTCTAGTATCATTGGCATATAAATTGCAACACGGTCTCCTTTCGTCACTCCCTTCGATTTCAAAACGTTCGCGAATCTGCATACTTCCTCCAGTAATTTTCTGTAGGTCAACCGCGAATAATCGTCGGGATCGTTCCCCTCCCTGAAACAGAATCAAACAATCCGATTAATTTCCGTTTTACTTCACCGCTCGACGTTTCACGATCGACGTCTAATAAACTTCTAGATAATCGTCCTCACGATTATGATAACGCATTAACGTATCAGTGACATAACTCAATAAACTTCCCATTAATTCACGCGTTCCTCAGTTATGCTAATCATTTGAAATTCGTCATTATCATTCTATCTGGCAAGCAAATTTCAAGTCCAAATTTCACGTTCCTAAGTATACAGACGAATTGAAATATTCACGTATGCATCTCCTTTTTCAGTTATTTAATATTGAATTCGATTGCAGAATAGTCGAATCGAACAGCCATACAAATTTTTCCATGCATCTTACGTGACGATAGAAGAAGAAGTTTCTTCTCGAATAAATATATTTTTAAATAAACCGCAGATCCTTTTCATCGATTTAAATGTCGTTTCATACGCAAATGCTCTTCGACTATGATTTATGTTTACAAGCACGATAGTTAGGATAAAAGTCTGCACTGAATGAGTTATAACGTATAGGAAGTTTAAAGGAAGACTTGAAATGTAAAAATGCGTATATCTTCTCTTTACGTAATAATATTTGTTGAATACTTGTTCGTCCACTATTCGTAAGGCCAAGATCGGTCTATATCGGTCTGTATATTCTCCTAAAAAGGAAATTATTAACAGACTGATAAATAATGCTATATATGCTATATATAATGTAATACGAAAATAGTAACGGCTAGTTATGTAAAATTTGTTATCTTTATCCCTTCGTTAAATAGACCGATAACGTTTTGAATTTTAAACCCGATAAAAATATACTTATGTATTTGGATATTTTAGACCTTGTTTCATACTAATATTCTTCTTTCCATACTATTTTCACGATGATTGATTTGTAATTAAATCATAATTGGCTATCTTTTTATATAACTCTCGCAAATTTACCTAACATATGCAAAAATACAAAAATATGCAAAAATTTTGATAATCATAAAAATCGACTCTATTATAAGTAATGTATACAGTAAACTTTGGATTTACATTAACATACCTTTTTCCTACATCTACTAATTCGATACTTCTATGTTTCTTTTACAATTTTTCTTAATATCTTTTACATATAAATCTTAAAATTACCATACGGGTAATTAAAACGACACTTACGATAAGTTGAAAAAATTAGCAAATATTTCAAAAATTACAAATGGCAGTTGCGATAAATATATTGCATTTGGTAATAAATAAGAAATAAAGTAAAATTCATTTTTATAAAACATTCGAAGTTCTTGCGTGGTAGAGATTAAATAAATTTCACGGATTTTGTCTCGTTCAAATCGTTTTTTCAACTGCAGTGAATAATGGGAGAAGAACAACCGTGTTATGCGAGAGAACTTTAATTTTTGTAGACCGTAGCCGTGTTTGAAGAGTCATATCAGAGAGACATTATACAGTCACGTGAGCTAACTTGATCGGACCACGTGCACGTGGCCAATCAGGAAACAACCGCTGGCAGTGTGCCAAATTTTAAACGAATAGGAGAACATCGTACGACAGGGGCAAACGATCGACTAGAGAGAGCGACTTGCTTGTCTCATGGATTGATCGTGTGAGCATAGGATTTCTTCGCCAACTTTTTTTCCTCTCACTTTCTTCCTGAAAAGATACTTCCTAGAAAGAAAAGTAGAAAATAGTAACGCGTCGAAAAATATTTCATACCGCGCGTTCGAATCTTTATGGAAATAAATATATATCTTTCCTAATACCAATTATTATTCTCGATATACGTTTCTATACGTGATTAAATAAATATTTATTTTTTATTTTCTATCCGAAGTTAGAGCGGCTTAAAGAAAAGAATAATTATAAAGAAATTGAATTTTTACAGAAATAAATATATGAATATTTTTCCTAATACTAATTATTATTGTCGATATATGTATCCGATATATTTTGATTTAATGGACAAGAAAAATAATAATAACAACGCTGAAAACACGTGATTATATAAATATTTATTTCTTATTTTCTATCTGAAGTTAGAGCGACATGAAGAAAAGAAAAATAAGAAATATTCGAGGTAAAAAAATTATAGACAGATTATAGAGGATAAATAGAGTAATAAAAATGTTTTCCTCGATCATAATTGTTCGGGCTATTGACCGATATTAAATGCAAACGAAACAAGAAAAGGAAAAGCACCGTTGTTCAATGGAAAATAATTTGTTTTAGACGTAACGAAAAATGGAAAATATTTAAAGAAGTAGTCGAGCTAGAACGAGAAAAGAGGACGCTATAGAAACGGTCTGTTCGGTTAGTAATTTCACCGGACACTTTCCAAACCTCGTCGAAACACGACGTGCAAAATACTACAATGAAAGGAAAGAAAAAAATTGTATCACTTATGCAACACTTGAATGACTTGCGTCTATAAACGGCGGTATATCTTGCATAGCAATGAATCTCTTAAAGCAGTGCCTTTCATACGGCCGCATTGGATAATTATATTTGAGTTATTTGGCTCAAAGTGTTTACCAGGTTGATATACGCGTTGAATGAAAGTCCCTGGTGAATTTAAAAGCACGCACGCGTAATCTTTTATGATCTTTGAACAATAAGCGCTCGAGCTAGTTGAATTTATAATGACCTAGCTCTAAATAATTTCTTATCTATGCATGGAAGATATTTATTCCGTATTTACCTAAAAATAGGAGACGTTAGGATTTTGAAATTCCACGTACAAACAGGATTATATATGAAATTAAACACGTGAATTTCTTACGGAATACCGGCGCCGAATTCTTTCGAATTCGTTTGAAAATGTTTGGGAAACAGTTGAGAATTTTAAAACGAAAAGAACGGAAGGAAAAATTTGAAAAGAGAAATGTCGACAGACGCATGACAAGGAAGTAAAATAACGCGAAGAAAGAAGAGTAATTTTTCGATTTTTCGTGTAATAAATTTCCTGCCAAATTCCACGGATATTATTTAGCAATAATACCGGAAAAACGGAATGTGTTCTGACGTTAATTTTATATAATGCGTTTTAAAATAACGATTACGTAAGGTGAATTAAAAATTTTGTATTTTAAAATAACGATCACGTAACACGGACGGATTATCAAACATTAACTGAATTTATACTAATGGTAAGTCAATGTCTTTGATAATAAACCGAGATAATCCACATACTTGCAATATATTTTGCCAAACGAATCGTACTCGCTTATAGCAAGAGGAATATAATTATTTTAATTATATTACGAATTATCTTAATTCCGTTAAGAACTCAAGGATAAAGCTAAGTTGCTATTGACATTGATAATCGTACAACATAATAATCTTCCAGAAAGAATACAAACGAAATGTATTCGTGAATTATTTTTATCATTCCGTATTCCCAGACGAACTTATCGAGCATTCTTGCGTTTTAGTTATACAATTCTGTGATTTCATAACAATTTAAATTTCTGCGAGCGTATTAAGCGACATTTGAATAACAGAAAGAAACCCAGTTTCTTACCAGTAAAATGCGATCTTGTCACCGTTTCCGCTCTTCACGTTTTTATCCAACAAATTGAAGCTTATGTTCGTGGACGCGCCTTCCATCCATTTTATGAAAATATCGCCCTTGCTCAGGTCAAAGTTGTACGAATAGAACTTATCTTCCAGCGCCGGTGTTTCCCAATAAAATTCTTTTGCAATTTCGCCCCAGAATTCCGGCGGATTATTCACCGATCTGAAAAACAAACAGTTGTGAAATTCGAAAACAATTTCTTTGATACAGATGAAGAGATGTCACGAAGATCGATAGATCGATCGTATTGTATTTTTGTATGACAATTTGCGTGATGTGTTATTAGACGTAAAACGATATGATTGATACCGTTATGATAAATGAATAATGGCTAAATAAAAAATTTTTAGGAAAGAAATAACGAAATTACGAAACTTCTAATAATAAAGTATTAAAGGAATTAAAAATCTAGAAAATTGAATCGAAATTTAAGAATTTAATTTAAATTAAATTTGTTACTGCCTTCAACCATAAGTTTCCATATATTTCCGTATTTAAAGAATTGATATAAAAATTATCGTTGTACTTTATAATAATACGACTTGAGGCAAAGAACAACTTTCTTGGAAATAAAAGCGATTCACCTAAATGAAAAACTTTGCCAAATTATTCGACACAAATCCTAGAGATGAGTTGAACTTGTTTCCTATGACAAGCCGCTAGAGGGATCGATAACATTGTTCTATTTCCATAATACACATCTATTATATTACTGTGTAAAACAGGTAGACTTTCAAAAATTATTCATTCGCTATTTCGTAACTTTAAAATATATTCACGGTACAATTGAACGACATATGAATTTGGTAATTTTTTTGTAATACTTTGGTTTTGATGCAGCTTTCGAAATTTACGAGAACTCTAATATAAATATTACTAATATATCAGACAGTGTCTATATATGCTAAATTAAAAATGAATTTTTTCTCAGATTAATTAAAAAGAAAAATTTTCACGACACGTGAAAAATTATTTAAAAAATTCGATTCAATTATTCGAAACTATTTGCAACTAATTTCTGGAAGATGTCAGCACAGATTGCGTCTTAGAATCAGGCTTTCATAAATAACAGTGACTATCAAGTAGGAAATGCATTTGATAAACACGCTTAACATTGTTCAAATTAGTATTCCCGCTTATCAATTCGTCTTTTTTCATTGTCCCGTACCAATTCCTCGAACACTACTGCATTTAATTACATAACTCGTAAAAGAATTCCATTATCATCTAGGAAACAAATAAGAGATCGGTTTCCTTCGAACAAATTGTCAATGATATACGATTAAAGTGAAATAATGTATCGATTATTAAAACACAAAGATTCGATTCGGACAGAATTACAAGTCTCTATACGAAATGTCTTTAGAACGTGAGATTTTCATTCACGAAATGACATGTAAGAAAATCTGCAAACTTCTCGATTAAAGCTCCCGTTAAAGTTATTGATTCGCGGTAACGTTAATTCTCGAATTAAAAAGTAATATTTATCGTGGAATGTCATTGAAATTTCGAAGGAAATATCGATTCGTGACAACAGAGAGTGTAATTTCGAAAGCGAAAATACAGGAAAGAGTTGAAAGAAAGGGGATGAAAAATATGAATCGTGAGATGTCGGGAGCTACACTGTGCCATCTGTCATCCCTCTTGTACCGACTAAGCTGATTTTCTATTTCAAACAGAACCACTCACTTCTCGTGCATCTTTCTGTATTGCTCCATGCTGCCGCAGTACGCATTCTTCGCGAGCTTTTGATTGGGGTAGTATATTTTATCCGCCATCTTCCTGGTTTCGGTGTATCAAGTTTTGCTTTGACCCTTTTCAATTCCGCGATCCCTTAGTACAGGCTCGAGTGGTGAATCGATAAGGAATAGGCTGGAGACGTGACCGCGACACTTGAACACGTAATATCGGCTTGTTTTCTATCCTTTGCTTGATAATAAGTTCGATACGAAGGATAAGGACGGATATCACAAGATTTGGGGTGAACGGAGGAGGCACGGCAATTGCTCGGAAATGTGCACCTCCGCTCTCTTTTCTGTTACAGCTCGGCTGATAAACCGCGACTGGGTAGCTAGCTGGAAATACCGTCGACCAATGCTGGCGTCGTTAGCGTCGCTAGAGAGAGAGAGAGTCGACGTCGGCAGGGACGTATCCTTAAAAAGAGAAACACGATCGCTTATCGATATGTACGTAAAATAAAATTTTGAATACAGAGAATCAAAGAAACATTTTTACTACTAACAGTGTGTAACGACTTCGTTTAATATTGTCGTGTCTCTTCATTCGATTAATTTAATCGTTTAAAAACAACATTAAAGATATTGGGTACTATATTGTTATATATGAATATAAAATATTAGGGACGTATCCTTAAAAAAAGAAACACGATAGTGTATCGATATGTACGCGAAATGAAATTTTGAACACAGAGAATAAACGAAACATTTTTACTACTAATAAAGGTCTAATGATTTCGATTAATATTATCGTGTCCCTTTATTCGATTAATTTAATCGTTTAAAAATAACATTAAAGATATTGGGTATTATATTGTTATATATGAATATAAAATATTAGGGACGTATCTTTAAAAAGAGAAACACAATTGCGTATCGATATGTAGATAAAATAAAATTTTGAACACAGAAAATAAAAGAAACATTTTTACTACTAATAAAGGTCTAATGATTTCGTTTAATATTATCGTGTCTCTTTATTCGATTAATTCAATCATTCAAAAATTTCAAACATTAAAGATATTGGTTAAACTATATTATTATATATTAATATAAAATACTATTATATCGATTATACAGGACAGATAATTATTGAATTTTAAACGACAAATTTTCGATTGTCTCGAATAATTTCATTGCGGTTTGCGCAACATGAATGCGCATAAGTCAGAGAATTCCGAACTTATCGACGCAGGTGATCGAACCTAACCTTGTTAATACATTCTGCTCGTTCTGTTAAGCGTACCGTGTTATACTAAATGATCGTGTGCGAGGTAAAAGTAGAATTTACAATTGTTTCAAGCAGTTTGTGGTTATTGATTAAAATTCATGGAATTGGGTGAAATTGTTTTGACACAACAAATATGTTCAATGTCTTTATCACGTTGTTGTTTCATAATTATGTACAAAGTCTATAAAATATCACGAAGTTATAAGAAAACTACAGTTAAGTAACGAGATTAGTAAGATTAATGACAGTACGATAAACTGTTGGCAAGGTTAGATTTGATCTACTATATCGTGCGATTGGCAGTATTTTTGTTTAAATGCATTCATATTCTAGATCACGTGACCGTGGACTTGGAATGCTGTGTAAATACATAACGTTTTTATCCTTAAACAAAGATAAAGAAGATAAAATTTAATTTTTTCCAATCGCATGTAACTCTGCGACATTATTATTCGCATTAATACGTTTCTAATCTAATTTGTAACAGTGACAGTATAAATGTGACGACGTTGTTCTTTCTGCTGGTTCGCGCGCATACGATTGACATATTTAATTACATCATTTTTACTTAAAAATGCATAAATAAGCCGTGAGAATCGTTCGAAGTCTGCTTGAAAACGTTATTCTTAGACAAAGGAGAAATACAATTTTTTAAATATTCACGAATGTACAACTCGGCGATGTGATTTTCGACAGCGTTTATTTATACGTACGAACAAATTTGTTAATATTAAGAACAGTGTTAATATTGGTAAATAAAAAGGTAATCAAATATAATCGAAATTATTAGCGTTTTTTATATTTATATCTACTATTACAATCTTTGTAGCATTACGATTGGTTGCGAAACAATTAAATTACCAATTAACCGACATACGTATCCCTGTTTCTGTTTAACCTCTTACCAACAACTTTTACTATCTCTGATAATCGATAATACGGTATGCGGATCTAAGCTGATTCCGTATTTTTATTTAAATAAGCACCGCAAAATTATCGATACAGTGATTAGAGTACGACGTGTTTAAAGTCATTGTAACGTCAGTTTATGTACTCTTACAGGAAATGTTACTAGAGTTTTTCTTTTACCTTGTACGTAACAGTGACAGATATCGATCTTTAATCTGGCAAGGACTCGATCATTGACGAAGTATGCAGTGAATAGTATTGCAAGGACTCGATTGAAGAATCGATAGTAATCGTAACACAAAGTTTCCTTTCTAGCATTAACATTACGCATGAGAGTCATATTTTATTGCGCTTATTCAACGTTAATCGTAATTATTTATATAATTGTAATATTGTTATTCGAGAATCGTTGATTAGACATTGAATGATCTATTCTTAAATTTTATCGTCAATATCTCTTATTTTGTTTATCTAACGTTAATCGTAATTATTTATATAATTGCAATATTGTTATTATTATAAAACCTTTTTATTTCGAAATATTTACACAGTCTAAAATTATAGCGTGAATTAAACATAGTTCAGATAAGAATATAATTTAATATCTCTAATTTTCTGTGTCATATTATTGTACGAGAAATTTAACGAATTGAATTGAAATATACTGGAAACCAACTAGAAGCTTGTATTAATACTTTGAACTGTGTCATATTATTCATTTTTACAGGAATAATTTTGCGTGAAAATTCATAAATATATGAAAAGGAAGTGATATTCGAGAATCGTTGATTAGACATTGAATGATCTATTCTTAAATTTTATCGTCAATATCTCTTATTTTGTTTATCTAACGTTAATCGTAATTATTTATATAATTGCAATATTGTTATTATTATAAAACCTTTTTATTTCGAAATATTTACACAGTCTAAAATTACAACGTGAATTAAACATGGTTCAGGAATATGATTTAATATTTCTGATTTTCTGTGACATTGTTATTATATGAAGAATTTAACAAAATGAATTGAAATATACCGTGTCATATTATTCATTTTTACAGGAATAATTTTGCGCGAGAAATTAATAAATTCATGAAAAGGAAATGATATTCGAAAATTGTTGATCAGACATTGAATGATCTATTATTAATTTTTATCGTCAACATGTCTGGTACTATGAAATATGGACTTGACGTCAAAAATTGAACTTGTTTTTCTATACATTTTTTCTTTTTTCCACGTTATCTAACATGTAACGGTTATATTTACACAATTATTTCGATAAAAAAAATAAACGCGTAGAATGTACGAAACTATTAATACTTATTTATATTCCGTATTTTATTATGTAATGTTGTTTATGTTTGATATTTTTTATCTTGTTTTTGTTTATTGGCTATATTTGGTGGTGAAATATCTTATCACGAATTATTTTAATACCAAGTTTTACGAATTAGTCGTAACATATAACGTAATAGTAGATATATAATACTTATACGTACCTTTTCATTTTTTAGTAAATTATCAGAAAGGATCTGAATTTATTAATCGAGAAACATAAGTGAACTAATCATTCGCTGTATCAATTAATTAATTTATTTAGAAATTTCTCGTGTGAAATTTACTCTTCGTTTTTCGAAATTTGTTTCTATCCGAGTCATCGCATTTCTGTTTTAATAAAATTATATTATACTTATCTTTGTTACGCAAACTATTTGTTAAAAACAAATTTATTTCTAATCCCGTATCTAAAGGAATATTAAAAATGACTAAATTTAATTACCAAAAATAAATATGTATAAAATATATGTGAAAGGATATTTAAAATATTTCACGCGTAATTAAAAGTAAAATAAGGAAGCGTTACAGAAGAGGTTTAACTAGTTTTCAACTGTTAAATTAGTATTAATTGCACGTTGACTTAATCGCATCTATTTGATAATGCCACCATCTGACCAAGGAACGAAGGACGATGCTAAATAGCGTTCATTGTCTCACTTTATACGCTTACAATATGTAAAACAGTACAAGAGCTGACAAGCACCACGCTTTTTTTCCTTTTTCCACTCTTTCATTATTGTGGCAATTAATAAACGCGAATTACCTTATCTGATTTCATCGACCTGTCAAGTGCTGTTCCGGTGGCGTTTAATCGTGGGTCGATGCACTTGCAGCTTTCAGAAGAACGCATAATTTTATCGTAATCAAGCGTATTTACTAAACGAAAGATATCGGTAATAATTCCGTATGAAAATTCATACATAAATTAGCACTGTGGCTTTAAACCTATTATTATCATATTCGTATTACATGTTCGCGAAACAAGCACCGATAATAACTTTTTACACTTTACGTATCAAAGTCGTTATAGAAATAATAGTTATTAAAAGTAATTACTGCAATTTCCAAACCTGAAGCTAAGACATAAATAAATGAAAATAACGGTGACTAATATAAGAATATTTAGTATAAAAATAATCGAATGACAAATTCGTCCGATGTTTTAAATTTATTTTTGATGAATTAAAAAGATTAAATAAATTATTTAAACAAATATAGTACCCTTTGCCTGGAAGCCTGAAAGAGAGAAATAAATAAATAAAAATATGAAATAACGATGACCGATATAAGAATATTTAATATTTAAATAAATCGAATAATAAATTCATCTTTTGGCGAATTAAAAAGATTATCTAAGTTATTTAAGCAAATTTACTACCCCTTGCTACGTCTGCTTTACAAACAGAAGAAATCATTATCCAAAAGAATCGTGATAATAAATTAAATTTCAATTTTAAATCGATCTGATGCAAACGAATGGAAATGAACAGTTACTTGCAATGAGTATACGGATTTGAAGAAACATTTCAAGATTTCTCGGCTTAGCAGCTTGCAGAACACTTTCTTCGTGTTGATGTCGATAACCTCGGTTTATCGATATTTTCAAACGGTACCTTCGAGGTCTTCGACCATCGACGGGCCTCCGGTTGTGTGCAACCTCAAGAACTCCCGTGGCCCATCCTGCATGTAAATCGCGTCGCCCGTATTTCCCTTCTTTTTCCTTTTTTATTTACACCTATCTCACGTACAGGATATTTTTACCTCCTACGGTTGCCTCGCGTCGTATATAAAGTCGCGAGAGGATGCGCTTCGAATGCGCACAACCGCGTCGCATCTTGCAAACGCGAGCTCGATTTTACAGACGAAAAGAAAACCGAGCAGTTTCCGTCCGGACCTCGGCCAGTGAAAGCGGAACTTCCTCTGCTCGTGTCGGGAAACCGATCGTGCCGGAAAATCCTATCGATATCGCGATAATTTATTTGGAAATTCGAAAATTACCTGCAACTTCTGTGCGTTTGAAGGAGGAATTATTCGCAATGGAAGAGAGGCAGTGAGTGATGGAGAATTGGAAATTGAAAATTGTAGCTTGGAAAAAGTAAACCTTAGAATTCGAGAATTGTAAATTGCGAGAAACCGGAAGTAAAATTTGAATACCTTTAAAAGGAGTGCGAATCGAAGATTACAGCTTGAAAAAAGTAAACGATAGAATTCGAGAATTGTAAATTTCGAGAAACCGGAAGTAAAAATTGAATACTTTTAAAAGGAGTGAAAATTGAAAATTGTAGCTTGGAAAAAGCAAACGATAGAATTCGAGAATTGTAAATTTCGAGAAACCGGAGGTAAAAATTGAATACTTTTAAAAGGAGGATATGGATAATCCTTGAGGATAGTCTTTGAGATTTTGTCACCACTTTGTCGCAACAGTTGTCAAAATGAAATCGAATTCCATGATGGACACTGTCCTTTTGCATCTTCTTCTGTTTCTCGGAAGCGTTTGTGCCACCGGGAAGATGCGATACGATGGATACAAATTGTACAAGATATTCGTGCCGAATGACAGTCAGTTAGAGTTGTTGAATAATATGCAGCACAACGATGGCTATCATTTCTGGTTACCACCGATAATCAATGGCTCCGCGAATGTAATGATTTCGCCTACTAAGATTCAAGAATTCATGGATACCGTTAATGCGACGAAGCTCGAACCGGAATTGATGATGGACGACGTGCAGAAATATATCGACGATGAGAATCCCCGTAGTCACTTAAGAGGTGATTTCGATTGGCTGGGCTATCATCGGCTGAGCTCTGTAAGAAATTTTTAAAAAGACTAAAGTTAGAGTTATTATAAATTATTATTAAGTTATATACTAAGTTGTTATTAATCTTCGATTAACCCTAAACGTATCAACCAGAGTCAAATAATCACTTTCAATTTACTTTACAATCAATTTACTTTAGAATCAATTTACTTTAGAATTAAAATTCATTGTTGTTTCTCTCGCTCGTTTGACTTTTTGTAAATTCTTATATATTCTGATTATTCAATTTCTCGCATCTTATTTTTTACGGCGAAAAATTCTTCTATTCTTCTTCTATCTAAAATTATTCTTCTATCGAAACAAAATTACCTACTGGTAATTATATTCATAGTAAGAATAGGTAAGTGCTAAAGACCGCTACGTTTAGTATTAATAAGTCATTTCCAATCAATGATTCACTTTTTTCTTAGTTTCATCGGATTATCGTAAATTGATTCATAATCTTGAAATAGAAATATATTAAGAGCAAAATAAGATATTTTCATAAGACCGTGCTATTACGCAAATAGTGACAATCAATTCTGTATAATAAGTTTCTAATGAAATGGTGACAATTATAACATTACAATAATATGATTCCACCATTTCATTATTATATCAAATTAATATACACTATTATCCAGCTATAGCGAAGTTAATAATAATATTCTTTAAAGTAATTCCAATCGTTCTATTGCATTAGCGTATCACATTACTCAACTCGCAAATTACTCCATTATCAATTAATAAAGTCATTAAAAATATAAAACTTATATCGTGATCAAGCGATTATAAAAGTGGTTTAAGTCCTGTCTGTTCCATACAGACATAATTTTTCAAAAATAGTTTTACTTTATCGTACTGCAAGTAATTGTAAAACAACAGCAAATAAGCGATAAAATTCAGTTCCTTTGAATTTTTTACTTAGACCAGATTCGTGATTACTGGCAGAAATGTCAAGTTATCGTTTTCACCTTTCTTAGAATAGATCGAAGAATAGATTGTGCTGATCAGAGAATTTCCTTTCAGATCTATCGTTGGCTGGATTCCCTCGTTACTCAGCATCCAAAGCTCGTGTCGTCGATAACCGGAGGACGGAGTTTCGAAGGCAGAAGTATCAGAGGAGTGAAGCTCTCCTACAAACAAGGAAATCCTGGTGTATTTATCGAGGGTGGAATACATGCCAGGGAATGGATATCACCAGCTGTTGTCACGTACATCTTGAACGAGCTGATCCTCAGTGACGATCCTCGTGTCAGACAAATGGCCCAGTCGTACGACTGGTACTTTTTCCCTGTATTCAATCCGGATGGTTACGAGTACACCCACACTACGGTAAGACACCATTAATAGCTGGTAAAGTAACAATTTTGTAACAATTCTAAAGTAACAATATCGCCACTAGGTCGTTCTTAGTTGTCGACGATCAGTTATGATTCACCGAGGAAATACTAGGTGAATCTGAAGTGAATTGTATTGTTTATTTTGCAATACGTCGAACAACGTCTTTGCTCATCTAACTAAAAATTTAATTCACCAAAAAAATCTAATGTTTAAAAGTTTAACCCTACCTAGATAAAAATCTAATTGCAATAAAGAAAAGAAAAGTATTTTCGGTATTTTCACAAAGGTTCACGAGATTAAGTTGGCTTCCATGTGTATATTACAAGAGTTTTCCTGATTCTGATTCGTTCTTACAAGTTCTAGTCCTTTTATAGAGGGTCATAATTGATTTGTACGATAACTCTATTACCCCCTCCTCGTACTTCAGATATATGGCGATGCCCAGTGGGCCAGGAGACCCTAAAATGTGGCCAAAAAATCACATTTTCATAAATAGAAAGTGTCATCGTATTCTAGATACTTCGAAGTATCTATTTCCCAATTTTTGTGTAATTTAATGAATTCGTATCCTTACAGCGGAGCAACGAATTTCACGGTAGTGGAAAAGTCGACAATTACAGAACAGAAAATGTCGTTTCAGGGCTTAACAAATTCGGTATGAAGATATTTTCGAACACTCCAAAGTGTCCGAAGATATCCGAGATATATATGAAACTGAAAAATCCAAAATTCGAATTTGTCTCGATAATCGTTTATTCGTTGATCGACCTATCAAGACTGTTAAACGGACAGATATTTCATATCGTAATTAACCGGGTAAATTGAATTCAACGTGGAGCAATGTCCGTTGTTATCAATCATAATTATATCGATCGTCTATTTTTACGTTAAATCTAGGTTTCGATCACGCGCACGTGATCGTACGATCTCCAATTAAAACGGTCTATTTTGTGCTCAGGGAGATAAAGAATCTGTACACAAAAGATTTCGAAGGAAATCACTGTTAACGCGACTCTTCTACGGATAATATCATTGAATTTCACCGTTTAATTACTTTATCTCGTTATCGTTCGTTATCTATAATTAGCTATAAAGGTTCAATCAGTTGCAACTTTTTATTTCTCTTTTCCTGATTAATACACGCTCGCACGACCGACTGATGGATATCAATAAGACGTGATAATCGTGTCGCCGAGCTGATAAAACGAGAGGTGCAAAGTATGTTCTTCTGTACGTGTTTAGAATCGTCTTTGGCGGAAAACCAGAAGACCAACTGGAAGGGGCTGCTATGGGTCTGATCCGAACAGAAATTGGAACTTCCATTGGGCAGGTAACGACCCGATAAAAACGAAACAAACGTTGCATGTTTCCTCGGCTTATCGAGCAACTATGTAATTAACGTATAGTTTGAAGTGTCATCTTCATTCTGTGTGTATCTACCGATAAATTACAAATTACTTTAGATATCGGATATTCGTGAAAGAAAGAGAAGTAATCAATTAGATAATTCTTAGCGATTCAATTGTTTATATCTTGGAAGAAGCTCGACTTCTTTATATTATTATCCGCGTAACGAATTAATGAAAGTTTGTAATTTGTTCTTGATAATTTGTATTATATCTTCGCGATATTGCGATTTCTTTTTTTTTATTTTTAACAAAACGTTCGTATTTATATTTACCAGTGAAAAATGTCATTTTAACCCTTTGCGGTGGAGAAACGAAGCTAACGATACGTTCGGTGTATTTTAAACTATTGAAAATAACAAATCTAGGGACATTCTACGAATTAAAAAATATTCACGACATCGATGACAAAGCTAAAATTATTTTTCGCTGTATTCCATGCAACTTTCATTCTATAAAATTAATAAACTTATATATATGTTATGACATTCGTTCCCAAAGGGTTAAATTGTTTCTGTTGATATTTCAGAGGGTGGTACCAGCCGAAATCCATGCAGCGAGATTTACCCTGGTAACAAGCCTTTCTCTGAAACAGAAACCAGCACAATGTCACAGTACATCGACAGTATCCACGAGAAAATATTCGCCTATGTAGCATTTCACAGTTTCAGCCAATTGTTGCTCATTCCTTATGGCCACTCGAACAAGAGGGTCGACAACTACGACGACTTATTCCAAATAGGAAACTACTCTATAAATGCTCTGTCAAAGAGATACGGAACGCGATACAAAGTTGGAAATATCGTAGACATTATATGTGAGTATATTAATCCATATTACAACGTTAAAATATCATAGTAAACTACGATTTATTAACGCTAGCATTAAGAAAGAAACGAAGGCGTCAGACATCGGTAATTACATTTTGCTTTTGTAATTACTGAAAGCGTGTAACTGCACTTGATAAAATTAATCGTAACTCTCCTTCAGATAGAGACACAATTGTAGATACTTTTCCATTTTTATCACGTAACTTTAATTATTATTATCGATACTGTACGTGTATATTTAGATGTATATTCAGGTACATCTTACAAGTTGGTAGTATTAATGTTAACCTGCTTTTTTAGAAAAATTAGAAATGAACAGGGGATGAAATAACGAATATATATAATTTTCGAGATACACCTTGTTTTCGTTCTTCAGTTCTTGTTTTCAGTTCTTTAGATGTATATTTATATAAACGTTAGAAGTTGATAGTATTAATGTTAATCTGCTTTATTAGAAAAATTAGAAACGAACAGAGAATGAAATAACGAATATAATTCCCGAGACACATGTTCTTTCCGTTGGAAATCAGTTTTTTATCGCGTTTTTTATCACGTTATTTTCAGATGTTGCATCTGGAGGATCTATGGACTGGGTACGAGGAACTTACAATATTCCAGTGACATTCACCTATGAGCTTCGAGACACGGGAAGATACGGCTTTATTCTTCCGGCAAGTCAGATTATACCAACCGCGGAAGAAACTTTGGATTCTTTAGTTGCCATGTTCACGGAAGCTGCAAAACTTGGCTATGGTTCATCGAAAGCTACCGCTATATAAAATTTATCACCGTAAACGTCTTTTTTATACAACCACGTTATTCCGTGAAACGACAAACTTTTATATGATACGATCATTGCCCAATTGTAAAAAATGTAAACATTCACAGAGAACGAAATACGTTTAAAAACAATGCAACTTTTTCACTACGATAGAGTAATAAAAGCAATATTCTTTTTTCGTTGTATTTTCAATCTTCTTTTCTTACTTCTGCCGAAACTAGCACCGAGAAAAGTTCTAAATGCAAGAACAAATAGACGCTATTATAGAAACAAATCGATTACAAACATGCTACGTCAAATGCCTCTTCAGATTCTGTTATCTGAATTTTCGATACCGGTTTTTACGTTCATTGATCTAGTTTCTCGACTTCAAACTTCAAACTACAAATCTAAGCGAAAGAAAAACGTCGTCTCGTCATAAATGGAATTAGATTTTACAAGGGAAAGTTAATCCACTATTTAAAGCTGACGATGAAGATATGGGAAAGAAATTACTATCTTTAGACTACTTTCGTAACGATAATAAACCGATATTTTCTGTTTATTTCATAAACATTTAGAGTATTCACTAAACTCGTGATAATTCACGATAATACCTTTATCGAGACTCATTGAAATTTTCACGCTGTTCGTTAATCTATGCAGCCGGACAAAGCTGTCATTTGCAAGCGTTACGGAAATTACGCAAACACGCGAAACACTGTGACTATCACGTTCTACGAAAAATAGTCAGTGAAAATGCAGACTTACCGTTGTGTTCCGGATCATTTTCTTCGATACTCGTCGGATAACTCCGTTGTTAAGATTCCAGCGAATTAATTAGCTTTGATTAGCGTTGAAAGGTAAAGAGTGTTGGGAAAACATCGTCGAGGTATGGGACATCGACGTGTACCGGAATTAAAAGCTGTCGGCGACTGATTGTGTAATTTTAACGACATCTCGAGTAGGCTGGTGTGAGATCGCTCAGATAAAGACGGTCACTCGAAATCAATCCGATAAGGTGAAATCAGATCCAATAAGCTCTTTCTCTCATCGATTAACGATACGGTTTTTGAATAACTATCTTACAGAAATCATCGTTGGTGCCGTGTGCAGGTGAAACGTTTAAATAAGACGCTGGAAGTTCCAGTAACGCAGAACTTCTCTCGTGATCACACAGGGTAAGAACGATCATTCTCCACTTTTGCTTTTAAACGTTTAAATATCGTATTGAGTTGAACGTAATTCTGATTGCGATTGATTCGACTTGCTACGTTCGTTGAATTTGTTTTTTAAATTCGAAGACTTTTTTCAAATTGTATACTTAGAGTTAGAAAACTGTGAATCCTTTGTATTTACAATTTAATTTCCTCTTTTGCAATAAATTCCCGATTTTTTAGAAATTAAGGCTTTGGTGTGTATTCGTTGAATTTTAAACAGGGTGAAAAATAATTGAAATCTTTCAGCAGCATCATGCGGATGTTAATCCTCATCGCTTTGGTCGCAGTGGCGACAGCCCAGAAGGTGCAATACGACAACTACAAGGTGTTCCGTGTGACGCCTAACACAGAGGAACAATTTCAGCTTATAAGCAACTTGGAAGATGTTTCTGATGGAGTAAGTGCTCCTATTTTGCGTTTAATCCGAGTGAAAATCCCATCAAACGTATAAAATATCAATCGATGAGAAGATATACTTTAAATCGTTCGAATTCGACATTAAAATAAGCTACAATGAATAACAATACGTGAATTAATATCGTTAACGAAGCTGAACATAGCGGTGAAGTGTAAGAAATTTCCAAATTTTCAGTTCTCTTTCTGGAAAGAACCCAGCAACGTTCAGAACTTCGCAGACGTGATGGTCGCTCCGCACAAAATACCAGATTTCCAGGATATAATGTCGAAGTACAACATCCCTTACGAAACCTACGTGGACGACGTTCAAACGTTGATCAACATGGAAACACCAGTGGGTCAACCTTTGGTTGGTTTCGATTACCAAAGCTATCACACCCTCGAAGAGATCTACAATCACCTGGACGATTTGGCGAAAAACAACCCTGGCAAGGTTCAGGTTGTCGTAGGTGGAAAAACCTATGAAGGTAGACAGATCAAAGGTGTGAAACTGTCGTTTGGCAAGAACAAGCCTGGTATCTTCTTGGAAAGTGGAATCCACGCGAGAGAATGGATCGGTCCGGCTACCATTCTTTATGTACTGAATGAACTGCTCCATAGCTCGAGAGCTGATGTCAGAGCACTCGCTGAGTCTCACGACTGGTACATCTTCCCTGTTTTCAACCCTGATGGATACGTGTACACCCACACCACGGTGAGTCAATGATTTCATACTATTTAGATATTTAGTAGACGAAATAGCGAAGGAAAGAGTAAAGTGTAATGGAAGAATCCTAATAAGCTGAGGAATGATTAGAAATTTGCGACTTTTAACATTTTTAAACTTTGAAAAAACGAAGAAAACAGTAAAGTATAATAGAAAAATCGCAATAATCTGAGTTAGTCATCTAAGGCTGAGGAATCACTAGAAATTTGCAATTTCTAACATTTTTCAACTTTGAAAGAATGAAAAAACAGTAAAGTATAATAGAGGTATCCCAAAAAGCTGAGTTAATAACCTAAAGCTGAGGAATGACTAGAAATTTGTAATTTTTCACATTTTTAAAGTTTGAAAGAAAGATCTCGTGGTGATGTTTTGTAACGAAGAATACTAAATTCGTTATAATGTTTATAATATTCGTGTTTCAGAACCGTATGTGGAGAAAGACCCGCAAACCATACGGTCTCTTATGCTACGGATCTGATCCTAACAGGAACTGGGGATACAAATGGATGGGTAAGTGCCTAATTTGAATACCGAACGGTAACTCATGCGCCTTTTTAAACGAATTTTATTCTATTTTCTCAGAGGGTGGTGCCAGCAGCAACCCATGCTCCGAAACATACGGTGGAAGCGCTGCTTTCTCCGATGTAGAAACGAAATCTCTCTCTCAATTCATCACCTCGATCTCTAGCAAATTCTCCTCCTACATTGCTTTCCACAGCTACTCCCAGCTTCTGATGTTCCCTTACGGCCACACTAAGCAACACTTGGGCAACTATAACGACTCTGTGAGTAAAAACCTGAGAAAAATTTGTCACATCGAGAGAAACTCCTCTTCAGAGATTTCGATCCCTTCTGCAAACATTTCCCGGCACACGCGAGTTTATATCCTTTATATTCTTATTGTCCGAAGTAAAAATAGTACGCTAACTTTGTTCGTTTTGAAACGTTAGACAGAAATTTTTATCTTACAGACGTAAATCAATTTTATAAATATAACTGTCGATTTTATCAAACTTGTCGTATCTTAAACAGTGATTAAAGCCTCGTGTTCTCGATAACAACAATGACTAATCGTCTGTTTCTTCACGTTTGATATATCGATCGTTTAATCTGTATGCCGGTTAATTAATTAATTAATCAAACGTATGCGAATGTAGAGGAATGACGAAACTATACGCTTTCAGCTTAAAATCGGCCAGAAGACGATCCAAGCTCTCGCGCAACGGTATGGCACTTCGTACCAGACCGGAAACATCGCTGAAACTATTTGTAAGTATTCGTTTTAATACGTTTAAATGCAATAGAACGATATTAATTAGGGAGCAGTGTATTATATGGCTTAGAACCCTAAGCTTCTACAACGGAAATATATAAAAATTGAACCGATGAGCCGTTTTAATTGAACAGATCGGTCGATAAAGATTGCTATCGCAATTTATTTTGATATTTCGCTTCTAGACGTCGCAACTTAAAGCTTAAGCGCATTTAAATGCAATAGAACAATATTAATCACGGAACCCTGACCTTCTACAGTCGAAATATATGAAACTTGAACCGATGAGCCGTTTTAATTGAACAGATCGGTCGATAAAGATTGCTGTCTCAATTTATTTTGATATTTTTTGCTCTTCCGCTTCTAGACGTCGCAACTGGAAGCTCAATGGACTGGGTAAAGGGAACTTTTAATAAACCCATCACTTACACTTACGAATTACGAGACACTGGTCGTTATGGTTTCCTGCTGCCAGCTAACCAAATTGCTCCCACCGCTCAAGAAACCTTGGATTCTTTGGTTGCCATGTTCAAAGAAGCTAAGGCCCGTGGATACGAATAAACGATTTATATAAAACGACGAAAATTAACAAGCAAACGAATTGAAACAACAAAACGTTGCTCCTTCGTCGCTATGTACAATAAACGGAAAGAATAAATTTTGTCGATTATTTTTTTATGCCATTTACATCGCTGTTCTTACATCTTACTCTTAATTCTCACCCTTTGCACTTTAAGGTTTTATCTTTGGTATAAACGAGTTGTAACTTGAAACTTTTCTCTTATAAAAACGATGGTATTTCGCACTGTGTTGTTACAAAACTGTTTTAGTTTAATACACGATTTTACGTTGGATTATTTGAAACTTAATATCGATTACAAATCTTTATGATTTCTATGAATGACTAATGGCTAAGAGTTGTTTCTCTAGTGCATAAAGTTGAACTCACGATAATTATTTACAATAATATCTTCCGTTTCTTAGTTACAATACAGCATTAGTTATATATTAATATAATGTTGATACGATGATCTGTCTTTGGTTGTCAGTTCACGAATAAAATACACAGTTGATACTGTTTATTATATTAACGAGACTCGTGGATTCGTAGAAGGATCGATTTAAATACTCTTATTTATACCGTCGTAGGTTTCCACGTAGGATTTAATTAAATTAATTTAATTTAATTAACAGCAAGAGATTTCGCCATCGCTCTCAACTCTTTCCTCGAAATTTTCCCGGAATGAGTGTGCGGCAGGCTTGGCAGAAATTTCACTCCGCCGCGCAATTTGTAGTGATCCATCAGGTTATCGGCTACGATCTTTATTAATTCCTCTGCGGATACCTAGAAATTAAATTACACATCTGTTGGATCGTTATTGGTGGAGGGAATTGATTAGAATAATATTGCCAGTTCTTTTCGGAATGAAAATTACTTCACTCTAACTGTTTTGACCCTTTGAGGACGAATGTCGTATTATACGTGGTAACTTTTTTAGTTTTCCAGAACGAAAGCTGCATGGAATATAGCGAAAAATAATTTTACCATTGTCATCGATGTCGTAGATATTTTTTAATTCGGAGAATTTCCCTCGATTTTTTATTTTTAATCCTTTAGTGTACATAGAGCGTATCTCAGTTTCATTTCTCGTCTGCAAAGGGTTAAAACTCAAACTTCTTACTACCTACACTGCTATATAAAAATTAATAAACTACCGTTCCACGAAGTTTCGTTTGAAATTGATCAGTGTACGAATACTTACTATATTTCGTACATATTAAATGTACGTTCGATATTTATGAAATATAAACGAGAATAATCGTGGGTTGCTCGTGCAGTATTACTCTCATTCGCAGGCTTCCAATCTATTATTCGAGTATAAGAATCTCACGAATATCTCACGCCTGTGTGGACGTGTTAAGTTACCGAACCTGAAGACAACGATTTGGGTAGTATGATAGAAAAACGAATGATTTCTTTCCGCCACTTATTTTTTCTTGAAAATTCGCAACAACAGGGATTCGCGAAGTTATGGAATCGAGTGTTCTCGAGATTTTCACAAAATTCGAATCGTCCGACGAATAATTCGAGTATAAGAATTTCACGAATATCTCACGCCTATGTCGACGACGACCCGTCTCTGGCACGCGAACCCCTGCGACCCTCTTTCGATAACATTGCAACCCCACTTGAGATCCGGCTAACAAAGGGCCTACGAAAAGTCAGCGTCAGTCTTTCATAGAATCCTTTCAGTTTAAGATGTTGGATTTCATCGAATCTTTTTCATCGCACCACCGTTTATTTTCACGTACCTCTTTATTAGCTACCTTGCTGACGAAAGCAACCGGATGTTCATCGTCTGTAAGATGAGGTATACCAACCACTGACACTTCCAACACAGCAGGATGAGTTTGCAAGAGGTTCTCGATTACATTTGGCGTTATCTGATGTCCCCTGTACTTAATAATTTCCTTTAGCCTGTCCACGATGAAAAATTCTCCTTTCTCGTTGTAATATGCTAGATCACCCGTGTGCAACCATCCTGAAAACAAGATATTAACCCTTAATATTAAAATTATTAAAAAATATTAACCCTTTGCACTCGATGTTAATTGATATATTAAATTTAAAATTACACACCGATACGTGAAATGTCGAGATAAAATAATGTCTTAATTATTAAATTAAATAATTATATTAAATTAAGTTAAATTATTAATAATTTCTTAATTTCCATAGGATTTCTTATTTACCGTTTTAAATTATCGATAACTTTATGGTAGAAGATCTCCGAATTATTATATTTCTATAACGAAAAAATCCACCGAGTGCAAAGGGTTAGCATTTGGTGTGGAAATGTTCAAAAAAGGTTTATGGTCTGCTTACCGTCTTTGTCGATGATCTTCTTGGTTTCCTCGGGGTTCTTGTAATATCCCGTCATCATCGTCCAAGACTTCACGCAGATTTCTCCGTTTTGATTCGGGCCCAATGCCGTTCCAGTCTCTGTGTCCACAATTTTTATCTCGCAATTTGGGCACACCACTCCGCAAGAGCCACTCGTGGAATCTGATAATTGCGACGCGACCAAACCAGCAAGCTCTGTCATACCTGAAGAGGAAATTTTGAAGTTTCGTATCGAAACAACTGTCGACTTAAAAATTTGTCGTTCGACTACTTATTCTCTTCGACTTACCGTAAGCTTGAGTGATTAACGTGTGCGGCAAGTGTTTCTTTAATAAATCCTGAGATTCTTGCTTCAGCGTAGCACCACCGGTGAAGAGAACGGTCAAGCTAGATAAATCGTAATCGTGCAAACGATCGAACCGAACGAATCGGTTCGCCATACTGGTGCTCAGCATCAACCAAGTGACCTGAAAACCGGTGAACGATAAATCGAAGAAAATAAAACGAGGATATTTAGAAGATTTGAAGTATTGTAAGTGTATACGCTAATTGACCCCGATAGATAATTTATTAATCGAGGCTTTTATGGTCAATCGCTGCAGATAACGTTATTATTAAATTTCCTCGTATGAAGTAACATTGTAGAAAATAACTCGATTTTTACGCGATCCCTGAAGTTGTAGTTATAACGTAAATAATGTAAACAAACCACGAGGAGTGAAACGTGTAATGATAATAATTTTTAACTTCTGAACACTCGCGAATATTTGAAAAAATTTGTAACAGTTGAAGAGCGATCGTTGTATTTTCTTTAATATGAATCGTAAATTCGAGTACAATCTTTCTAGTTTATATTGTTAAGTGATTCGCGTTATACTAATGAAATGAAATGGAGAAAAGTTAAAGTTGTAAATATTTTAGACAGTTTTAAAATAATGATTTTTATCTAAAAGGGAATTTACTTTCCTAACTCGGGTCCTTCTTACATCGAAAAATATAATAAATCAGCGATTTTAATATCGCTATGTTAAAATTAATCGTGAATCAATAAAACAAATTAAACTGAGATAAAATCTTTCACAAATCTTTCACATTAAGCTGTGATAAAATCCTTCGTAATAAAATTCTATCGATGACCCAAGAAGTACCTTAAACTTTTCGATGATTTCGCAGGCGATGGTCTCGTCGAAATCCGGCGCAATGATCCTCTTGGTACCGGAAGCAACGCTTTTAAGAGTGAGCAGCGATCCGCTGATCCAGTACAAAGAGCTGAACCACATCGGAATCTGTTCTTTCAGAGTGAAAATCTCGGTGAACGTGAGTATGTTCATTATCACCTTGTACGAAAGCTGCGATCCCTTCGGCAAGCCGGTGGTCCCAGAAGAATAAAGAATTAACGCGGTGTCACGAGGATCATCGGTCTGTTTGCACCGGAAATTGGCCACGGCCGACTGGGAATGTCCCTTCAGCGTCTCGGAAAATGGTATCGTTCCGGGATAATCGCCGAACGACACCATTTCTGCTCGAAAAACCTCGATCTTCGCCGCCTCCAGCGCGACACCCATCGATTTCTCGTTCGCGAAAATCACTTTCGGCTGAGACAATGTCAGAAAATGACGCGCGAGTTCTACGGAGTCGTAACAATTAGTCAACCGTGCAATCTCATTCTTGTAACGGTTAATTCGTCCGCGTTACATGATATGTTATTACGTGAAAATGCGAATCGCGTATTATTTACGATCGACGTTCTCGTGTTTTTATGTCTTTGGTTCCAAGTCGTGTTTTTCATCGACAATTGTTCTTCCAAGGAGGGACACGATGTCGATAATGAAATGTTACGATTCGAGGAACAATGTTAATGTTGTATGGAAGGATTTGTGCTCGGGGACTTACGGATGTTCATCTCGTAGTCCCAGGGATTGCAGATCGCGCCCAGGTAGAGGGACGCGAGGCAAGGAATCACTGTGTCGCGATGATTATGCGAAGAAATCGCGATGATGTCGCCTTTTCCAATTCCGTGCTTCTGCAGCCATAGCGCACATTTCACTGAACGATCTATGATATCTGCGTAGGTGTCCTCCATTCCTGTTATTGCGTCAACCTGAAAAATTCAAACCAGTCTTACGTCCAAGTTTCGTTCATACGTTTCTATGTTGAACTCGCGCGTTGTAAATCGCATTTGCAAACGTGAATAAGATTTCTAATTTTCTTCCTTGTGTTTGTGGCTGGATATGGTGTGGTACAAGAGTGTATTCAAATTTGAATACATTTTGATCGAGGGAAGAAATGATTTTTCCTTCCTTTCGAGAATTTTTCTTTGTTCATCGTCTTCTGAGATTTTCAACTTTTTAATTTCGTAACTTTGGAATTTTTATCTATATATTTCGAAAGTCAAAGAATACTTGTGGATTGATATGGTATGGTACAAGAATATATTCAAATTTGAGTAACTTCAATTTTTCTTTGTTCATCGTCTTCTGAGATTTTCAATTTTTTAATTTCGTAACTTTGGAATTTTTCTCTATATATTTCGAAAGTCAAAGAATACTTGTGGGTTGATATGGTATGGTACAAGAGTGTATTAAAATTTGAGTAATTGCAATTTTTCTCTGTTCTCTTTGTCTTCCGAGATTTTTCAATTCTTAACTTTGTAACTTTGTAATTTTCGTCTATATTACTAACGAGTTCAGGCCTGGAACGAAACGCATTCCTTCTTTGTTTCTTTCATCCCTTCCAATGCTAATCGCCAAAACCAAACAACAATCAACCGTGAAGGAGTTACAACCCCGAAAATTTAATTTCTTCATTTTTAATGACACCAACAACCGGGCCACAATTTATTCTTTAACTTTAATCAGTGAAAAAATACGAATTCTATAATAGAAACTTTCAACATACCTGTGCAATAAGATTCGAATTCTTCTTCATATTTTCCAGCAGATAGGTTCCTACACTCGTATTTCGAGTCTGGCATGATACCACTTTCCCTTTCAACACGTTATTCTCGATGTAAAACGCCGGTTCGGTCTGATAACAGTAATACAATAAAAGTGTCACGATATCTTCTGCAGTGCAAAGAGAAAATCGGGTGGAATGTAAAATATCGGTAAAATATCATACGTTCTCGTTCTTCGAGTTATCGACGACCATGCTGACGGTTTTCAGAAGCGCATAGAAAAAATTTTCCCGATTGAAATGGAGCAGTCGTTTGCAAAGCACAGGAACAAAATATACTTCGCGATGATATTCAGCGACTGATTCACAAATTGTTCGGCAATCACCTTTTTCCTCCGGCGTAATATCACGTTCACATGTTCCACGCACACACTGATCGTTGTTGTACGTGTATATGCATAATTACACCGATAAATACCTCCTTGCGAAGGTATTGTCTATATACTATCTTTTCATAATAATTATAATGACTCGTGTCTTGGAAACAATTCGAATTAAAGTCTATTTTCGATTATGAGATTCGCATTTTCTCTAATTGTTTCTAATTTATTCCCGTAATATTCATAATAATAACAGAGATGTATAGAAATTTATAGACAGAATCGAAGATTTGTTTTTTTTCTCTCTTAATCTTTCTTTTGTGTTTATTTATTTCTCGTGTTTACCATCACCGATATCTTTGGTGATAATAATTACAATTATTATTATTCTAACGTTTCTTTATTTTTTTAGTATTATTTTGATATCAACTATTTTTTTCTCTTTTTTTTTTTGGAGGGTGGTGTATTTCTAGAAATGGATTTCTGCTATTTTTACAACGTTTTTGATTCTCTGATCTGTAATGCGACAGAATTGCGAGTACACTTTACCGCAAATATAATGTAATGTTGTTTAAATAACATATAAAGAGTTTATGTATAAGAGCTTATGTAATTAAAAAACGTAACATGTTCTTCGTGTATTTCCGCGATGACACAAGTTCATTCATTTTTAATGATATATAGTATGGTACTTATCGCGCCGTAAGTATAATTGATACTTACTCTGCTACATACTGTTACGTGATTGAATTATTATCTAGTTGTAGGAACACCGTGTCATCTTTCAGAATCCGAGTGAAGAAAATTTACGCGAAACCGCTTGTCGTTAGTGAAAATGCTGCTCGAGATAATTAGGTAACGATACTCGTGTTTACAGAATTTTCTACCGCTGTATAGAATATTCGATGCATCGAAGATTGAATCATGCAACAATCTGCTGTTCGATCTACGATAATATTTACATATATCAGCTGAAACGATGTTTCGTTTTACAAAGTAGATAGGAAGTCTACGTCAGAGCCTCTGTTACATAATTAAAAAATCGTTTGATATTGTGCAACAGCGAAATAATCGTTATGTAACCTTTGGATAATGTTGCATTTTCTACAGATTCTGGATGTATTTAATTTAACGTTAATTGACAATAATTAAGACACTTGTAGAATATTGTCGCTTTGTAGAATATTTAATAATTTATATTATGATATTATATTTATATTACAATAATTTAATAATTTAATAATTTCTGCGAATATAAAATTATAAAGATATATAGTATCGTAGGTTTAATAACTTTCGTTATGAAAATACATAAGCGTACAAATATGGGTGTGCATTAATATGAAATAAATGACCGTCAGATGTGTTCTTGATTATAGTCGCGATTAACAATCTGTTCCGCCTTTATACGATGTCTGGGATCAAAGCGATAACGTGAATGCAAAAAGAAAAAGAAAAACACGGTGAATGATGAAAAAACGATTTATGCATCATCATAGTATTACATAGTTATTACAAGAGGAGATATGTTTCATTTATTCCAGTTGAATTACACAATTCGAGACTATATAAAGAAGGAAAATCTTCACTTTATTTCCTTCGAACAGGATACCATTTCTTTTCGTAGCCTCAAAGCCTTCTGTTCCTCCAGCTTCTTCCGCAACGCGTCTATTTCCGGTGAAGAAACAATTTGAGATCGTTGTTGCGACTTGGAGGTGGAGACAGCACGTCTGAAAACGATTTTATAATTATCGATTTTAATCTATATGAAATTACCGAAAAAAGAAGACGTTCTTTTCTTCGATATTTTCTATCATATTAATTCTTTGCACTCGACGATTTTTTGGCTATAGAAGTGTAGAAATTTCCAGATTTTCTGCTATAAAACTGACGTTATTTTTTTAGATATTTTCTATGATATTAATATAATAGGGACGGTATTTACAAAAACGATCGCTTCGTTATATATAATTTGTTTATCTCTTCTTTATCTAGACACGTACAAAATTAAAAGAAGAAAATCGAATCTCTTCATCTCTCGTTTCTTCTCGTGTCTTCCGTATTTGACTTTCTCTTTTTTATCTCGCTTGTTACAATTTAGTTTGTTGTTTAGCTTTGTTAAATTACGATTAGCAATAGGCAAAGATTTCGCAACACTAACTTCGTTGCTTTGTATTCCTCCAATGCTCTCCTTGTGTCCTTGATCAAATTCTTTTGTCTCTCGCGTTCCCGATGAATATGAGATTTTCTATTCTTAATGTCCTCGTCTAACCTCATCTTCATCCAGAACAGTCTCTCCTTCAACTGTGAAATCGAAGTACTATAAAATTACGATTGTTATAAGCGAGAAGAAAATTAAAATCAATCGGAGAGAGCTATTAATTCGTGGTGAATTGTTTATTAACCCATTTGCATCTTTACTGTAAAGACTAGGTAACTGCACAATAAATAAATTTAAAATAGATAAGTAACAGTTATTAAGTGCGGATTATTTCGTTCAATGATGTAAATGGGTTAATTATTTATCGTTCACGATACGCACCTCCGTCAAAGACATTTCGCAAAGGAGGCCCAAGCCACTAGATTCGGTCGGATCGAAATCCTTAAAGGGCAATGCTCGCAAGGATTGAATCGTCTTGATCTCTTGGATCAATTTGATCTTCCTTTGAATGTCTTCTTCCCTCTGTTTTATCAGTTGAACTTTCAACTGACGCGATTCTTCGGAGACCTCCGCGGCTGGCGAGTCGAGAAATAAATATTCGATTAATTCCTTTGAATTAACGTCGTTGAGAAATATTTTTAACAATTCTCACCCTTTTGTTTCTTCTCGTCGATCATGGCGTTGAAAGCTTCACGCGAAGCTTGTTCTATTTCGCGGCACTTTTCAACCACTTCTGTCATTTCCTTGTTGTGATTTTTCCTCCATTTCTCTAGCTTTTCGTAAAGCTCTTGTCTCTAAAGAGACACACAACTTTCCATTGCGTTTCATAGGGAAATATTAAGAATATCCGATATTAAAGCATCGTTTATTAGTTACCTCCTTTCGCACGTTTTCTCCGTGCGCTTTAATGTCGTTCAGCAGCGATTGTTTCGCGATAAACACGTTTTCACGGGTCAACAAAGCTAACAGGTGTTTCTCTTGTATCTTCAACAACTCCTCTTCTCTTTGCTGCTGTCGTTTCTCCTCCTCGAATTTCAGGATCGAGGCCGGGTCTAGACCTCCTTCGCTTAACTCTTTCAACCTATAATTTTCCCAAATATCCAGTAAGTAACGATAATTTGAAACGATTAAAGAACCAATCACAAATTTAAGAATTATTCGAAGAATTATTTAAACAAGAATTATAATTCAAAATAATAATAGTAAAGACGAGATATTTTCAAGGCATTGGAATATCTTTAAATTATCGCGGAATTATTCCAGACAATTTCGTTTGAAAGAAACGCAGGAGCAGGATTTGATGATGGAAGAAGAAGATTATCTATCGGCGAAAATTAATTTTATTTCTTCGTCTACCCCTACAATTATCAACATGGCAGTATTATACGAAACGAGCTTATAGAACTAAGGATAGAAAGTTAAATTAAAATCGGTTTCCACTTTCTTATTTAATCCCTTGGCTATTGTGGGCGTTTAAAGGCGATTAGAAATTTCGTTTTGTTTTCTCCTAAATCTTTAAGGTTTTCGTATGTCTATTTGATTATGTCCCGCTTTTCTTCGGTCATGTGTGTTTTTATTTATTTATTATTATGTATTTATTTATTTCTGAACACTCGCTCGGGACATTCGATCATGCTGACAGTCACTCGATTCCACACAAGTTTTCTCGTGTAATTACTTTTTTATTTCCTTCTCTTCGATGCTGATCACGCGAGCGCATTCTCTTAAAGTTGAGGCCGCGTTCTGCTTTATTTCCACCGGCTGCGATAAACAAACGTTGCTGTAATCGATTGTTTCTCAAATACGAGAAGAATTTTTATAAACGCGTAATTTTTCTATAGCTTCGTGTACCTTAAAAGTGGGAGCCGATTTTCTCACGAAGGTTATTTTTCGTTTTTCCTGTTCCACCGATTTGTTCATGGATTTGCGACGCTGAAAACAGCTCGGAGCGTTCTCGTCCGCGTTTTTCAACAAATTCATCGCGTTTAACTTGTTGGCAGCTCGCAACGACTCCAATTTCGACTCTGTTAACGGTTTTACGTAGTTCGTCTTCGGGATTTCGCGCGTGAACTTCATCGCCGACAGATCCTATCCAGGATATGAGTCTTCAAAAGAGGAAACCTTCAAGGTTTGTTAATTCAACGGCTTTAACGTTAACGCGAAATTATACAGTTTAACGATAAAACGTCGCATTTCCTAGCTAAACTAACTGTAGGTAAAATTTATCAGAAATTTGACAAAAGTAGAAATATTATGCGTTGCTCGTTTCAAGTGTAGGATCGAATATTTAGCACATCAATTATTATTATTATTATTAGGTAAAAATACACGTTGTACGAGATATTAACCCTTTGAATACTGTGAGCGCCTATAGACGCTTTCAGTATCACAAACGCAAAATTTCTAAGCCCACAGTAGACAAAAAGGTTAAAACGATAAGCAACCTTTATAAGAAAGTTAAAAGAATATTTAAATTTTTGTGCTTTATCGGAAATATAAATATAGATCTATGTATATACTATGATCATTTGAATCCAATTTCTCGCTTTTCATTTTTCTCCTAGCTTATTTTTTCTAGCGAAAAATTCTTTACCTATTTATGTTTGTATTTACGGTAAACTAAACGATTAAAAATAACAAATCGAGGGAAATTCTCCGAATTGAAAAATATTCGCGACATCGATGACAATGCCAAATTATTTTCCGCTATAATCCAAGCAGCTTTCGCTGTAAAAAATAAAACAATTTCCACGCGTATTAAAACATTTGTCCGTAAAGGGTTAAAATCCGCAAAAGCGACGCGGTTTTGTTTACGTTTAATCATTTATTTTCCAAGCACCTCGAGATTAATTAAATTAAATAATTAACGAATATTTATAACGAAATTGCTCACTTCGGGTGTATTCGGAGGGACTTTCAATCGCGACCTTGGTCGATTCAGAACGTTCATAAACATCGGAGTCGTTAATTCCTTCTTAGGAACTCTCATGCTCCTCGAATACTCCTTCAAATGCTCCTGGAGCTTCTGTTATAAACATGATTGAAAATTCGCTATTCGTTATATTCAATTCGAAGGGATAAAACAGGAAAATTGAACCTCTAAACACGGCGTGGCTTCAAGAAGCGGCAAAACGAGCTTCTGCTCGACGAAATCTTCCTCGAAAATTAGACAACCTTTTTCATGGAAAATATTCGAGGTCTCTCCTTCGAGGAGGTACGCGACGAGACACATAATTTTCCTTATTTTAAAGTGGACGAAGCAGTCTATCGAGTCCTCGAAAAACAAGCTCGACACTCTGTACGATAAGATGTAGACGAACACTGCAAGATCGAATCCTTGAAACAGGTCGATCGACCAAAATTGCAGAGAAAACGGTATAAACTTACCCATTGTTTGATGTAACTCGTTGTAATTACGACAGTTCTGCTTGTCCAAGTAGTCTTTGCTTATCGATTCCAGGAAAACCACGTAACGAACGAGATTCATGAACAAGTTGACTATTATATTTTGTAACGGGATTGACAAACCCTTGAAAAGCCGGAGATACGTTGTTATAGTTGTTAACATTAAATCTACCATGCTCTAAGTCACCGTTTTTTAAACTTTTGTTAAAAACTCAACGTTCAACGTTATCATCCTAATAATTCGTATTCGAGATTTTTCTTCTAATATACATATTCTCTGAATAAGAAAAATTAAAAATTCAAAGTTCAACGTTATCATCCTAATCATTAATATTCGTAATTTTTCTTCTAATATACATATTCTTTCAATAAGAAAAATCTCGAATACGAATGATTAGGACAATAACGTTGAACGTTGAGTTCTTAATCTCATGTTATTCTTTTTTTTAAAGCTTCTACTTCTTTTCTGTTTATCGCTCATTGACCGTGGTAGATTTAGCGTTAAATAAAAAGTTACGGTAACGGAAAAGTAAATAATTTAACCTCGATTTCCTCGATGTTGCTAAAACGTTCTTTAACCGGGTTGAATCTGTATTTGAACTTCTCCAAAGGCTTCTCCTTGAGAAATAGAAGAATGCAGAACTCATCCGGACTGAATTCATCTTTGAACGCCATGTACGCGTCCAAAATTTCGATGAACGGAATTAGGATGTTTAATTGAAAGACGTTTGTTTTCATCAACTGAAATAGATACTTTCGATCAATGAAAAATTCGATGAGACGTTGAATTGGAATTGTACCTCTTCCTCCGTGCAATTCATCTTTGAAGAATCGCGATGATTTATCTTTCATTCAACGAATCACCATTCTCTTCGGTCTTCGGATTTCAATTCTATGATTGTAGAAACTCTCGAATTAAACATCGAAATAGTGTCTCTGTATGTTCAACTTCAGAACGTAAAGTTACAATATTGACAAGTTCAGAATATTTAGAATATACGAAGGAATCATGGAATAGCATTTTCAAATTAAGCTTCGTACCAACTATCACGTCTAGAACTATTATTTTCTTTTTTATCGAAGTACCAGTTCAGTAATTTTCCAATTCAGAAACCTAAATCTTAACCGAAATCACCGACGATTTCGAAATATTCAGAGTCTTCCAAAACTCAAAGTATCTCCACCAGAATTGCTACTCTTCTCGCGAAAATAGCTCGGCAATTCTCGCAAGACGTTTGCTCGAAAGACAAATAAAGAAATCGAACGCGACCAATCGGCATTCAGTACAGAGGCAGTGAAATTCGAACGGTTTTATTTGCCAACGAATCCATTAATCGACCAACGCAGTGGTACATCAACAGACAACACGTTTCGTTACGCACGTTTTATTGACTCTCATTCATCAACCTCCCTCCAACGAAACGCCAATTCACTTTACACCTCTAAAGTCCTAAAAAGGGAAAAAGAAAAAGACTCGAAAAAAAAAGAAAAAAGAAAAAAAAGAAAAAGAAAATACACACAGAGAGAAAGGAAGACGCGACACCTGTAAACGATGTTCGCGAGTGTGTATAATAACCTATCCCTGAGGAAGAATTTGTACTCCATGGCATCACAATTTACGTTTTGCGCCTCGCCATTCGAACAGTCGACGAAATGGCTTCAAACGATTAATACTATTACGGTACAATGCGTCCAAGGAATGGTCCCGGACAGTGTCCAAATAAACGGACGTCAGACGCAAGTTACTGTAAAATCAACCTTCCAATAAGTTTGTTATGGGATGTTATTTTTTTGTTTTTTTTTTTTTCCAACAATGATGCTCGGTTTTAATTTTCACAAGGAACACCGTTAATATTATACCTAAAATAGGATAACGAATACGTGCATCCCTTTGAATCTCTTCCTATCTCGAAATACTGTTTCCTTGGCTATTTTATCAAAATTTCGCCACTTTTTTTTCGTTTTTTTCTCTGATTACACGCGCGATGAGGTAAATCGTAGAAACGAGCTAATATTCTCGACTAAATGAAATCGTGCTGGTGAGCTTACTTCTTCGATGTACTAGATGATCCATCTATTTCTGAAAACAGGTATCGAAGTGTTACATTGTCTCTCAAACTGGATTGTTCGCATCTCGCTTCTTTTCTTGTCGTTTATCGCGTTTCTTTTAGCGCTATTGTCTGTACATATATATATAAAAAGTTCGGTATGAAAGTCGATTAATAACAATATACAGCCGGACAATATACAATTCCTCGTTTCTGATTTATATATGTCGATTGTACCGATGAATAAATAAAATATACACACGTCGAATCGGCGTTACATTGGTTTACTTACAGGCGAAGATCAGGCTGAGTAAAACGCGATAAAGTAATTTTTCTTCGTTTCCCTGGAGAAGGTTTTTAGGCATAATCGATGTCATAACGATCGGTATTTCACAGATTATCATTGGAATATTTTTTAAACGTTCGATCGAATTGGTTGATGATTTGATTTTGATATTAAATGTAATTTCTTGAATCGCTTATCGCGTTTTTCTAATCGGTATTTCTCGAATGTCATTGGAATATTCTTTAAACGTTCGATCGAATCGGTTAATGGTTTGATTTTGCAATTAAATGTAATTTTTTGAGTCGGATTTGAAATAGAAAGAGACAAGAAATGTAACTTATCGCGTTTCTCTAATCGGTATTTCTCGAATATCGTTGGAATATTTTTCAAACATTCGATCGAATTGATTAGCGGTTTTATTTTGATATTAAAGATAATATTTTGAATCGTATTTAAGATAGAAAGAAGCAAGAAATGTAACTTATCAAGTTTTTCTAATCGGTATTTCTCGAATATCGTTGAAACATTTTTTAAGCATTCGATCGAATCGGTCGATGGTTTGATTTTGATGTTAAATGTAATTTCTTGAATCGCATTTGAAATAGAAAGAAGCAACTTATCACGTTTCTTTACTCGGTATTTCTCGAATATCGTTGGAGTATTTTTCAAGCATTCGATCGAACTGCGATGAAATGTAATTTTAGGATGGCATTTGAAACAGAAAGAGGCAAGAAATGTAACTTATCACGTTTTCCACCTGTGACTCTCGGAATACATCCGTTCGAAGGATCTACAGTCATTGGCGGATGAAAATTAGCGTTTCGTAACTATAACAAGAATCGTCGTTCTCTAAATCGATTTTTCGCAACGATATAACAATTCGTGACGATCACGATGTGTAAAAGTCGTAAAAATTTCTGCCGACAGGTTCGCGCGGTGACCAACAACGCTACGCTATTATCTAAAACTTGAATTTCAGCAAGGTGATTTAAAAAAATATAATTATCGTCTGCTCGTTTCGGTGTGACAATTCGAAACGATGGCCACCGTGTCGCTATCGTACAATTCGCATGTAACTACACGTGCGTGACTATAATACCGTCGAATCAGACATCACCGCGACAGTTTCAATTTTATCCTTCGATTCTGCTTGAAACGATAAAGAACATTCGTCGGACGAGGTAAAAAAATAAATAAAATTCAAATAAAATTGGAGCCGTCGTTGCTATATGCGATTCCACGATGTCGCTGCAAAAGCGACATTTCGTCGACAAAAAAAAAAAGCAAAAAAAAAGATCACTCGCACATCTTCAAATTCACGCCATTGTCTTCTGATATCGCACGATCGTCGAGCATGATCAGAATATTGTACACTTTAACAATGGTCATCTAGCCAACGGTTTTTCCTTTGTACGTCTTGGTAACATTCTTCCTTTCTTTCTCCTTCATTCGTACGAGCTAATGTATACATTACGTGTAATCGCGATAACAGTCGGTTTTCGTTCTTTTTACAGGAAATCCATACATCTAATCAAATAGTCTATACATCGTTTACCATATACATATATATATATATAATATATCTAAGCTTACTTCGGGTTCAGGACACAAACAACTAACACTGCTAATTCGTGATATAGGCCATGATACGTCACAGACGATACGATTGGTCACAAAAATATCCGATTTGAAAATTTTGTTTCATCTTCAAGCTATTTAATTATCGCCTTACACTATACGAATAATAAATATTTCTTAGAATAATCAGCTTTATTTTATCCTCGAATTATCAGACTATCATCGCAGACCAGAATAGTAGATATTTCTTAAAATAATTAAACAATCAATCTTTTTTCCCCCTTTTCTTTTATAATACATATACGCTTAATTGCTATCGATATTATAATTTTGCGATAATACAATCGTGTTATTAATTTTAGATCGGATACTTTTCTGGCTAATCGTATACAACGTGTGCGAAACTCGATCGCAGTTACCAGTTTCGTAGAATTTTATTTTCCAGAAAGATATAATAAAAATTTCATTCGATTATTCGGGATAAAATCGTACTCGGTTTGACGCGGAAGATCAAACTTCGAGTGGTGTAAAAGGTGAACGATAAGAATGGTAACCGCGATTCCTAAACCGCGAACCCTTCAAGAACTCGAGATTTGTTACCCTGTTGGTGGAACTAGAGGATTCTAATCGATTTACGGACAGATCACAGATGACGAAGTTATCCTTTCGTGAATCAAGACAATGCGACGCGAATAAACGGTAATAAAAAGGGGTAATAAACGTGAGACGGAAGATTGGTCCGAGATGTGCCGGGTTAATAAATAACATTGCGGTTAATCTAGAGAATTTGGAAGGGAAAAGGAGGAATCTCGACATTGTCCAAACGGACTGATCATTGCCTATATGCTCGCGTAGATGTCATGATCCGTTAATACCGCGTGTACAAGTAAAAAGTAACAACGATTTATACAACGAACTAGCCTAAGTTACTTGCTGCTAAACGCGTGAATGATCGAGGAGATGCTCTCGTATGTCCCGGTCACGAAGCCCAGCAGACCGATCAGCACTATTATTATGTCTTTCGATATCGTGCAGAATCCCAGGGATGCGTTCTGCCAGCAAACAACCATTTCCATGAGCGGTGGGAATATCAGAGCTAGGGCCGTGCTGCTCACTGCACCCACTAGCGATATGAACAGGCCCAATTGAGGTATAGCCTCTGCTAGGATAACTAGAATCGGATAAAACAGATGTGAGTTTTTTTGGTATATATATTTATTTATTTATTTCATATTTCCTAGGTCTTTCTATTTAGATTAGTGTTTTTATTTTATTTTTTGGGGGATAATGTTATTTATAATATTTTTGTGATATTTTTCCGATATTTTTAATTCCGCTAAGATTCTCGAATACTTTTCAACAAACCAGAGTTTCTATTTATATTACCTTTTTTACCTCCTTTTTCCTATCATTAAAATTATTTCTAATATTTTTGTGATATTTTTCCGATATTTTTAATTTAAAATTCTCGAATGCTTCGCAATAAACCAAAGTTCTCTTTCCCACGAATTCGAAATTTCCCAATCTTAAATTTAAATTGAAATTTAGATTAGCGAGAAAATTAGTTTTATTATCGTTGTTCGTCTACATATACGTTGTTTGTCTACAAATTCTATTTATTCACAAAGATGATAATCAAGAGAAAGGAGATTCAGGCATTTGAAACCGAAGCTAAAAGGATTTTAGAATCTTGAAAGAATAAAAAATTTGGTCCCTTAAATTAACTTTGGGGACGAGTGTCAGAATATACATAGAAGTTTTTTAATTTTTCAGAGTGAAAGCTGCATGGAATACATATTTCTGTCGTAGATATTTTTTAATTCACAGAATTTGTTACTCTTAACCGTTTATTATACGCCGAATGTGTCGTTAGCTTCGTTTCTCGTCCACAAACGGTTAATACGCTAAGTTAACACGCATAATAAACTGAAATATCGAACTTACATGTTAACAAACACATAGCGGAACGGAAAATGGTCTCTGCTAGAACAGGCCACGTGAAGGGGCCAAAACGGTTGACGATCCTCGGCCAAATGATCGCAATCGGAACATAAAATTGCAATGCATACGTGAGTAATATACTCAACGAGATGGCAACTTTGATGCACTGAGGTAAGCTGCAAAATAAAACGACACCGCGTGAATATCCAAAGAATCTCCCTTTAATCCGTTACTGTTAAAAGCAATTAACTTGTTCACTCCGTAAAATCGTCAAAACCACATTCGATTACGTCTATTATTAAAATCATTAGTTAAATCCGTGTTGTCGCAGCATGCAAATTTAGCCAAACAGTATCTAACGATAATTATTATCGTATTACTCGTCGATAAAAGAACACGACTGCACAATGATTATACAAACGATCGAGTAACTTTTTCAAAAAGAACACAACACTTCTAGGAAACCTATGTGCATGATAGAAACCTTGAATGCTCGACGATGTACTTTCCATCCACCCTTCGTATGCAACAGAAAATTACGTTACAAACAGTATTTTCTTAACTAGCTTTTTTTTTTATTTTCGTCTTGCTACTTTTCTCTATCATTTCGCGTCACAGAATTTCGATTATTCTTAACGCAGCGCGATCTATCACCTGGACGCATAACAATCTACTATAATGTCGAAACAATACTTTTCCTTATAGATGCTTTTCTTGTGTAAAACAAAAGCTTAATTACTAACCACTCGCTGAATCATTTAAAGACTTACAATTACTCATCTCGAAAGTCATCGACCGCAATTCCAGTGAGAAATAAATTTGCACAGCTGGGTAAGTTCGAATTTAGCGAGTGATTAGCGTAAATATCTTATATCGAGATAGAACAGGCTACAGGTGGCCCTCGACTTTCGCAGATTCTACTGTTACGCGTTTTAAAAAATCCAACTTTTCAAGCCTTTGCAGTCGAGCAGACTACAATTCGTGCATCGTCGCGACGCGTTTTGGAATTACCGGCGAATTCCGACGGGGTTGTAAGGCCATCACGCACACGCTCCGTGTGTTACCCGGCAGATTAATATCGGGCAACCGTTTGAAAAAGTGCACGAGCGAGGAGAGGAGCTGATAGGCCTCGAACGATAGATAGATTTAATTAACTTATATTAAGTCTGTTAATATTGCGATTGTTTTCAAATTAAACCCATCGTTTGTTTTTTAAAGACAATATGTGGTTTTCTTTACCCTAAATCTGACGGAAGTCCGTAGAAATATGTATACAAAAAAAAACCGTAGATCTAGTGTTAAACACGCCTCTTTAACTTCGTTGTATCGATAAACGAACACTTTAAAACACAGTCTCGGTGCGTATTTTTTGACATCAGTCTACTTTCGAATATTCGATATTTGCACACGATTTCAGGGACCAATTGAGCATGAAAGTCGAGGGCCCACTGTATATTGACCTAACGGTGATTATAACGATAAGGTATACCGATTTGTAAAAGTTAGTTCTATTACTTACACATTCTTCGATTCGAGATTTAACGTTACAGATCCAGCCACAGTGTCGCCATATTTTAAATAAGATATAAAACCCATCGCGACGAACATCCCACTGACAATCACCATCCCAACGTTTAGGACCCCCAGTGGCTTACTGAAATTACTCGGTTTCTTCATTTCGTTCTTCAGAGGTAAAACCTGAAAAAAATGAAGAAGAAAATTTGTTAACGAAAACGCCAAGTGATGTTTACATTAGCAATTAAGAAATTGTAATATCATCGGTGCTAATATGGTCTGATTGTGTGTCAAGATGACACGTAGGTATCGAAAAGAAACTTTAAATATTAATAATTTATTTATAATTTATAAATATAATTAATTTATTTA
>NIJG01000064.1:271588-315216 GCA_002201625.1 Euglossa dilemma
TAAATATAATTAATTTATTTATTCTAGATAGAAACCAATCTGACTTGCGTAGATCTAAACTCAAATCGTGTGTTATTTTCCAAAGCAATAGAAAACTCGACCAATTTTCCAAAGTTGCCAATTTTCAAAATTCGTAGAAATCACTTTCGGCAATTGTAACGATTTCTTTTATCGAATTTCTACAAATTTTCCACGTCACATCGAAAGCGATCCAACAGACTTTCGGTACGTATATTAAAAAATTCGACACCAGCTTTGGAAGCTCGCTAAAATTATTCCATCTGGAATTTTCAACGTTTCGGACAGCTCATTGTTCGGCGAACGCTGGTTTTCCAAAACTCGCATAGCGAAATTCAATGTCAGCTTTAGAAACTAGCTAAAATTAATTTGAGCAGAAGCCGCGTTTTGTCTGACCAAGTTTCCAAAATAAATGCTACTGGTTCCCGGTAATACAACGTTTCGGACGATAATTAGTGGACGTTGATCAACATGGCGTTCGGAGAGTGTGTTTCTTATTAGAATGAGGGAACGGAGCCGACGAAGTGACTAGTGGCCAAATTTATAACGCGTTACATAAATGCAGATGAGCACGTGTAGAACGCTGGACGACTTACCAAAGTGATACCCTCGAAAGAATATATGACAGTGCCAAAGAAGAGAGGCAGCTCGTGCCAATCGGCGATGTACCGCCTCTGGTTGATCGGCGGAAGATCGTGGCACATTATGTACATGGTGGCGATGTAACCGGCTATCACCAGACAATTCGCCATCGACGAGACAGGCACCAGGTACTTCAGGTTCCTGATCCATGTGCTCAGCATTATGGGGATCAGGATCACAGCCATGTGTTCGTGATAGCTCATGTCGATCCCGTACACGTCCACTACCTATTCCATTAAATCCCGTTAGTAAACGTCCAATCGCATAACGATTAGTTACGATTATAGTATATGATATTAAAACATCGCGTAAATAATAATATCGAGATTATGATCCACGATACTAAAGTACGGTATAAAACGGTATTCGATAATAAAGAAAATAAAATAAAGAGGGAAATGGAAGAGAAACGATCTCGATGGATTTTATAAGAAGAGAAGTCTGAAGAAAGTCTCACCTGCTTCATATTCTTCGCAATGAAAACGAAATAAACGCAGCAAAATCCGAGTTGAGTGATACATAAAAATACATTAACCAATTGTCTGGAACAAAGCGATGGATGATTTTATAAATTGCGAGGAGGAACGGAGGAATAGATCTACGGCACGGAAGGTCGTGCGTGTTGGAAAATTACGGAAGGCTCGAAATAAGATACTACACCTCCGTTCTTTCTTCTCCTTTTCCTTCTGGGGTAAGAATTTCGCAGCTAGCGCGAACGGTGCTATCTAGCTTGTTTTCCTCTTATTACATAGGCATACGTACCTCATAAACACGGAGTATTTTCGGAGTGCCAGAGGCCCGGTGGCGAAGCACAATTCCACGGTGCCGGCGAATCCAGTCGTGGCACCCGCGTCATTAACGCGTCGCGTCACCTCCTCGTTACACTTTATCTGCCAGAACACCATTTCTATTAGATTGTTTGAAAAGTAATTTCGTCTTTTCGCGACACAGCACTCAATTGTATTAGGTCGTTCGGAAAGTAATTTCGTTCCTTCCGAACACAGCACCCAAATGCATTAGGCTGTTCGGAAAGTAATTTCGTCTTTTCGCGACACAGCACCCAGTTTTATTAGATTGTTTGAAAAGTAATTTCCTCTTTTCTCAACAGAGCACTCAATTGTATTAGATTATTTGAAAAGTAATTTCATCTTTTCGCAACACAACACCCAAATGTATTAGGTTGTTTGGAAAGTAATTTCGTTTCTTCTGAACACAGGACTCAATTGCATTAGGTTGTTTGGAAAGTAATTTCGTTTCTTTCGAACACAGGACCCAATTGTATTAGGCTATTTGGAAAGTAATTTCGTTTCTTTGGAACACAGAACTTAATTGCATTAAGTTGTTCGGAAAGTAATTTTGTCTTTTCGCGATACGGGAGCTAATTGTAATTTTTCACAGCCAATTTCAAACTTAAACCGTGTAAAAGAAAAAAAAGAAATTACTTTCCGAACAACTCGATAAAAATAAGTATTTTGACGCTGAAATTTCTCGTTTAAGGCGTGTTTCACCAGCAAATATGCGGTATTCGAGTTGATTTCGTATCATTGGAGCGTATTTGCACGCTTAGAGCGAAGAAATTATGAAAATCGTTACTTCGACAGCGAATCTCTGTCAAAATACGTTGATTTCCGTGGTTTGCATCAAATATGCAATCATTTACCGTATTAGGTTGATCGGAAAGTAATTTCATTTCTTCCAAACAGAGAACCCAATTCTATTAGGTTGTTCGGAAAGTAATTTCATTTCTTCCAAACAGAGAACCCAATTCTATTAGGTTGTTCGGAAAGTAATTTCATTTCTTCCAAACACAGGAGCTAATTGTATTTTTTACAGGCAACTTCAAACTTAAGAAGAAAACGAAATTACTTTCCAAACAACCCAATATTCACCATCCGAATCATCGAACTAGGAATTTTCCTTATTCCGCTGTATACCGATGGAATTGTATCTTTCGGGAAGTCTGAATCACGAAATTCAAGCACGATAAATAAAGTACACCTGGTGTATAATTAGAACGCAACGTCACTGGACGTAACAATAAATTCATGACAGAAAAGTTGAATAGCTGGTGAAATTATTCACATTCTAAAAGAGCACGATGATTATCCTTTCCGAAAGATATTAAAATTCCAACCAGCTGCAACGTCTCTTTTTCTGGCAAACGTTTAAACGGAGTAGAAAAGTTTGCTCTGCAATTTCTCGTTGTCTTTAACCCTAAACGTACCAAACTGGATAAATTTCAAAATTTAATTTAATATCGTACATTCATTATCATTTTTTTCGCTTATTTCAGCTTTTTTTTAAATTTTTGTATCGTCTGGTTATTCGATTTCTCGCTTTTCTATCTCGTAGCTTGTTTTTTGTGGCGAAGAATTCTTTTATTCTTCTTCTATCGAAATCTTTTACCTAAAATTCTTCTTCTATCGAAATCTACTATCTAAAATTCTTCTTCTATCGATACAAAATTAAACAACGGTAATTTTATTCGCGGTGAGAATAGATAGGTGCGAAAGACCGGTACGTTTAGCGTTAATAAGTCATTTCTAAGGATTATAGGGTAAAAAATATTATACGTACAAGAATGTGCTGAGCATGAACACAAATGATGCCGAGGAACACAGTAAGCGGTGGAGCCAGCACCAGTCCTGCATGCTTGAAAGCATCCCCTAACGCAAAGATACCCGAGCCGACGTTACCTTTGAACAGGTGCATCATTGTTTCTAAATACCTGTAATTATTCATTCGATATAAATAACATTCTGTGTCAAGTTACACGGATTCTCAGCTCGAATCGAAAATATTCTAATTGCCTGAACGGTAATCGGATAACTTATTCCTTTCGCTGAACAGTCAATGACTTCTTAAAAAGTCATTGCGCTCTTAAATCTCTCGATCGTCTCTCAATTTCTTATTCTTTCTATCTTTTATTACTAATATTCCGTCCTTTCATCGGCTTACGATTTCTCAAAAAGACGATCTTCTCTTACGATTTCCGATCCCGAGAATAAATCGTAGAAATAATCTTCGAAAATATTTTTGGAAAGTACAATTCACCACGCACCTTAATACACGAGAACTATTAATAATCAACAATGTCGCGTCGCGCGAAAATAATTCACATTACCCGAGCTAAAAATAGATAAAAAATATAAATAAATATAAATCGGTATTTACTCGACGGAATTAACCAAGCGAACAGGATTATATTGTAAAATTATAATCCGGAAAATTGGAAAGGAAGCTTGGACGGTGATTAACAAACGATGGAAATCAGAGTAAGCGAAGCAAAATTTCGCCCACGTTAAAGAGAATTTTTTACGAGTACGATATATTGGATATCACGCGTGGATGCGGAGCGAAGTTAATGGAAATTTGATCAGCGTTGGACACGTTGTTAAGCAGCCTAAACAAAGGTTGGTACAGTTGACAGGAAATTTCCCCAAGCATTCCCATGTCCCGTCGTGCGAGCTAATTTAAAATCGCCGGCGAATGAACCGGCCGACCGAGTTTGAAAACGTTTTAAGTCGGGTTTAAGTCTAAGTAACGCGGTTTCACCCTTTGCACAAACACAAATGCATTGTAAATCCGCGAACATACTGCTAATTATTCACCGAACACGGTAATTATCCGAGTAACGAAGAAAATAAATTATTGAGTTGTTCGTAAAGAAATTTCGTTTCTTCCCAACAGAGGACCTAATTGCATTCTTTCACAGCCAGCTTCTTCACGCTTAAGCCGCATAATCGTTATATATTTCGACAGCTGATGTAGTAAGGCTCGTGTGTGAAAAATTTTGTTCGATTCTATGCGATAGTTTTTGTTCGGTGCCCTATCAAAGATGGAAAATCGAAAGCAGCATTTTCGGCGTGTTTTACTCTTTTACTATCTAAAAGGTAAAAATGCGGTTCAAGCGAAACGAAAATTATGCGATGTGCACGGAGAAGATGTATCGACCGAACGACTAATGCCAAAATTGGTTTGCAAAATTTTGTTCCGGTAATTTCGATGTCGAAGATGCACCGCGTTCTGGAAGGCCCGTTGAAGTCGATGAAGATAAAATAAAGGCATCTATAGATGCAAATCGTCGAATAACAACTCGTGAGATTGCCGAGAGATTAAATTTTTCTAATTCGACCGTTCATGATCGCGTGAAACGTCACTCGAAAAAAATCGCGTTTCATTTTCACCAAAAAATACGAAATGACTTTACGAACAAGCCAATAGTATGGCGTTAGTTTCGACGCTTCTGGCTAGAACACCTATAAATATACCGCAACACGCACATTGCTGCAATTTCTTCGAAAATAAGTCTTTATGCGACTCGTGGAATATTCAAAACAATTTATACACGCGAATAGAGAAAATAAATTAGTATGGAGTTAGGTTTGTTGCTTCTGACTAGAACGCCTATAAATATATCGCTGCAATTTTTTCGAAAATAATTCTTTAACGACTCGTGGAACATTCGAAACGATCTTATTCGAGCTTTATTAAAAGCGAGAGGGAGAATATGAATCAATGGTCAAGTTCGATTCGTTGAGAAGTCATTTACAAGAGTTATCGACCTATTAACTGCTAACTGCGTCTAGGAAATTCTTGCGTTATTCCGTTGTTCCAATTCCTCTGCAATGAACGTAACGAAACTGTATTTTCAGGATATAAAATACGGTAGATGAAAGAAGTATTGGAATATTGTATCGCAAGGATATTCACTTAACCAAAAACTGTCGATTTTAACGAATATTCGTTTAAGTATAATAATTTCTACGCGGAGCAATTTTTTTATGGACGTAAAATCGTTTTTTTAAGTTTCAGAACCTCGGTATTTCTTCATGCTCTGATTATAATCGTTCCCGGAATTTTTTTCACAATAGAGCGATAGAGCATTGAAAATTAAGCATTCTTTGTATAAAAGGTTTATTATTATCTTATCCTATTAGAAAGGTAAATTTAGAAAAGCGAAAAGAGCACTGAAAATTCAACTGTTAACAGAAAAGATTACTGCACGTATAATCTAATAGATACTCATCCAAAGTGAAAGATTGAAATCAGAATCTCCTGATAAGATAAATTTTCTTATAATAATATGTATATGTATATCTTTTGATTATTCGTTTCGCTGAAATCAGTCAAAATGATTGCTTTTAAGTTCTTCGTTCCCAAATTAATACTAACTTTTATTAACACGAAAAGTGTAGCTACGCATAATTATGTTCCTCTCATTACACAATTTTAATTATCGTTAACTACGCACAGTACATTCGAGTATATATTACAGTCAGATAATTATTGCGTTAGAAGGAAATCTACATTCGAGGGCAACTATGTGTCCAATACAAATTTCTTCTGAAGATCTTCCAAGTGGTGGCCATTAGAGTTGATGAAAAAGTGATTGATCGAATATAATCTATTTATAAAAGGCTAGGCCGAAGTATTTATAACGTTTGTGATAAAAATGAAGGTACCAGACGAAGACAGACAGGTCTGGATCTTACAGGAGTCTCGAGACGATTGCGAAGGGCCATTTTGACGAGACGTATAATCGTGCAATCGATTAAAATACTATTAATACGTCACGAGAAACGGCGATTCCTCAAATGAAAAGTTAAATGTGGAAATTACGCGAACTAAATGAGAACTTATGCCAAAATATTTATTTCGAGATTCGGCTTCGGCTTTCGCGGTTTGTAGGAAAAGTCTAGGCCTGATGTTCCTCGTTAATCACCTTCTTTAACTGATATATTCACGCGTTTCATCAAGCCAAAGTATACACCTTACCAAACTTTAATCATTGTCGATAAAATAATAAAAATAGACGAGGCTGTGAGACAATTATCGTTCGGATATTCTTTTATTTTTTTCGCGTTCTCGTTCTCTATAAAATTTCCAAACACCAAACGTGTTTGGAACTAATAACTCTCCGTGTTTATTTTACGACAATTTTATTACAGCCTATTATCCGCCTAAAGAGCGAATAAGTTGTTTTACTATTCCGTTTAAGAGGATTACACGAAGAGGATTATTATTCGGAGCGATTATTTGGAATGATTACACGAAAGTCACGGAACTACCCACGATGCTCGAGCTTTTAGAAAGGTGGTACGCATCATCCTGCTTGTCATTTACTTCCTTTTAAATTGTTTCATACCGCGTTTTGCATTAATGTTGCGCGTGCTGGCGAATTAAGGAAATTACCGTTGCACGTGACCGTCATACAGGATTCCGGTGTAATACCGTCGGAAGAAACGTGTCTGTGCGAACAATAACGCTGTAATTAAAAGAGTGGACGATTTCGTTCAGCTCGTAACTCAAGATTGAGAGAGGAAGGACGAGTCATACGTGGAACGTGTTCACGTAGTTGGATATGATTTAATGTATCGCGTGTAGCCACCACCGGATGGAATGGGGTAACAGATTTTTCGACGGAATCCTCTAATCGACAATGTCAAGTGGAAAAGAAGAATTCGCGAAATTTCAAACGATCTAACAAGGAAATTGCTAGATGTAAAATGTCGTAGGAAGAGAAAACATTTTTTGAAAGATAAAAAAGGGACACTAGGAACTTTAAAATATCAAATAAAATTTACGAATTGTTAGTAAAAGAATTCTACAAAATTGCTGTAAAACCTCGAAAAGAATATTAATCGAAAAATTTTGTAGAAAGAGAAAACATTCTTTGAAGTTTCATTCAAACTTGAAAGATAAAAAAGGGACGATAGAAACTTTAAAATATCAAAGAATATTTATGAATTACTACCAAAAAAATTCTACAAAATTGCTCTAAGACCTCGAAAAGAATATTAATCAAAAAAAGAACCCCAGTAATTCCTCTCTATTTTTATTTAAATAAATTTCAAACAACTTTAAAGGTCTAAATAAAAAAATTCTAAAAAGAATTTCTCTCCCATTAAATACTTAATTCCACTATTACAACATGTATCGAATTTCTCAATTTTTCCAAGCTAAAGGGACAAAATTAATTGGTAGCCATGAAAAAACACGAGTGTTTGAAAGGATTTAAATCGATTTAACTGTCGAAACAGGGATTGGTATATACACCTAACAGCAATGTATACGCTTACTTAAACTGACTCGTCGCGAATACATATACAACCTCGTCTCATATTATCTCGACAATGAGTATCCTTGCAAGCAAGCATCGGTATCAAGACTCTTTATCTCTATAGTATATGTAGTTTGAATATCCTCCGGTGAATGGAACGCGAGGTTAAGAACATTTACATCGAAGCATAAACGTGTCTGACGTGTTACATCTCAAGGCCCAAGGTTCTCCGCCTTAATTGCACGTCACAATTACGATGGCGAAAAGAAAATCTAGGTTTACCGCGTTATAAATCAATTCGTCCTAGCATCATCCGCGGTATTTCGTAATTGTTTCGAGAAAAAGACACGCGTTGATCCTAAAGTTATCCTGCTGTTCTCGGAAAGGAAGTACAGCCTCGACCGCTGAACCGTGTCGGATTTCCGTGGAACTCCTTGGCAAATAATAACGTTCGGGTAGATCACGGAAAACGCCGATTATTCTATATAAGTATTTTCTTCCTCCCTGCTGCTCGTATCTTCCTCGAATATCTTTATCCGAGTGCGCAGCATGAAAGGATAACGCACGTGAGAACGGACCTCCACCGATCGGTTCCGGCAAAACGAACAAGAACCGTTCACTGTTCCTCCAGTGGTCTAATTATGAGAATTCCTACGGAACGTTCCGTTGTAATCGTTGTAACAAAGAAACACGTACGCTTCTTGCTGGAAGAATGAGGTCAGATTGCAGCAAAAACGAGAAACGTTCATTCGCGTGGCTTCGCTAGAACTTACGAAACCACGCTAACCATTTCCGAAACAGATATAAATCGAAAAAGAGAGATTCGAAACTGAATTAAGATTGCAATTTCAGAATGTTGAAATCTCATCTTCGCGACACGAATTTGCGTGTTTGTTGGAAAAAATACACGGTGAATAAAATGGGTATGCAACTATTATTATTATTAACTATTGCTGTAACTATACCTATTTATTTCATCGCATAATCTTCATTGTTATTATGAAAGTATACTGCACTTAAAGTATACGATATAGCCGAGTAACAAATTATTATTTCACTTTGAGAAATGAGAAATTAGTGAAAAGGTGATAACATTCGAATTTTTCATTTTATTTGAAAATTCCATTTAAGAAATTGACCTAATTGAACTATACGAAACGATTTTATTAGATATTAACTGATTGCAACAGAAAGTAATTGCAGGACTGATTTTTAACCTGCGGTGTCTTATACATGTTTGCAACTTCTGTGGTGGGATAAAATTAAAATATTCATAGGTAACAGAAAGTGAGTATAGCCAGTAGTGTGCGAGTGAAAACCGCAAGAGTGGAACCTATCTCGCTGCCGTGTAACATATCCGCACAAAGAAACACACGAACACACGTATGCGCGGGCATAAAAGATAATGAATTCTTCCTTTTGTAACTTTACAACTCGAGTTATTTTAGTTTCGTTTTAGTTTCGGTTGGTAGTTTAATCGAAAGTCGAGGGAAAAATCGGCGCAGAAGGACAACCCGAAGGAAATAAGAATCGAGAGTGTCGAGGTAACTGAACTTACGAGGTCGGATGGTGAACGGATATTCCATGTTCATCGCTTCCGCCTTCTATTTCGCCGCCTTTTTCCACAGCCAAAATAGGGTCCTTCGATTGGAAGGCTCCGTACGTGCTGCCATTCCTAGAGAACAAACCAAAACATAATCAACATTAGCTGTCAATATTATTTTTTCTTATTTTTGTTTGAAAAACTTGTGAACATTATCACGCTGATACATTGAAAGATCTTCACGTATTCCCAAGTAATCGGAAATAACCTTTCTCTGTATAATAAATATTAAGAATATTATAAATATCTAGTTAATTAAGTAAACTCTACTTTTTTAATTTTTATATTTCAAATTTTGTTTAATAATCGACTAAACTCTACTTATTTAATTTCTATAGCTGGCGAATTAAGGAANTGATAATCGAGTAAACTCTAACTTTTTTTATTTTTACATTTCAAAACACAACCTTCCTCCGTGTAATAAATATTAAGAATATTATAAATATCTAGTTGATTAAGTAAAGTTTACTTTTTTAATTTCTATATTTCAAATTTGTTTTAATAATCGAGGACTCTTATACTTCGGGCATATAATTAATATAACTTGTAATATTAATTATATGCTCAATTTTCCCCCATATAATTCTCTTAAAAATTTCATATTTTTCAGTAGCAATATCAATTGCATTTTGAAAAGATTAATATCGACATTGAGAGCTATAAACTTTTAACCACGACTGAAAGTATTCGACTCACTCAGATTTACCGACGTAAATCGTGAAATTAAAGGAATTTTTCCTACATGTAACAGTTTTCCTCGCGATATGTTGCAAGCGTGATTGTGACACGATTTTTCCATTCAGAAGAATTCGTGGCTCGGGATTACACGCGAATTACGTAAACATCGGGTCCGATAGAACGTCTAATTGCCGAATGTTTCTTTGTCGAAGAAACCCGAGATCAGCCGCAATAAGCGCAACTAGAATGCGCTGCCAACCAGGCTGCTTCTGTATAAAGTTACGTGCAACTTTTCCCATGAACGTCAAACCAGTTGCTGCGAGATTTACGATTACCATAGCGCAACTTCTACGGTAGACTTGACAACGCTAGAGTTCGCCTAGCACGTTCTACTTTCACTCGAATTGTAATCGGGGTTGAATAACGGCCAATTCCCAAGTTGCATCGTACAAATTGCTAATATAATAATCGTTAATACGCAACAGTGTGTCTGTTTAAAAGTTTAGAGTCGCTTTTAACGCTTGTATTTTATGAAAAGGAAAAGAAACGAAGATTCGCGTGATTATTTTTCTTTATCCGAAAAATAAAGTAGACGATCTTTTCATCGTACTGTCATACTTGACATAATATAATAATAATTAATTGTAACGGTGTGTCTGTTTAAAAGTTTAGCGTCGCTTTTAACGCTTGCAATTTATGAAAAGGAAATGAAACAAAGATTCGTATAATTATCGTTCTTCGTTTTAAAAATAAAGTAGACGTTCGTTTCATCGTGCCGTCATACTTGGTATAATATAATAATCGTTAATTACAACAGTATGTCTGTACATACACTACTGTTTTAAAGTTTAGCGTTGCTTTTAACGCTTGTAATTTATGAAAAGGAAAAGAAACGAAGATTCGCGTAATTATCGTTCTTCGTCTTAAAAATAAAGTGAACGTTCTTTTCATCACACTGTCATACTTGGTATAATATAATAATCGTTAATTACAGCAGTGTATCTGTACGTACACTGCCGTTTAAAAGTTTAAAAATTTATGAAAAGGAAAGGAAACGAAGATTCGCGTAATTATCGTTCTTCGTCTTAAAAATAAAGTAGACGTTCTTTTCGTCGTACTGTCATACTTGATATAATATAATAATCGTTAATTGCAGCAGTGTGTCTGTTTAAAAGTTTAGCGTCGCTTTTAACGCTATAATTTATGAAAAGGAAAAGAAACGAAGATTCGCGTAATTATCGTTCTTTGTCTGAAAAATAAAGTAGATATTCTTTTCATTGTACTATCATACTTTGTCTTTATACGTTCAACCATAGTATGCGATTGTTTTTTTAACAAATTTATACATTCCGATGTATTTCACGAATTACACGATCTTCTTTTTTGAAATTCCAAGGTGTTTTTATTTAAATTAACCAAAGTAACTTTATCCAATTGTAATAACTCGATGCTGTTATTTTATCACTTTTCGACACGTGTATATTAGTTTATTAAATATCTCGTAGCTGAAATATCAGTCCAATAAGAAAGATGACGCAAAGAAAACGTGTAATGAAAAATTGCGATGCAAAATCATTGTTAATATTTTCAACGAGCTGCATCGCGTGCAATAAATAAATCACAACGATAAGGACGAATGAAAAAATGACAGCCTTTATTCCTAAAAATCCTGCGTATTTTATCATACACGATCCGTTCATCAACGTTTCAAGGCAAACCCTCTAGACTAATTTTCATTAATCCAAACAAATATTTCACACATCAGCCCAGCCGTGACACGAACGCGTTAATTACAATTTCTTTTTCAAACAATCAGCATCCGTTTATTCCTCTCGAAGCTCGCATAATTTACCAGCAGAGGTATTCTTCGCAAATGCTCATTAACGATAAATCAACTTCAGCGTTTAAGACGTGTAATTGTTTCTCGGATAACCGACGTGCAAAACAACGATAAAACCGGAAGTTCGATAGCTAACGCGTGTACTTGACCTTTAAAAAATCGGAAACCGAGAGAGAGAGCGATTAAATAAATTCTTGCGGAAAACAATTCCTCGCGGGTAATAAACGAGAAATTTACGACAGAAGAAATTAACCGGTTTCTTATTCTCGAATACATGAATAATCGATGTAGGATGATAAATGAAAAAAGGAATAACAAATGTTACGTGGCGATTGCGCGAAGATAGACACTTGGACGCAACGCTTCTTCATTATCTATTCGCAATGATCGTTTGCGAGAAATACACGGCGGAAAAGCGATAACCGATCGAGCATGGCAATTAAACGGTGATTATTTCGTTGACGTTGCAATCATCGAGGATAATACGAGTTATGCAAAAGGAGATTCGGAGATTAGGACGAAATGTCAAACCGGTGTACATTGCGTGCCAAAATGGCGAACTCGCGGGAGAAAAACGTGTCGAATGCCATGAAGGTTTCACGGTTCGATGCTAGATCGAAGGAATATCGTTAGCTGCCAACCAGCTACGTCACTTTTGGCTCCTGTCTTGCCATTGAAAGAGGAACGTGTATCTCAGCTCGCTGGTGTCGCAATTTGCCCGTTTAGCGCTAACCAATCCATTCCACTGACTATTTTCGGTAACGTTAAACTGGATAAAACGCGATCATCGCGAGAATTATTGCGAACCATCTACGTGACATTGGCGGTGTATTAAAGATAATCGTCGAAAAGATGCTTGGCGAGTGAAAATTCCAAAGATAGAATAAACACAGATTGAAATCTATGGCAAAGATGCTTTTGTTTCGAAGCTTCGAAACAGGTGAGATGACACTTACGAAATGCGAGGTGATTGAAACGGTGTAAAAGGTAATAAATTATATTATAATTATTGGGTTGTTCCGAAAGCAATTTTGTTTTCTCCCAACGGAGAACCTAATTGTATTTTTTCACAGCCAACTTCACACTCAAGCCGTGTAATCATTGTATATTTTGACAGCTGATATAGTAAGGCTTGTTTGTTAAAAATTTTGTTCGATTCTTCGCGATAGTTTTTGTTTTGTGCCGAAATCGAAAGCAACATTTTCGGCATATTTCTTTTGCTGTCGAAAAAGTAAAAATGCGGTTCAAGCAAGATGAAAATTACGCGACGCGTATGGAGAAGATGCATCGACCGAACGACAATGCCAAAATTGGTTTACAAAATTTCGTTCCGGCAATTTCGATGTTAATGATGCATCGCGTTCTGGAAGATCCGTTGAAGCCGATGAAGACAAAATAAAGGCATCGATGGATGCAAAATGCCGAATAACAAGTCGTCAGATTGTCGAGAGGTTAAATTTGTCAAATTAGACCGTTCATGATCGCGTGGAACGTCGCTCTAAAAAAATCGTGTTTCATTTTCACCAAAAGAAATGAAATGACTTTCCGAACGACCCAATAACAATATTGATATCAGAAAATAGTATGTGGCGATTAAGATACACTCGTGTGAGATCATAAATGTAAAATGCCTGATTATAAATGAAATTTAATTAATATTTATTAGAAAATAAAGATTTATTTACCTGTGAGGCTCCTTTAGAGTCATCTCGTCACCACGCAAGGAACTCTTCTTCACGGTGGGGTTTTTGTGCATTTCCATCTGCGAACATAATCGATAATACTTTATTAATACATCTTGCGATATATATCATACTTGAATTATTAAAGAACGAAATATAAAATGAAGTAAATTGCTCTATTATCCAAGGATATAGTCAAGAATATTTTATTTACGCTATTAGAATGTTATAAAATGGTTATCAAACGTTTTCACGAAATGAATTATTGCACGATCACGATTCAGTATGCAAAGGCAACATGGTGAATGAAGAAGACATACGCGAAAACAGTGCAGAGACACGTCGGCTATGTTGACTTAAAATTTCTTCCTCAATTTTTGTTATCTCGTCCCGAAAAGAAACAAAATCTCGAAGGTATATTTTTAGCGATGAAAATGTTATGTAAAATGCAGTAACACGTGTTCTCGGTTTTACGTGACATTATATAAACTCTGATTTAACTCAAAATATTACACCTTGAGTACAAACAAGTATTAATNCGTTAATTATATAAATTCTGATTTAAGTGAAAACATTACACCTTAAGTACAGATAAGTATTAATTCTATTATTATATTATTATTATTCTATAGTATTATTTATATAAACTCTGATTTAACTAAAAACATTACACCTCAAATTCAAACAAGTACCAAAAAATGGCGACCATCGAATATACCTCCTACTCGACAGACCTAAGTTTTAAAAAATCCGCCTAATTGAAAAAAAAAATTAATTACATTTTATACGAGGATCGTTATTTAAATCTTCGGTAAAATTAAATTTATTTTCACGCTTATGCGGTTATCCTCTCGCTATCTCGGAATAATTCCTAAAATAAAGAAAAAAAACCTGATAATCGTTTGATTATATTTCAAAAAGCAGTTACATCGTCCTTGGAATTACTAATCATCTCCAATAGAGCTGTTTTAGCGGAATTTTTCAATTTTTTGTTTCATTAAAATTCCGCATTCGGGAGACAAAGAGGCGATGAAGCAATTAAGCAAGCGAACCAGCGACGTAACCGACGCTTTTCTTCGATCGAGATGAGGTCGCGCGAAGTTCAATGGAAGATACTGATCAAACGATACAGTTTCCCACGGAAACGTGACTGAACATCTGTCCACCGGCTTCCTTCGGTTTTCTCCGGTACTATTCCGCTCCGTTAACAAGCCGCCTTTACAAACAAGCGGCATGCAATCGCCGGATAACGTAACGACCAATTTTTTTTGCCCTTTGTTCAATTGCAACTCGTAACAGTCGAGAATCCCTCTCGTGGACACGTGAAAACATCCAGTATGACAATTTAATCTATATTCCACATCATTTGGTAAATAACTACGAAGGTGAATATCGAAATAATTAATAAATATAAAAATAATATTTGTACAAGTACAATTCTAATCTTTCGTGAACTAAACATTCGATTTATGTATATATAATATTATGATAATAATTATGAAAGTAATTATGAATTATGAATAATAATAATAATAGAAGTAAAAATAATAATAATAANGTATATTTAAAAGACGATTTTTTAATTTTCAAAATAGCCTCTATATCTGTAACTTTTTAAAATCGTTAACAAAGATAATAACAGATAAGAAGATCTATTATCTCAATCGAAATTCTTTAATTTATTTCAATTTAAACTTTGTATCTTAATTCAAGTACGAAATCTCTAATCTTCGATTATCAAATTCGAACTTAGCAAGGTAAACAAATTACGAAATGTTACTCGTGTAATATTTGAAAATCAAGACGGAATTAAAAAGGGCTTTGGGAATTTACACTTATCCAGATAAGCCGATTAATGTGTAACGTTTCGTTGCGAAAATCTCGCTGTGAAGACAGGCTGCTGGAAAACGCGTGTCATCGGTTGATTTCGTAAGTAATAATCATGCGTGTTCGCGGGTAAATTGAACTTGGCGGTCGAAGGGTAAAACTAGGGCGCATGCGTGGCTTGCCGGGCCACGTGACGCCAGCTGGCCAATAACAAGCTGATTTAATACGCTGATTCTCGGTGTTTCACGTGAAGGAATTCGTGACTCCGTTGACGCTCGATAAACGATTGACTTTTTCTTTTACGATGGTGTACAGTGGCTCGGTATGGCAACGATCAATGCTCGGTGCAATTTATGAGTCTGCCGATGAGGTCAATTCGTTGGCGAAGTTTTAATGGCGACGTGTCAAGAATGGATAAAGCGCGCAACGAAAAAATGAGTAAGACGACAGAAAAAATGTTGAGCGCAACGAGAAGCTGTGCGTGAGTACACGAACGGTTTATGTATTTTTAGATAAAACGAGAACAAGAAAAAGCTGCTTTCTACGGTTCTAGAGAAAGACGAAATTTAATAGAAAGGAACAGAAAGTAAATAAATTCTTTTTGTAGGGCAAAATTATAGTAAGGTTACGTGTAATAAAAGCTATCGGCGAATGATAAAAAGTAATTTAATTAATTATTATTAAACGTACCGATAATAAATTTACGAGATGGAAAAAGATGTGAAAATTCTTTTTTAGGGCAAAATTATAACAAAGTTACGTGGAATAAAAATTAGTAGCGAATGATAAAAAATAATTTAGTTAGTTATTATTAAATGTACCGGTGATAAATTTATGAGAAGGAAAAAGTCGCGAAATAAAATATTCTTTATCTATAATCGCGTAATATCTGAATTCAATGACTTTTCAAAGCAAATAATTTTCTTAGTTTCGGTTTGTTAATTGACCGATTAATCGTCGTCTACGAGGCTTCTGTAAATATATTTCTATTAATAATTTCACTTATGCAAAGTCATTTTGTTGTTTATAAACATTATCGTTCTTTATCGAGCCGGGTTCGTAATGTTTATTTTTAAAATTGCGAGTATTCCATCATTTTCATACCGATATATTTGATAGCGTATCTGACTTGTTTGGTAATAACAGTTTTTCTCAGCGACACTGAATGCGCGCAAACCAGCATGCAGCGACGAAATTACGTGTCATTTCGGTTTATGCAATTGCTTCGTTGCGTTTGCTAATAATTTTCAATCCCCGATTCACTTGCAAATTTCCCGGAAATTGGAAAAAGTTGCGGAGAAGAACGAGGAAGAAAAAGGGGAATAAGTTTTTGCACATCTTTTCTCTACCTAAAGGAACTCGTAATTACTCGAATCTGAAATTCAATTGCTGAAAATACCGAGAGAAACTTTTAATATCAAACTGAATATTATAATTTAAGTACGAGTTTACAATTTCTGGAAAATTTCTTACAATTTTTTAAAAAATTTCTACTTTATTGCTAGTGAACCCATTACTATCCCATACCAAAATTTCTAAAAAGTCCCTAATACTCTGAAATATTACCCACAATTGCGACTGAAACACTAAAATCTCGAAGGTGACTACAATTCCTTTGTACCTTGAGGTATTTCAAAGAAATTATTAAAAACTAATCACCTTTTTCTATAGGAAACAAGGAAGATTGATGTCGCTTTGTAGAGAAGCAAGTGAACTGGAGAAAATTATCACAACAAAAATAATTTACACGAATGAAGACAAGAAAAGGAAAAGCAAACGAGCCAAGACGATTACGAAAGATTGCAAGAAGAAGGGTTTAATTGTCCGCGAGACATTAACGTGCAATTAAGGCCCTCTCTGTCAGAAAACTCCGATGATTGATTCGTAGTCATCCCTAGTGTTAATAAATATCACAATCGAGACGTTGATGCGTGTTATCTTCCCGAAACGTGTATAATTCTCCGTTAACCGGTTCTTCGCTGATTTCACACTGGAAAACTTTCAACAAGATAACTTTATTAGCATATTAAGATAGACGATCCCTGACGTAACCAACAGATACATCTTTTTTTTTCGCCAATTGCACAAAATGCTTTTCTATCGCTGCTCATCGTGTTACGACACGATTCTATGCAATCAATTCCCAACATTATCTCGAATCGAATACAAATTTCGTTTTCATTAACCGCTAACCTTGAAAACGTAACCGAATACAAGAAACGATACTAATTAGAACGAAACGACGAAGGTAAATAATTACGTGTCTACTCGGATAAAAATCAACGTTAATTTTGCCAGAGGTAGGAATAAAATATTCGAGATTAGCCGTTCTAACTCGTCTATTCGAACACGATAGTTACAAATGCAGAAAAACGTGAATTAAACGAAGGCTGAGTGAAAGAGAACGCTACTGTGTTGTTCAGATTTTCAGTTTAAGAAAACAACGGACAAAAAATGAGGTATTTAAGCGTTCCTGGAAGCGAATGAACAATTTACTTTTTGTAGCTTTGTTGTCGGCATTCTGGAATGAAGACTCGTGTCGTTTAGAGTTACATAATTGTTTGGATTTGAATTGTTTTCAGAGACTTTTGTAACTACGTATCTGTAAATTAACATTCCTGTGCTCCAAAATTCTGAGAATAGATAAGACTCCGAAGTATTGCACTTTTTTGGAAAATTACTTTTTGTCGAGCAAGTTATATGCACGAGTAAACGGATCAGAAAATTGCTTTCAAGTTTTATATATCATGGACGTTTGAACAAGGTGATCAAAAGTCTGTGTAATCCGGTTCTCTGTGGAATTAATGACAAAAAGCAACCACTCCTCTGTTCGTCTGTCGAAACCCGGGAATTTTCGACTCTGAAAGAGCGAGAGGAAATGGCTCTTTACGCGGAAAATGTGACAAACGAGGTATTCGAAGACCATTAATCGTTTCCTCGTGCAAGGTCGAGAATTTCGTAACGAGGAAGTGCTCGATTAGACCAGGTGGCACTTTACAGTGAAAAAGGGCCGTCAGTTTAGGTGTCAAACTAATTCGACAGTAATTACGACCTACGCTCACGGTAGTTTAACAGCCTGACGCTTCGGATGAAAAGATCTTCTTCACAGACATGGCCATCTTAATCTCGATACGATTTCTTATTTACCAATAGCTTTGTGGCAGAGGATCCTCGAATTACTGCTTTTCCGCAACGAAAAGATCGTCGGGTGCAAAGGGTTCATTATTTGACTCGTTGACAGCCATGACGGTATTAATTTCTTGAATTCAAGGTGTTCAAATATTCCATAGATTGTATAGGCAACCACGATACTTAAAGGATCGGAAGATATTAAGCTCAACTCGAGGATTGGAAAAGAAATTTTTGGAGCAAATAATATAAATTTGCTTCCATGACTACCTCGATAGAAAGACACACGAGATCCAAATTTAGAGATTCAGGATGTTCAAATATTCCATAGATTATATAGGATCGAAAGATATCAAGCTCAACTCGAGGATTGGAAAAGAATTTTTTAGAATAAATAATATAAATTTGCTCCCATGACTGCCTCAAAGTCTTGAGCTAAACTCTATTTGTTGGAGAAATTGGATCGTCGAATAATTGTAATTGATAGATACACGAGATCCAAATTTACATTGACAAAAAGTTGGAATGAATTATGCTCCACTGCGCTAAACAAATTAATTAGAAATATACCAAGTCGCCTTTTCGATATACATCGTGGTAAGGAAAACAATTTTCATGAATAATAGGTGTAGCGCACCATAATAGTTACCATAAATATGGTACCAGAGCCATGGGGAACGTTCCGATAACGATCGGCTGCACACAGGCAGCAAATAAATTACTTTTAAAATATACTAATACTAAATCTGATAGAATGTGTCCTAATGCTCGGATATTCGAAAATTTTGAATAAAATATGGTGAAAAAATACCTCGATTTAATAACTATAGTTTCGACTTACTAAGGTCGAAACCCGAATCATAATTATATATCGCTTTATCTGCCGATTGGATTAGTTTGATTGCCCTACACTTCTCGAAGAACAGTCATTATGGTTTCGCGATAAGCCTGTTTTACCGCATCAATATTGAACGAGCATTTTCAAGTATCAATACAAAAATCATCACAGTCCGTACTCTCCTTGAAAACAAAGCGACGCTTTGCTACCCCCCTGTTCCTCGTATTTAGAAACGGATATCTTTACAAACATTCTCGCGATGTTAAAAAAAAGTCGCTAACGAAGAAATAAAAAATAATTAAAGTAAAAAAAGGACAAAGATAATAAAAAGGAACTCGACGAGATTTTACGGGCATGTCCCTTTGAAATATTTTACAAATTCGCTTAAAAGATGTCGCGAACAGAGAGATAAAAAATAATTAAAGTGAAAAAAGGATAACGATAATAAAAAGGAACTCTTTGAATTTTACCAGCATGTGCCCATGAAATATTTGGCAAATTCGTCGAAGATAACGTAGACGATAGTTACATTCGAGGATTTCATAATGGTAGGCCAGTCACGTTTATTGTTAAAGAGATAGTGCCGATTAATGGATGGTAGGAACAATAGTAGATACCAGCGATATTAAACGACATATTAAGCGAGGTTTTAACAGATAGCAATTAGAGATTAATCGAAGCTTAGGTTGGAGGAATCACGAGATAACGACGTGCACACGCGTCGCACGTCTCGATTATCGTGAAACACGCGTACGTCGCTTTTCATCCACTATTGCGTTACATGATTCGCGAAAGTGGATCACGTTCATTGTCTAATTTTATACTCACGCAATATCATCGTTGTGTTCTATCCTCCCGGCACAGAGCGTCTTAATTTATGGGAGAAGAGAGAATTTTACAAACGACAATTACTCGCTGGGATGAAAAAGGTTTAAAGTCGAGTCGCGAAACGAAATTTTTGTTATCCCGAAACCAAGATAATGTCATTTACCTTGTTTCTGTCAATATAAGAATACCTACTTTCTCCCGATTGAAACATCGAAACAATTTTGAAGATAATTATCCGCTAATTTATAGGCAATATCGAAATTGCGCGATAAATATAGAATTCTAGCAGAGTAGAAAAATAATAGAAACCTTTAAATTTATATAAAGGATATTTCTTAATTTTTTTCTCTTTTTTCTTAATTCTTTAATTATTTCTGAATTTTTTCCACCAAAATTTTTCTTTCTCGAGTTGAAAATTTTTCCGATTGCACAGCTTTCGCTGCGAGTCCTGTAAATAATAGCAAATTTCAAACCTGCCAATTGAAATTTGACGGTAAACGATGTTCGGCGAATTAATTTACGCTGAATCGACGATATTCAATAACCCGCGATTCGAAACTAAATGTTTCAGTCGGTATGTCTCATTGAACCTGTCCTGAACATGCTTCGACCAGGTGTATCTGGCGAATAATCTAAATTGCAAAGGCTAATTAACAGTTATCTCTCGATGGGTAGAATAAATGGAGCGACACAGATAAAAGGAAACACACAGGCAGTAATTCGCGTTGAAATTGAAAACACGACGGCAATAAAGAATTATCCAACGTGGGCTCTTTATAATCGACCTTCTCTTCGGAACGAATTTCTCGTTTTCCTTGTTCCACCTCGTTAACCTCAGGAATCCGTTCACCATCGTGATACAACGAAAATAAAAATAAAGTCGAAATCTATGAAAGAAAAAAACCAAAAAATTAACCCGCATATTTCCTCGTGCACACCGCGTGCATTGCCGTGTTGGAAGTGATTCGTAACCGATGACGTCACGTGTAAAAATATGTAACTTGGACCACGCGGTGTGTCGGTAGATATCTGAAATATTCTTAAAGGCTTTATTTGGTCACGTTCGCTTGTCGCTTTTGTTGGTCGGAGAGCGAAGGGCCTGAATGGGAATAAAAAGACGAAGATGGCGGTACTTAAACGGAAACATAGCGTGGCAATTACGAATTAGTGGCCCATTCTTCGCCTCGTAGCGGGGTGTTCGATGGCAAAAGGGCACGGGAATTATGCTCTTAAGTCAATTACTCTTTTAATGCGATTCTCGGCACGATTACATTCCTCGTTGCAAAGGCGATAGCCGTGGTAACGGTCCGCCATGCCTCTGTATCATCTCGTTGTACCGTTAATTCCATGGAATCATTTAACTAGATTTCAATTGAATAAATAGCAAAGGTATTTACGGCACCGACAGTCGCGATGTGTAATAAATAACCAAATCGAGCCTCGCAGGCTTTCCGCTAAAATTCAGCTAATTCTCCAGGCACGTTTCAACTTTCTATCTCTTTCTATCGGTAAATCTCGCTTATCTCTATCGCCATTTTCCGATGAACTTTTCTATCGTTCGATAAACGTATGGTACTCCTGTTTGTTACAACGAAAACAAGGAAAAGAGCGTTTAAAATGCGAGAAAACGTGTACAAGAATCGCCGATAACACGCTTAGTTTCTAATGAAATTCTCCTAATTTTCGAGGTTGTTTTAACCTCCTATCGTTAAATCTCGCTTATCTCTCTCGATTTTGCGACAAACTTTTCTATCGTTCGAAAAACGAATGGTACTTTGTTTTGTTACAACAAGGAAAGTAGCGTGTGAAATGCGAGAAAACGTGTACAAGAATCGTTGAATAACACGCTCACATTCGGTTTTCTTTCTCTTTTTTATCTTTACCGAAGGCAAACGACGAGAAATGAGAAACCCGATTATTGCGACGAACTTCTCTATCGCTTAATAAACGTGTGGCACTCTCTTGCGTTCCAACAAAAACAAGGAAAGCAGCGTATAAAATTCTCAAAATGGAAAAAAAACGTGTACAAGAATCGTTGAATAACACGCTCACATTTGCTTTTCTTTCTCTTTTTTACCTTTACGGAAGGTAAACGACGAAAGAAATGAGAAACGACAAAGAGGAAAAAGAGAATATGAGGAGTTTATTTTAAATTCACCTTCGCCATCGCGATTCATCGGGTGAGACGGATGACGACTGGCTCTTTTCTCCTTTCTTTTAAATAACCTATCGGCTATACGTCGGGTGTATAAATGGCGCCATACCCGCGAAAATAACCAATGCCAGGTATTTGTTGCATCGAACTTCCGTCGCAAACGATACGCGGCGGGTTGGATAATGCGGCGCCCTGCTCGGTCCTCAGGAATTCGCGTTTGCACCACGTGCACCAGGAAGAAACACATCGTCTGAGCCAGAACAGCGTCTCGGCTAGAATTAGCCTTCCTATTGGCCCCCGACTTTCATCCGTTCCCACTCTTCATGCACGCCCAATAGCTGTTTTTAATTAACATCTTGCTGGGCGCCGCGACCAGATCTTCTTCCCAACAAATTTCCTCCCGCGTTGCACGTCACCCGGCTTCTCATTTTCTACCAATTACTATTTCATCCCGATCAATTGATTTTACCGTCTTCCGTCTTCTCTTCCCTTTCTTTCAAAATCGGCGTAAACTTTACGTTGATTTTTATGACAATTTTCTTCTGCATCGATGAACGAAATTTTCGTCTCTTTGTTATTATTATTTCATACTAGTAGTTCGATTTGTCTTTTCCTTCTTCTCTCGAATTATTATTTCATGAATCGATTTCATCGCCTTCTTCATCTTCTTTTCACTTTTTTGGTGCAGACTTTGCGTCGGTTTTTACGAGAATTTGTTTCCGCATCGACCAAACGAAATTTTCATCTCTTTGTTATTATTATTTCATACTAGTAAATCGATTTGTCTTTTTCTTCTTTCCTTTGGTAGGAAATTCGAGTAATCTTTTTGTATTTAATCCTTCGACGAATATTCGCATTTCTCTTCTTTTATCTCATTTTATTATTTTACGCCGGTGAATCGGTTTTATTGTTTCCTCGTTATCGTTTCTTTTTATAGAAATTTTACGTGATTTATTATTTTATGGCAGTTAATCGATAAATCTATTTTATCATCCTTCACTTCTTTTTTTTAGAGGAACTTCCGTCTAATTTTTCGCAAGTATTTAATCCCGCAATTAACTCTTTGTCATTTTATTAGAATTTCACGTCCTACCTTTAATCGGTAAATTAATTTTACCGTTTTCTTGCAGTGTCAGTACTGTTCGAGTTGCATCGAGACATAGTAGCAAGTTGCATACTTTCTCAACAAAGTATAGGAAGATTTTGAGACCAAATATAACGCGAGGTACCGTTTTAGAAAATCGCGTTATTTTAAGATCAAAAGCCAAACGACGTGCATGAAATACGCCATTTCTGAAACACCCGATATAACGTTGTTAGTATGTTTACATTGATCATTGGCTAGCAGGAATATTTGCAAACGTTTGCGCAGCATCGGACTGTCTGAATTATATACAACGTTGAAACAGTTCTATCGTTAATCGCGCAACGGAATTATAAAATTTCCTCTGTCAACGAGCAAAATTTTCGCGTCGAAAAATTTTCACGCCAATTTATACGCTTTACTAGATAAATCTCGTTCGAAATCTTGAACGATCGATCACGAAAATGAATCGATGTAAACGCGAATGTGTTACACACGTTAAATAACGGACATATCTCGATGCAATGCGTAGTAGGAAAAATATACCTGCGAATATATCTAAAGGAATTGAACAAGATCGATTCGTAAAATCGATCAATAGCTATCGATAATAATAAGCTCTGTTCGTGAACATCATTCATCCTTATCTACATTTGTAATCGCAAATTCTTCCGTTCCTCAGCGATTGATTTATTACGAAGATCCCCCGATTTTTCTAATCACTTGTGTTTTCTTTTCGGAATATCTGTGACGCAATAGGAATCTTAACAAAAATACTTCAAACACACTGAATCGCGTACTTGTACAAGAACAGTCTTGCGAAGATTTTCTATAATATCGGGAACGATGTAGCTTTATTTTACGAAATTTTTCCGAAGGGTTTGCACAGTGTTGTTTGTGCGACAGAAAATTTCAGACTAACAAATCGATAAAACTGATAAAACGTTTAAAAATGTAATTTTTAATAATATAATTACAATTTTTGGAATCGAAACATTCCAACGTACAAAATATTCGCTAGATTATTGAAATAAAATCTATTTTCACGTTTCAATCGAACAATAACTAAATCCCTACTCGTTTTAAAATCTTTATCATTGATTTGACAAACAAACGTTTCGATTTCTAAGGTAATTTCAGCGATAAAACAAATGCACCTTTTTCTTAATTTACAAATTTTTGTATGTATCTGTCAATGGTTATACTCTCCTTAAACCAAAATCCAACGAACGAAAAGGCTATTGCTAGTATTAAACAGAATTTTAACACTGGAACTACCGACTTGTAGCGTGTATTTATATATATACAAATTTCTAGTATATTTTTACATACCGGCCTTTGCACCTATCTATTCTTACCATGAATATAATTACCAGTAGGTAAAGAATTTTTCGCTGTAAAAAATAGCTATGAGAGAAACGAAAAACGAGAAATTGAATGACCGGATGAGATAATTTACAAAAAGTCAAATGAGCGAAAGAAATAACAACGAATTTTAAAATAAATTTTGAAAGAGGCCATTTGACCTTGCTTGGTACGTTTAATGTTAAAAATTCTGAATTTCCTTAGTAATTCTAACGTTAAGAAATCCTTCTCCCATATGAAAAAAAGAGGCTGACGTTAAGATAATAAAACTGTTAAGCAATCAACCAGATTTTTATACTATCAAACAGTACGAGGAAGACTATTCTTTTTTCAAAGAAAATGTACAATATACTTTCCTTCGTCAATGTCTATTTTTCCTAGAAGTCTATAATATACTAACAACGATTAACAAGAAAGAATCGAGTCATCGGCTGAATCAACAATCAAATCCAGATCGAACAAAAGAGAAACCTGGTTATTAAAAAGGTTGCTTAGACACGCTGTGGAAAAAGCGACGTTAAGATAATAAAAATTGTTAAGCAATCAACCAGATTTTTACACTATCAAACAGTACATAGAAAACTATTCTTTCTTTCGTCAATGTGAAAAACCAGTTTTCAATTTATCCTACAAGCCTATAATATATTAACAACCATTAACAAGAAAGAATCGAATTATCGGTTAAATTAACAAAAGAGAAACTTGGTTATTAAAAAGATTGCTAAGAACCGCCGTGGAAAAGAGCGACGTTAAGATAATGAAACGGTTAAGTAATCAACCAGCTCGAGAGCTCGTTGGTGGTAAAAAAAACTGGGTTTTCCCTTTCGAAGGAACGCAACGCACTTTCCATCATCGACACGAAACACCGTGATACTCGAGAGTGGAAGGTAGCCGAAGTTTGCACGAAGGAAAGAGGAAAGGAACGAGAAACGTGGAGTTGCAACATTAGTGTTTCGTCAAAGACTCTTTCAAACCCGATCAAAATCCCCGCGGACATTTTCTCCCGATCACGTTTCCGTTTTATCGGCCACGAACCGAGCCGGTTACATCATTGCCCCGACGAATCGCCCCCGATGGTATCCGGGGAACGAAGAGCAGAGGAATTTTCCTTTCCAGCCAACAACCAACCAGACGATTCACAGCGAATCAGACGAACCGGACGATGGAATTTTCGTGCGATTAGAAAAATCGTTACATCGGTCTTTGACCGTCTGCTAACCAGGGTTCTTCCGATGGAAAATTCGAATTTTTCGAGACAGTTTCAGTATGATGTGTCTGTGGTTTCGTTTATTACAGTTTATACCAATCGGAAGCTCAATTGTAAATTTTAAATTTACAGCGAATTAGGCGAATCTGACAATGGAATTTTCGTGCGATTAGAAAAATCGTTAGATCGATCTTTGACCGTCTGTTAAGCGAGGTTCTTCCGATGGAAAATTCGAATTTTTCGAAACAGTTTCAGTATAATATGCCTGTGGTTTCGTTTATTACAGTTTATACCAATCGGAAGCTTAATTGTAAATTTGGATCGTTAAGAAATAATAATTATTCGAAGTAACTCTGTCACTCATTTGTAAATAATTCGATCAATCGTTGATCGATTAATCGTTGATCGATCAATGGTTGACGTAAAATTCGTAACTGCATTGTATAGGCAGTAACAAGAATATCGTTTCGTTTGCAGAATTCAGAAAGTTTTCTTCGAAAACGGAATCGGAATACTCGATACCTAGATCTGCCAAAGTTTTTCTGATAGCTAGTTCAACCAACTCTATGATAAGTATTCCATAATTTTCTTGTAATGAAAAGATCTTCCCTTTTTACACCTTCATCAATTTCAGCTTCAATAGCAGCATCTACTTCTTTTTAATTCCAATACAAATGGGCACCATCAATGTGTCCCAAAGTGGATCTATACCATCCTCGAGACATCGTTTCTTAATTTACATCCCTTACTTTAAACTAACTCGCGATGAATAAAAGAAGAATTCGCAATATCGTATTTAACGCAAAATAAAATATTTAGATCGTGTAAGATTCGATACAAGATAGGAATCTAAAGATCGAAATTGCCGATAAACGAGATCGGATTGTTGGAATTAAAAGTTCGTGTCATCGCAAAGTTTCCACAGCTGTGCGCTCCCGATCGAATCAGAAACTTAGGTTTCGGGTAACGAAGATTTCCATCGGACAAACGTCTAGCGATAAGAGAATTCGTAACATCCGTCGAGGAAAAGTACAGATTCTCTCTTTTTGTCCCGATCGAGGTCGAGACTGGCCGCGAGACTTGTTATTGAACATCCGTGTGGACGTTGACCAATGCAACGACGAGCTGACAACGGGCCGATAAGAATTTAGGATATCACCCCGATACTCTTTATCTATTTAATTCGTCGCTCGTTCATCCCGTCGCGATAATTTCCGAGAGAAATTAACCGGGTTCTGTCCGTTATCGCGGCAGACCGATCGGAATGCAAGATACTCGGAATATCGGAGCAGAAAGTAATAGGAAGTCGGTGTTACACCGCGCGCGGGAACCTTGAATCGTTGATAAGTAGAAATGACCGTTTTGCGAAGACTCGGAGGATATGTTCTTTGTACAAGTGACACTCGTCTCGACGTTCTCGGCAAACACGTGTGTCGAGGGAATCGCGTAAAGAAAAGAACGGACAGAGAAAACCAGAGACAGCTTTAATTCTTGAAAAAAGCAGATTGTTGTTCAGAGAAACGCACCGTGTCGATTAAAAATAATAACAACATGCGTGGATAAACGCTAGATTGCCACTTCTGACAAAAAAAAAAGGATATGCAAAAATTGCACGAACAGAGAGAGCCAAGAATAACTTTAATTCCCGAAAAAGCAGATTATCGTTCAGAGAAACGCGCCGTTTCTGATAAAAAGAGGTCGTCGCTTCTGAGAAAAAAAGGATGTGGGAAAAATAGGACGGAAGTAAAGCGAGTCGAATGTTCCTCCTGGGTCTCTTTCAGGTCATTTTCCGCTTCTGATAGAAAAGGAGAGGCGAAAAATGCCACGGACAGAGAAAACCGAAGACAGATAACTTTAATTCTCGGAAGAGGAGATTATTGTTCACGGAAACGCACACCGTGTCGATTAAAAATGGTAGCAATACGCGTAGATAAACGCTAGATTGTCGTTTCTGACAAAAAAAGAATAGACGAAAAATGACACGGACAGATAAAACCGAAGATAATTATAATTCCTGAAAAAGAAGATTAATGTTTAGAGAAACGCACCGTTTCTAACAAAAAAAGGTCGTCGCTTCTGACGAAAGAAAAAAAGGATACGCAAAAAATGGCACAGAAATAAGGCAAGTCGAGTGTTCCTTCTGAGTGTCTTTCTTTCAGGTCACTTTCATTATAAATGGTAGCAACACGCGTAGATAAGTTCGTGTCGCTTCTGACAAAAAAATCAGGGATGTGCGAAAAATGGGACGGAAATAAGGCGGGTCGAACGTTTCTTCTGAGTCTCTTCCTTTCAGATTTCTTTCATTAAAAATGGTAACAACACGCGTAGCTAAGGTCGTCGCTTCTGGCAAAAAAGAAAATAAAAAAAAGGAATAGGCGAAAAATGGGAGGGAAATAAGGGAGTCGAACGTTCGTTCTGAGTCTCTTTCTTTCAGATCTCTTTCATTAAAAATGGTAACAACACGCATAGCTAAGGTCGTCGCTTCCGACAAAAAAGAAAATAAAAAAAAAAGGGATAGGCGAAAAATGGGAAGGAAATAAGGCGAGTCGAACGTTTTTTCTGAGTCTCTTCCTTTCAGATTTCTTTCATTAAAAATTATAACAATACGCGTAACTAAGATCGTCGCTTCCGGCAAAAAAGAAAATAAAGAAAAAAGGGATATGCGAAAAATGGGAGGGAAATAAGGCGAGTCGAACGTTCGTTCTGAGTCTCTTTCTTTCAGGTCACTTTCAGTCGTAGTGACTTTCGTAATAGCCGACTAGGATCGTGTGTATATGCGCCGTTGTACTCGTTATCCTTGGGAATGCCGGTAAGGGAAACTCCCGCTCTTTTTCATCCGTTCGGAAAGCATACAAAGCTGAGAGCCGCAGAAGCAACGCAATACGGGGCACGTTTCTTGCACGTGCCGCGTTGCATCCGCCAAGATTGTTTAAATGTCAAATGTTCCATCGCCAAATTGATCCTCGATACCCTCGTCCCTTTTCTCTCCTCGCTTAATTCCATTTAATGTCACTTCGCGAACAGAAAAACTCGCGTGAACTCTTACAAAAATGCAAACAGCAAGTGTCGTTGAGAATTAAGCGAAAAGAATCGCGACGAACGATGTTTAATTGACGCAAATTTAGAGCATCGTGGTTGCGTATGTGTACACGCGTGTGATCGTTGTATACTCGAGAGGAATAAAATTAAAATTTGAAGGGTGATCGAGGTGAACGACGAAGAGGGAACCTAATATCGTTTTTATTTTTAAGTCCGTTGGGTGATCTAATAGACCGGTACTTGATCGTGGATAATTGCCAAAATTTAATGACGGACCATTGACGGAAATGTTGCGCCACAATGGCCGTTTGTGGGTACACTGGCTTCGTCACGTGGTACAATAAACACAACACGTAGCAATTAATGACTCAAACATGTGATATTTCTAATGCATTGTACGATAAAAATTGACGTGCTATAAACGCATATAGTAATCTTATCGTGTGTACGGGAATACTAAATTACCATAAAACCTTGTTCTGTATTATCTAACAACGTACTTCCTAAATCGAACGAATTGAATTTAATAAAATAGAATATAAGAAGAAATAAAGGTATCTTTGCAAGAAGATTATTATCGATGTTGTTTGTATATGTTTTTTCTTTGAACAAAGCAACGAATTTCACAAAGTAGCAGATAAAACTATGAAATAGTTTTCTTCAGATATTGTAGAGATTTCTTTAAACGTGCATACGAAATCATTGTTCGTTAGAAGAACGGAAGCTCGACAGGAGCATTATTAATGAAATTAAAGAGAAAATATTCGTTGGGACTTAAGATACAAGAGTATCAACTCGAAAATTCTTATCTGCAGAGACACGAGATCTGACATGCATAATCGATAGGATAACTACGTTTCGACGTTAAATAACAATATCAACCGGCATTGTTTTTATCTTAATTACCTACACCTTTGTCTTTACAACCCGATAGACGACGTTGACAGTCGTTTTAGAGAAGCTTTATCGACGAATTTAAATCGACACGCGAATAAAAACACGTGTATCGCATGGATGTATCGTTTGATTTCCGAGAAAATACGTGAAATCATCTCTGCTTTATTATCACCCTAGATACCGCGGTTCATCATCGTGTAAGAGAACAATTTATAATAACATTCAAGTACAGTCATACTTGCACAACATTCCGAGCAGATACGCTTGGTACATGACAAAATACAAGATAAATTTGTCGAGATATTTAACGCTGAAAAAATTGCCGAACATTCCACGAACTCCGGCATTTTAATCTAACTTTGTCTAAACTTTATCTCAACGTGATGATAAATCATCGAAACAAACTGTTCGAGCGGATCACAAATTTCCGTCAAATTTTCCAGGAACCGAGGACACTTTCGCAGGATTTCGAGGATAAAATTCATTCCACGAACTCCGATTACTAGAACTCCGGTATTTTAATCCAACTCTATCTAAACTTTATCTAAACATTAACCATAAATCATCGAAACAAACTGTTCGAGCGGATTACAAATTTTCATGAAATTTTCCAGGAACCGAGGACGCTCTCGCAGGATTTCTCGGATAAAATTCGCCAGGTAGGTTAACAAGGATCGGTGTACACTAGAAATCACGTAAACCTCGTGAATGTAAACAGAAGATATTCATGAATGATGGCCGAGATAGTGATGCAAACATCGAACGTCAACAGAAGAGGCTCATAACTTCGCGGACTGTCACTTAAGCAAATTTCACACGAGATTCGCGGCTTAATCGAGCTAAATACACGCGTGTAAATTCAGGTACAAAAACAACCAGGCAAAACGAGGTCTATATATATATATATAAAGAGAGAGCAAACGGAGCGCCTTAAGTGTACAAAGAAAGGCGTGTTCCGCTCGAACGCGTTCCTTTGATACGTTTCGCAGTTGGTCAGTTCATCGATCTCGTTCAAACTTACTCTCCGATTCCGTAATTGGAACCTCGACGGAATTATAAAGTCATTGCCCGATAAAGGAGTCCGAGCATCAAGAGCAGGATATTAAAAGAAAAGGAAAAGTGCTTTTAATCTTAATCAATCGAGCAACTTAATTCGGGCCTTAAATTCTCAGGCTTTGAGTTTCGTCTCAAGGACGAGACAGTGAAATAAAGTTTATTATTGTCGTTACTCTTATTATTTCGTATTTTAGGTGTCTCGGTTGAGCCACGGTTCTGCGAATTTCTCATCTCACCCAACACTGGCTCGTTTCTCCAACGTTTGTCGACGAAAAGCAACAATTTATCCACGTATGCGTGTACCTGCGTTTCCTACACTTTTATATCCTCTAGGTCGTTCCATTTTTCGCGCTTTCAACCGTAGACGTGAATCGAATTTTTCTATTCGATACACTCTATATCTTATACGCTCTAGGTTCGAAAGGTGCAGATGAATCTCGTAAACAATGCCGATAAAACTCGAGAATCGAGTCGTGTATCTTGAGGTTTTCAACCTTTGAAACGCGCACATGAATCGCGTAAACAGCGTGGACGAAAACGCGAGACTTAATTACACGTATCACGAGTTTCTCGCTCGGTTCGCGACGTTCCTCGAGCATGTGGTACACGCACGTGAATTGCGTAAACATCGTGGAGAAAAAGCGACGATTTATCCGGCGTAATCGCGTGGACACGGCTGTGAGACGGTTTATTTAAAACCCTCTCTAAATCAAACAGACGAACTGGCCCTATTCACCTCGCGAGATCTTCCTAATGAACGTTCCGCGAACGAAAAGACATAGACGAAGCTGTTTAAGATCGGCACCGTTAACGATTAGTTTAATCAACGCTGTTAGTCAGCAGCCGCGAGGATTTGTTATTTCTTTTTTAAAACGAACGTGCCCGATATCTCGGGACTCGATGTCTCTGATCAAATCGGGATACGTGACTTTATTACAGGAAGCAAACAAGCCTCATAAAGCTTAAACCTCCGTCGAGCTAGGTCCCGATAAACCATATGGCACGAAACGTGTCAATAGTAAACATTAAAAAATCGTTCGTTCGACAGGGAGGTACGATCGAGGCTCTTGCGAAGAATTTATCTATGTAACGTCGTTATCAGGTAAACAGGAGTATCGATATCGGTTCGCTATCGGTTCGAATTAATATTCAAACTCGCACAGCCGGTAATTACGTAATTTATCTACGAAAGCAACCCTAGTTGACTATCGGTCGAAGAAGAATCGTTACACGTAAGAGAAGATAATCGCTCTCGTGTCGATTAATCGTTTTCCGATTAAAAATCCCTCGAGTATTCAGGTTGATTGTATAAAGTAAGAATAAAGGATGACGAACGGTGCACTTAGTTCACTATCGGTTGAAGAAGTATCGTTAAGCGTTAAACGTAAGAGAAGATAAAGAGAAATAATCACTTCCGTGTCGATTAATCGACGTTTCCGATTAAAAATCCCTCGAGTGTCTAGGTTGATGGTTTAAAGTAAGAATAAAGGACGAAGAACGGTGCACTTACTTTCTCGTGGTCAATTTCGGTTGAACAAAAATCGTTACGAGAGATAATCACTCCCGTGTCGATTAATCTCTTTTTCACGATTAAAAATTAAAAATCCCTCGAGTGTCAAGGTTAATGATTTAAAGTGAAAATAAAGGACGAAGAACGGTGCGCTTAGTTGACTTTCGGTTGAGCAAGAATCGTTAAGAGTTATACATAACAGAAGATAAAGAGAAATAATCGCTCCCGTGTCGATTGATCGTTTCTCCGAATTAAAAATCTCTCGAGTGTCCAAATTAATTAGTTTAAAGCGAGAATAAAGGATAAAGAACTGTGCACTGTAATTTATCCACGAAAGTAACTCTATGTGACTATCGGTTGACCAAGAATCGTTCCTCGTAACAGAAGATAAAGAGAAATAATCGTTCCTGTGTCGATTGATCGGTTTTTTCCGGATTGAAAATCCGTGGAGTGTGCAGGTTAGCGGTTTAAAGCGTGAGAAAAGGAGGAAGAAAGGGGCACTTACTTTCTCGTGGTCAATTCAAAGTATCCAGATGTAGGAATGGGTACTGGTAACCCATGGATGGCGGCGGTTGTCGTCCGGTCGGTGAACACGTGCAACGGTCGGCTGCTTCCGCGCGACTGAAACCGAGTCGCGCTACTGAGAATGCTCGAGCCAAACACTGCCTGCTACTTGCTTGCTGCTACTACTACTACTACTTTGCTGCTGCTTGTCTCCCGACCGGTGTCATTCCGGCCTCCCCACGCCGTGAAACCATCGTGGTCGGTGAATTTCGTGAGTACACGGTGACGCGGCGCAAGGTTTCTGTCCGCGGTATCTCTGACCGGGGTCGACCGAGACGTTCAACCGCTGGAAAATTCGCCGATGGAACACCTCGGGGAAGTCACGGTCAGATTTTTGCTCGCGTACGTGACGAGAGCACGTAAACAACCACGATTACAGCGCCGCGGGCGCATGTCTCTGTCCAGAGATCGCAACAGATCTCGACAGATTTTGCAGCGGAGAGGAACTTTGCTTTTGGAGGAGACACAGGATTTTGAAAATTCGTTAATTAGAAGAAATCGAAAGATCGGCTTTGAATCCACGTTGAAAATGATCCCCTTTGAGACTCATCTTATAAGAGACACGGGATTTTGAAATTTGTATAATTCAAAGAAATCAAAAGATCGGTGAATTACGTTGAAAAATGATCCTCTGAGAAATTGCCGTTTAATTCGTGAATATTAATCTAACTCTTATCGAGTTGTGCGCGAATTGAATCTTCTCGTGTTTCAAAATTTTTTGAAATCGCATTCCGAACAATGTTCGATCTGTCGTTTTCAGCTCAGCTGGAATTGGATTTTCTAAGAAACCTGGAGATCACAGTTTACTTTACCGTTGATCTGCTCTTCCTTTAGTTTTCGAGAGATATATATCGCAAGATCCTTTCCGGAAATTTTGGAAAGTTCATTGAAAATTAGTTTCTGATTCTACGAGAACTCGAGTTTCTTCGAGGACTCGTGTTTTCTTCCACCCCATAGGAATTTACTCTTCGGTAAATTCGAGGATTAATTTCTGTTTACTCGAAACGTGCGAGATGTGACTGCATCTATCAGATAATCTAGCATACTTCTAATTAATCAATCTAAGTTCCCGAGAAATGCGTATTCTAAAATTCACAGATTAGAAGCTGATTAATGACTTATCTCCTTATCAGGCAGATTCATACGCGACCATTTATACATCAAAAATCCACAACCGATAACTCGGCCAGCATTCTTATATGACATGTACAAGTACTTCTGGTGTAATTTCTAATTTCTCCAATCTCATCCAAAAAATATAAAGATAAAATATTTTACGCATCCATTCCGAACATTCGAATCCTCGAATTTTTCTGTAAATCACCTATGAATAACTTAAGAATACTTGGAAGGATCCTTCTTAAAGTAGAAGGAAAATAAAAATTCACACGAACGAAACTTTACAAAATAACTCGCTAATCAAAAATGTATGTACGAAGAATCAAATACGGAATGAGAAATCGATCCGATTAAAAATTCTAGGAACTGCTGAACATCCTTCTTGAGACCTCGACTTACTTATTTCGGACCAGCATAGATTTTAAAACGTTGTTAAGAATCAATGACTCTTAGACCTCCATATAAGAATCCTTTTAGATGGTTCAGCGTTCGCTGAAGGTGTTGCGTGCGAAACATCGTGCTGTAAATACTTTGCGTGCAAGTAATAGCGAATCCGAGTTCCTATTACGTCCTTATCGTGTATTACAATGTCCTTAAGTATCTCCGACATAGCAATCGCACGATCCTATTGAAATTCCTGCAAATCGCGAGTTCAGCGTTTATTAAAAACGCGTGGAAGGTAGAAAAATTGCGAAATCGATTTAATCGTTATGAAATCGTATCCACCTCCTCTATCCGATCCGATCTTTCTCTCTTATCTAAACGCGATAGAAATCTCTGCGAATTACTTTTCCCTTCTTAAAAACTCCATTTCCTTCGTTTTTCTATCTCTTCGACAAACATCGATGATAAAAAGATCAAACCGATTCCATCTGTCGGCCAATTTTTATCGGTTAACATCTAATCTGTTGTACGAAAAATTTTGTCCACCTATACTCTCTTATACATATAAGTCGCACAAATGGAAACGAGGCCTTATGCTATTTTATGGGCACTGAACGACCTTGAACAACCATGGATGAACGCATAATATACGCGTACATGATGTGTTTCGTTAATTCGCGAGGTTTCAATTGTAATAATTAATGTCGCTTTCCGATACATTTTTAAAGCTGATTTATTGAAACGAAACGAAAGAATTCAATCGACGATATAGTTGACGTTGTTTCCGACTACTCGTGCACAAAGCTCGAGTAGCATCTTGATCCCTCTACTGTAAAATTCTCGCGATTTTGATTCGAATAATTCGGTCGAGGCATTTTTCACGCGCTCTTCGTTATCGAAATGATTTCGCAAGGAACGAAACGAATGATAATCGGAAGGGCAGTATCGGGAGAATGTGCAGGTCGAGGGAGAACTTGCCATCCGAAATGGCGTAGTTTTTCCGCCGTGATTCTTGTAGTATGCGATCCTGCGTTATCGCGACGAAGAATCACGCCCTTCCGATTAATCGGTGCGTGTTCTTTTTCTGTCAAAGCTCCAGCTAACCTTTCCAATGGTCCACTACACGCTTCGCAACGGCATCTCGACCCAGAGCACTACGGATATTTTTTTCCAGCCTCGTTTGCTTTTCTTCCAACTGGAACTCGCGAAGCGCGCAATGCCGAACACGCTTTTCATCCGCCATCTTTTTAACCCTGGATTCGCGAAATAAAACGGTTCAAACGCAAACTTTTCGCAGCGATGCTTGTTAATTACGCTTCGCGATTTCTGTATGTTCGCGTGCTTGTATGTTACGTTTTAAACGAATACTAAAAAATGACATTTATTATTAGACCTTATATGTTTAGCCGATACTACAATGTATAAATTATCCTTGTTTCTACTACATCATATACATTTTTAATATAAGATTCTGGAGAAAAACGAAATCAGCTGGCGTGTTTTCATTTAACAAATTAAGTCGTACCTCGGTAATGTACGATTTTAGAAAGTAACGTCTCCATTATATGCTAATTACTAATTTGATTATTCCTAGATTATCGCTTTATAGTTTCACGATCCAAGATTAATCAAACTTTCCATTAATTTCGTTATGAATCTCTTATATTAATTTTAATATTACTCAACGACCGATTACTGCAGGTTAATAATGCAGATTTTACGAATTGCCGGTATTAAGATATTTTTATCGATCTAAAGCAGGAATCTACCTTGCATTCATTGTCTTAGGCTACAGTGATGAGAATGAGAACGTGAATAAAAGAGAAACGTATTATTACTAACGTTAAATAGTCCAAATATTTCGCATCACGTCACGTACGCGAATACTATTATTAATTATAATTGCCTTTGCGTGTAACATACATATGTTTGTTCCAATCCTTCGTCAATTCTAGTTAATTAATTTTTATGTCCACTATTGTCTGTGTAAATACACAAAACATAGATGATTAACGGAGATATTCTCGCGAATCGTATTAATAACGATTAGGAATATTCCGATTAAGGAAAATTTTTGTCCCTCCCTCTATAGAACAATACGTTTGCTTTATCTTTCTATCTTCTGCCCCAAATTTTCCATTCCGATGACGCAGTGCTTACCGAAGTAAGCCAAGTTGAACTAATAGAAATCTTTGCCTAATACTATCGAACTGTGTATTTGCACAAATGTAATACAACTTCGTTACCTTCGTTGGGAAATTTTTATATCGGAAAATTTCCCGATTCTTTTTCTCCGAAATTCGAACCTTCTGAGATAATAAAATACATATACCTGCGTAAATTTATATACCTACCCCGATGTAATTGTACCGGTATTAAGCGGTATAATTTCTTTCTTTATTTATCGCTTCGAGTATAACCTTAAAGATGTCCCGTTGCTAGACAGGCAAAGGGCAATATAAAAGATTCCTAAGCTATTTCCATGGATTAATCGGCCTCTTTCGGTGCATTTCTCGATTATCGCATAATACGAGTATTTCGTTCATAATCGAAACACCCTTACGTAATAAGTTCGCTGAAGAATTAACAAAACAATGCATAAACTATCAGAAAGAAACTCCTTAAACATTATCGCGTACTCACGGAGAGATTAACTAGTCTCTAGTCATGGGAATCATGGAAAATTTCCTACGGTGAAATTTTTCCTGAACCAAGCTAATAACAAACAATGACTAACCGCACCGATCATTTGTCGTCAACATTTTCTTTCCATTGATTAGGATTACTTTGCCTTAAATCTAAACGACAAGAACTCGCAGCCAAAATATGTTTAATTGCTTTTTTATTTATCTACAAGTTTTACTATAGTATGTAAACAATAATAAAAAAAGGAACAGAATAAATAATCAATTGTAACATACGGACGAGTCTACATTTCGATTTTATTTTGTGTTTCCAAGCTACTATTTAGAGAGTGATGCCAAGATACTCACTCTCGGAAGAGGATCTAAAATAACTAAGCCTTTTGCTAGCTTCTGGTCAGTGACCGACAGATTTTACGATCTCCGATGATAGGCAAAACGAAAGTATTTCGACTATGTAAGAGTTATATCAGCTTTCCCATTATTACGAATGATCAAAATATAGATATTTTATTCAAAGTAGAGAAAGTTAATTTATTTTAAAATAGATATTACACGTTGCAGTTTGTTTAATTCAGTTTTTCAGCACAAACCTTCAAAATTTAATACATACTTATTTTACGAATATCCATTTTACAATATAGTAATTATCAAATATTAATAAATGCAGTACAAAAAAACAGAAGTACATGTATAATGTACAAAATAAATTCTTTGGACAGTTATCTTAAAATGTATATGCTACACCTTATGTATTAAATTACAACTTTGTTGCATCACTGTTAGTGAGAGCAAGAACTGTAAAACACACTTCTTCTGGGTCACGTGCCATATATTCTTTACAAACACGCGCTGCATCTTCTAACAGTGTTTCCGAACTTGTGGGACCATGATTGACAGGAGCAGATTTACGTCCATCTGAAAAGTTTTATATTTAAAGATCGTAATATTATATTATTCGTTATACAATTATAAATGTAATAATTATAAATTACAACAATAAAATAACAATGTTAAAATGTTAGGAAATAACAGTATTCAAATATTTACCTAATTCGTATAAAACTCCATTTTTTTCTATAAGGGCTACAAAATGGTGATACACTTGAACTTCTTCGCCTGGTACCTATGAAATACTTTCAATGACATTTCTATAATAACACAAAAATCATAAGAATTATACCTCTGTTTGACCTTCTTGTGCCACATCTTTGTGAGTGGTACTAATACCATCTGACTTCATTAAAAGTTTTCCACATTCGGTAAAAGAAAGATCTTTTGTATCATCTAAAAAGGCTTTTAGGAAACCATCCTTAAGTTTTATGCTGGAAAGATATGATGTATAATGTCGATTTTAAGATAAATTAACTTTCTTTACTTTTAATAAGGTACATACATATGTTGATTATTTGCAACGCTATGAATTAACGCAATTGTACCACAGGCATTATGAATGTATTGTTTCATATGAAAAACTGCTGGATCGTTAGAGGTACTTGTATCTTTTTCTTTATCGACTTCTTCTTCATCCTCTAAACTGTTATCGCTCTATATCGTATGAAATTGTTACATATTATAAACTACTAACATAAATAAATGTAATAATATAATTTTAACTTTGCAACCTTTTTGGGTAACGGATAGAGCAAAATAACAGCAAGAACTGGTTTAGGTACAAGTGCCAGCAGATCTGGTTCTAATCCATAAACATCAACAACACACCAATCTCTTGGTACGCCTAATTTATGTAAAAGCTGAAACATGTATCTTTTTAACGCAAAATCATTTGGTATGTAAATTTGATTTTGGATATAAATTGTTGTTAGCATTTTAATAAATAAGAACGCTTTAAAAAATATTCATAACATATCATAATGATGAAATTGAAAGTCATGATCAATAATGTCAAGTTACGATGATCTACCTTTGTCATAACCTAAAACAAAGAAAACAATTAATTTATATTAAAAAATTTGAATATTTTTAATTTCAAAGTAAAGAAGAAAAATATAAATTCTAAGAATTTTAAACAGCATACTTACGATTTTGTTCGTACAATAGTTAAACGTTGTTTATTAATCTAACACACTCCAACGAATTTACCCGAATTCTGTAAGTTTGACAGACTTCAATAACGTGTTATTGGCTGTTAATAAGATCGATATTGAAATATACTAAAAAAAAATTAACAACAAAATATTTAGTTTTTGTTTATAACATATTTTATTAGTTTTATGGTAAAATGTTAAATTATTTTATTAAATTTTTCATTTGTCTGCAGTAGTTGATACAGTCAACCTTTTAATAAAGGATCGTATTATCTTTGTAAATATTTATACTGTATGAATTGTATTTTTTTTTAATTCATTATTTATTTATAAGATATTTTTAAAAATGTGACAAAGAATAACCATGAAAACTTATCTTCTTTATTTACATATTATATACCTAAAAGTAAACCTGAATTTTCATTTCAATTTTCAATTAAGTCATTTGATAAAAATATGGTAATAAATTATAATTAACATTTTATGTGACATGTTTGTAGTGAAAATTGGACAGTGTAATGATTACATCAATTTATAGTATAATAATTTTTTCAATACTATGTATATCATGGAAAAGTCAGTATACATTAGTAACAGCTAATAAACAAAGGCATGAGACATTATGGACTATAGGCAGAGAAATTAACCAATATTTTCCAACATGGGACAGTTTAGATAGTCGGCCTCTTCCAAATTGGTATGATGATGCTAAATTTGGTATTTTTATTCACTGGGGTGTTTTCAGTGTTCCTAGTTTTGGCTCTGAATGGTTTTGGAATAATTGGAAAGGTAATTTTATTTTTTTATTATTGCTATATTATTATAGTAACATTGTCCATGTTAAAATTTTTTACTTGTTGTAATCCTTTATTTCTATTAAACTATCATTTTTAGAAGAACACGCTGGTACTAAATACCATGACTTTATGAAACAAAGGTATCCACCTAGTTTTACGTATCAAGACTTTGCTCATGAATTTACTGCTGAATTCTTTAATGCTACACAGTGGAGCGAATTATTTCAAGCTTCAGGTGCAAAATATGTTGTATTGACAAGTAAACATCATGAAGGATTTACATTATGGCCTTCTAAATACTCGTTCAGTTGGAATTCTGTAGATGTCGGACCAAAAAAAGATCTCATAGGTATTAATTAAATTAAATCTTTAACTTTTTTAATTTTGTATTTTTAATTAATGATTTTTAAAATCAGGTGAATTAGCTACAGCAATAAGAGATGTAACCAGTTTAAAATTTGGTCTTTACCATTCTTTATATGAATGGTATAATCCTCTTTACTTACATACAGTTGTAGTAAATGATAGATGGGGTCAAAATATACCATGTCATCATGGTGATTTTTATACATGCACTGATCGTTACAATCCTGGTAAATTAAATTTAACATAATTAATATTTCCTTTAAATATATATTTTTTTAATTTATTTTAGTTGTAATTTAAAATCATTAGGAATACTTCTACCACATAAATGGGAAAACTGTATGACAATTGATAAAAAATCTTGGGGATTTCGTAGGAATGCTGTTTTATCAGAATATAACAGCTTAGTAGAATTGGTGAAAGAATTAGTGATTACAGTAAGCTGTGGAGGAAATTTATTAATGAATGTTGGGCCAACAAAGGATGGTATTATTTCTCCAATATTTGAAGAAAGATTACGTGGAATGGGTATGTTCATCACTAGAAAAATATTAGCATACTTGTTATAAAATATAATAATTTATTTAACAGGTGATTGGTTAAATGTAAATGGAGAAGCTATATATAATACTAGACCTTGGATGACTCAAAATGATACTTTAACTGATAGCGTTTGGTATACACATAACAAAAACACAAAAGCCATTTATGCAATAATTCTTAATTGGCCAAATAAAGATATATTATATTTAGGATCATTTAAAGCAATTATTGGCACACAAATTTCTATGCTTGGGTCTAATATATCAATTGAAGTACATATTTTATTTTAATAAAAATTGAATTTACGTTACATATTTTATAAAGTAATATTAATTTCACGCTTTTAGTGGATGCAAAATAGCGAAAAATTGACTGTACTCTTACCAGCAGCACTTCATAAAGGACAACCAGCTTGGGTATTGAGAATAGTGTCGAAATAACAGAACCAAAATATTTTATTATAAATGATGTATTGTATTCATATGGAGAAGAAGAAAGACAGAAATACACAAAGTGACATTTTTTATCTGTTTTTCTCATAACATTTTTTTCACATATTACATTATAAAAGTGAAAAAAAATTCTCAAGTATATTAATATCAACCTACACCTTGATTATATACTTTCAATATGTGTTTATATTAAAGTTCACCTACTTCGTACAAATAAGCTCCAAGCAATTTAGTCTAAATTAAAAATAAAATATTCTTAAATTTATTCATAACAATTGTAATAAAATGCACTTTTCAAATAAAAAAATACTTACACCTTCGATATAATTACGAATATTCAATTTTTCATTCTGGGAATGTGCCCCATCATCACCAGCACCAACTGGTAAGAGTAATACGTTTTTGCCTGTTACTTCTTGGAATGTCAAAGTAACTGGAATTGAGCCTCCTTCACGCGATAAATCAGGTTCTACATTATAAACATGTTTCGTAGCTTTTCGACCAGCTACATAGTTTGGATGATCAGGATTTTCAGTCCAAGTTTTTCCTCCATGACACATACTAACATTGAATTTATTTGGACTACCTCTATTAGCCCATTTTTTATTTAAATATTCGGTTACTTTTCTAACAGTTTCATCTGGAGTCATATTTGGTACTATCCTAATTGAAAATTTCCCAATAACTTTTCCTGGAATAACAGTCTTTGCACCTGGTTCGCTAAATGCACCTTCTATACCATGAAGAGATAAACTGGGCTGCCTCCAACGATGCATTAAGAGTTCAATCTAACAATATAATTAAATTTACTAGTAATACGAAAATAATATTACACTTGTAAGTAAAAATAATATAATGTATAATTAAAATATAAGAGTACTTAATTAAGTTATAAATACTTACTTTATCTTCATTATGTGCTAATTTATTAGCACCAACGGAATTTCGAAATTCATTAACATCAAATTCTATTGTTTTATAGGACTCTGTTTCTTTTTCTATAATTGGTGCAACATCATCATAAATACCATCTATTAATATTTTTCCATTTACGTCAACCAATGTGTTCATCAAATATATTAAATCTGGCATTGCTTCATGAACAGCTCCACCAAATGTACCACTGTGTAAATCTTTAGTAGCACAAATTACTTCCACTTGGAAATAACAGATACCTCTTAAACCATATGTAATACAAGGTTTTGTGGTACCCAACCAATAATTATCAGATATGCATATATAATCAACACCACGCAAAAAAGTATCTTTACGTGCCCAAAGGAGATCATCTAAGCCTTCACTACCATTTTCTTCCATACCCTCAAAAACAAACTTCACCCAAAAAATACTTAATAACAAAATTTGAAAAAAGATATCAATAATTTACAACTGAAAATACCTTGATATTAACAGGAATAGCCATTCCAATAGCCTTATAAGCTTGGATTGCATGAATCCAACAAAGTACAGGACCTTTATCATCAGTACTTCCACGTCCAAATAATTTGTCATCTTTTTCGACGAGATCAAATGGTTCAGTATCCCAACCGTCTTCTTTTAATGCAGGTTGAACATCTAAATGTCCATATAAAAGAACAGTCTTTTTTTTAGGATCAGATCCAAGAGTACCTAACAAAACAGGTGGAAGAGGAATTTGATCTCCATTTGGTAGCTCTTGTTTTCCTACATCTGCCAATTCAGTAGTGGCTCCAAGATCTTTTAATTTAATTTCTGCCCATTTCATCATCTTCATTATTTCATTTCTATAATCTGGCCATGCTGAGACAGATTTTATGGCTACTGCTTCACGTAAATTATTTATATATTCTACTTTGTGATAATCAATATATCTAAACATTTAACGAATATTAATGTTATAATAATTAATTAATATATAATATTAATGATATTAGTTGTATTATAAAATATACGATACATTTAAAAAGTATCGATATATTCACAAAATAAATTATTATTTACATACCTAAATAAGTGTTTTAATTTAGTTGGTAGTTCTGAAGCCATTTTTTGAATCCTTTATATCGAATTAATACTCAATTAAGAATGATTATTGAAATGTAAAACTAGTTTCTGCAAACACACGGGTGTATATATGTAAAACCAGAAGTCTTATCTTATCGGCATGAGTCAATGCTTTGTAAAATACTACTTTAATTATAACAAATATTTAAAAATATGTTTTACATTAGATATTATTTTTCTACTTAAATATCTTAAAAATAAAATTAAAA
>NIJG01000064.1:317931-378699 GCA_002201625.1 Euglossa dilemma
TTTTTTTTTTTTTTTACTGCTTAATGAAGATAAATTAATTATTTTAGATACATCAACAGTTAATAAAGATAATCCAAAATTTCACCCAGGTATATCTTTTACTTTAATATCATATGTAGTTATATAGTTTTATTTGTATTATTACAATTATTATTATTTCTTAATCTATATTTTCTTTTGTTTTATGTGTTGCTTTTGAATCCATTGATAAGGTAAGATCTAACATCTACTATACTTCAATCTAGTTCATTCACTATACCTAAATTATCATTTAATAAACAAGAAGATATTAAAGGTTCTGATGAAAATGTATGGCACATTAATAATTTAGAAGATTTCAAAAACTTAAGTATTAATAACTCTTCTATGAAAGTTTCTCCTTTATCCGAATTTACAACTAATTCTGTTAATTGCACATTGTCCAATTCTAAAATGGAGTATTCTAAAAATAATGTAGACAAAGTATCATTCAAGTCTTTAGCTGATTTAACGGCACATCATTTACAAAAATCAAGTAATTCCATTGGTAGTACAAGTAGCAATGGAAAAACATCTTTGCCGAAAACAAATTTTATAATACCAAAGTTGTCAAACAAGAAAGATAACTATATCGATTTAAATAATACTCAATTAAATTTATCCTCTACTCAAAATATTGTAAATCTAGATTGTGATATATTAAATGATAGAGAGACAGATGATTCCATGGATTCGCTTGAAAAAAGTTTATTTAGTGTGTTTGCCAGTTCAAAGCAGGATATTGATATTAGCACAAAAAATAATTCACAAAATATAGAGCCAAAAGAAGATCCAGTATTAAATTTAAGTAATACTCGAACACCATCACCAGATCCTTGGATAATCGATTTAACTTCTACTTTAAAACAGGTCATATCACTGACTTCAGATAATTGTAGTTATATGAAATCAAAAGTATCAGAAGATGTTAATAATGTCATTTCTAATTCAAGTTTACAATCTTCTAATACAAATATTGAAATTCCATATGTTAGATTTCCTACAATATCAAATTTATGTTATCTAAGATATGTTAAACTTTCACATACAAAGAAGAACGTTTCTTTATTTGGAAGAACATTATGTAGAACATGGAAATTAAAAAAATCAATTCTTAAGCCACAGAAAAAGGATCATCAAATAATAAAAAGATTTGATTTTTCAGTTCCATATGTTTCTACTTTAAAAGTACGCAATAACAATAAAAATTTTTAAATTAGGTATAATGTTTTTTATTTCCTGTTATATTTATTATTTTTTTACTTATGTATAACTTTATTTTATTTAAACATTATTACAAATATTACAAATATCATTTGTATGAACATAGGATTGAATTATAAATTTTATAAATATTTCTGAACATATGGAAAGTTACAATTAATATCAATGTAATTATATTCACTGTGAAGTATAATTTTCATGTAAATATCGTTTTCAAAATTTTTAAATGAAGATGTATTCTTAATACTGGAACTAATAATATATGTCTATATTGAAATCATTAGATATTTATTTCCTTTAGTATTAAAATAACAATAGTTCACAATAAATTTTATAATAGGTAAGAAATTATCATCCAAACCTACATTTCAAGTTACGACACCTACTAGTGTGAAAATTATTCCCGCTGGGAAACGGCCTGTTGTAAAAGGCTTTACTGTAAGCGGGACTGAGAATACAGATGTATTGAATTCTCATATTAAAAGCCCTCGCTCTCAAAGTCCATACTCTGATTATAATAGCCCAGAAATAAAAAGAAAAGAAAATATACTGTTGAAGGAGAAAAAGGCAGTTTCTTCAAATGCGAATAGTCCGCGATCTCAATCTCCAATATCAGGACATCAAACACCTGACCCAGATGTTAAAATAAAACTGAATGAAGAAAAAGTTGATGCCATGAAGATTTATAAAGATAAAAGAGGAGATAACAAGGATCAATTACATTTAGTTGTGGTTGGTCATGTAGATGCGGGTAAAAGTACTTTATTAGGAAGACTTTTGTGTGACTTGGGACAAGTTCCATCAAGATTAATTCATAAATATCAACAAGAAAGTAAAAAAATAGGAAAACAATCATTTGCTTATGCATGGGTTCTTGATGAAACAGGAGAAGAACGGTGATTAAAATTCCAAATACAAAAGATATTAATATATAATTTTTTATTATTAATTAATTTTCATAATTTTATATTATTTTTTTTAATAGGGAACGTGGAATAACAATGGATGTTGGTCACTCTAAATTTGAAACAGAAACAAAATCTATTACTCTATTAGATGCACCTGGACATAAGGATTTTATCCCTAATATGATTACTGGTGCAACACAAGCAGATGTAGCCTTATTAGTAGTAGATGCTACTAGAGGAGAATTTGAGACTGGTTTTGACAGTGGTGGCCAAACTAGAGAACATGCATTATTATTACGTTCATTAGGTATTAAAGTTTATCATGTAAAATGTTTACCCACAGCACTTCATTTATTAACAGTAACCATTTTCCAGGTATATCGCAATTAGCAGTTATAGTAAATAAATTAGATACAGTAGACTGGTCAGAAGAGAGATTTGATGAAATAGTGAGCAAAATGAGTGTATTCTTGAAACAAGCTGGATTCAAAGATAATGTTACCTTTGTTCCTTGTAGTGGTCTATCTGGTGAAAATATATTAACACAGCCTAAACAACCTTTATCTAATTGGTATATCTATTATATATCGATATATTTGAAAACCAAGATAGTGTAATATATTAATCAATGTTATTTATCTTGTAGGTATACGGGACCAACATTAGTCAATGTTATTGATAATTTTAAGTGTCCTGAACGACAAATAAATAAACCTCTACGTTTTTCGGTTAATGATATATTTAAAGGCACAGGATCTGGATTCTGTGTTTCTGGTCATGTAGAAACAGGCATGGTATCTTTAGGAGATAAAGTTTTAGTTTTGCCAAGAAATGAAATTGCAGTAGTTAAAGGTATATTAACTTTATGTAGCCTTTCTATTCAAATAGATATTTGGAGAAAAATATATTATGTAATAAAAAATTAAACGAAAACAAATTTCAGGTTTACAAATAGATGAAACATCTGTAACAAATGCATTTGCTGGAGATCAGGTTTCTTTAACATTATCAGGAATTGATCAACAAAACGTTGGAATTGGCGATATTATTTGTAATCTTCAAAATCCAGTTCCTGTAACAACATGTTTCCAAGCACATGTTGTTGTATTTGTAGTGAAAATACCAATTATGAAAGGTCTACCTGTAGTAATTCATCAACAATCTTTAGTCCAACCTGCTGTTATTACAAAATTAGTAGCACAACTTCATAGAACCACTGGTGAAATGGTAAAAAAGAAACCACGTTGCTTACCAAAAAATTCAAGTGCTATTATTGAAATTACGACACAAAATCCGGTTTGTATGGAATTATATAAAGACATTAAACAACTGGGTAGAGTTATGTTACGTGTAGAAGGAACAACAATTGCAGCTGGTTTAATTACAAAAATTAAGTAACAAAAATGTAAGAAATTTACGTTTACGTTTTTGCAAGTCTAATACTAGAAATATATTTCTAATTTCGTGTACTGCTATATGCAGCTATGTATTTATATGTTGCAGCTATGTACGTATTATAGCTGTATATTTATATATTATTGAAAATACACAAAAATGAATATCATATCCTTCTATATTTATGTTTATATCTAAATATATATATTTATATGTATGTTTGCATATGTGTGGGTGTATATGTGTAAATATAAAATTTATTTGCCATAGAAGATTTACTTTTTTTTTTTTTAATNTTAATGAAGCTTATCTATTATATTTAGTAAAATAGTTTTTAAAATCTTTGTTTGTTACTTTTCCATTATACAAATTTTAAATTGATAGATAACTTAATTTTTCATTCTTATAATTACAATGAGTATGAAGAAATTAGGAGATTTTGGTATTTTATTATTGTATTTTAAATTTACTTTATCGAACACAACTTCTACATCCTCCAATTGGGATATCAATGGTATGTCCTGTATTAAGTCTTCCTATCCTACGTGTTGGTGGACGTGGTGGCCTATATACAAATACATAATATTAATATTAAAGTAATAAATAAATTTCTAGAAAATATATTCTAAAAATACTCTATCGTTAAGCGATATTAAATCTTACCCAGAGCCAGGTCTATAATCTCTTGTATATTCACTTCCATATTTGTTCATGTCAGGATTGATTAATGTTTTGAAACTGTTTAAAAATAATTTGTCTCAATTACATCCTTTTGATTAAGAAATCAATAAATATGAGAAATATTATAGGTTACTTACAATATGACGACCATGAAAATTATATGAGTAAAAAATCTATACACTTTTAAATACAAGGGAGTGTCACCTAAGACATTTCCACCTAAAAATTTATCAAATACATTTTACTTACAACAATCACTTTAATTATGTATTTGAGATATATAATGTTTTTAGATTGACGCATAGAATGTTAGAATCGTACAAAGGTTAATACTTTACCATTTGATATGTAAACCATTTTTCGTGGCTATTTAATAAAAAAAATACCGTTTAATTTATATTTGCAATTAATACAATTATAAAATATTGCTTAATCACGTTTATATAAACGTATATATGCGTAAAAATTAATGGGTTTGACAGTTTGGAGACACGTCACATTACACATATATCGAGAGATAAATGCAAATGATAAAGTAGCGTTAACTTCAGGAGTATTATACTATACAAAAGCATATACTGAGAATTTTTTTCAATACAAAGCGCGATTAGTTAAATGACTTTCTAACTTTAACGAAAGATTAGAAATTATAATTAAAAATATGATGTCCCATGTTTAAATTTTTAATTCTGTTATAACATAAATAAAAAATTTGACTTTTATTCACAGTGTGTATAAATAAAATATATCCACGTTAGAAACCATTAAAAAAAAAAATCATTAAATATTTATTAAATACTTCCCATATGTGTACTTGCTGTTCAATATCTAAATAAAGGTATATTACAATGCATCGTTTTTAATATCTCAACGAGACATTACCAAACTATTTAAAATTTCAAGCCCACTTTAAACGACTAAGAGATTTTTAAACGATCAAATATATTGCAATAATAATTTATATTTATATTACAACACTTTTCGATATTTGATCACGTGCAACCACTTTCACCCAAAGTCCTCCTTGCGCTCTAATTGTCATCCTAAATTTCGGTCGCACTTCTTCTTTTCCAGGGATTGATTCTAACCGACACCTTCTAAGAATAGCGCTAATCATCGATTTCATTTCGAGCATTGCAAACTTGTTACCTGAAGAAATATAACAAATGATAAATAACAATTTATCTCTATAAGAGAAATATAAAAATTTCTGACAGGATAAAGTGTCTTTACCGATACAATTCCTTGGCCCAGCACTAAAAGGTATATACGCGTAAGGATGCCTTTTCTCAGAATTTTCTGAATTGAAACGTTCAGGCTTGAATGCCTCAGGTTCTGGAAAATGATGCGGCAAACGATGCGTACTATAAGGAGATATTAATACGCTACAACCAGCTGGTATCACATGCTTTCCTAAAACACATATTAATCGTTATATAACGATTTGAAATTAATTTCATATCGTCGAAGGAAACAGAAGAAGATGTACCGATTTTTACGTCTTCTCCTAGTGTTCTCGCTATTATCGGTACACTGGGGTATAATCTGAGCGACTCTTTGATACACATTTCTAAACATCTCATCTCTTTTAGGTCACTTATCGTGGGTAATCTCGAGTCTCCGTTGAAAATTTCATCGAGCTCTTCTATGCATTTATCCTGCCATTCAGGATGATTCGCTAAAAGGAAGATCGTCATCGCAGTCGCTGTGCCAACTGAATCCTGTCCGGCTAGCATAAATGTACAACACTCTTCGACGATGTCTTCGTCCGAGAAGCAAGGATTCTTCTCGTTTATTTCCACCATGTACTCCAGCAAGGACATTTTCCTTTTCTTCTTCGCCTCGTCGCGAATGGCAGGCTCTTTACTTCGTAAAAGATCTCGTTTCTCTTTCATCATTTTAAAGCAAGTATCGAAGAGATCTTTTCGCTGTTTTTCTTCTTGCCTGCCGTGCTTCGTTAGTCGGTAGATCCATTCGATTAGTAACCAAGGCCTAACCATCCGGTACAACAACATAATCTGTCCCCTGAAACAAAAATTCCATTTGCTTATACGTATTTAGCGTTGGATATAGAAAGAGCAGAAAAATGTTTTCCAATTCTCACTTTCGAAAAGGCAGATCATCGTCCATTTCGCCGATATTCCGATTGCTTATTCCCAAAACTGTTTCTGCAAACATATTTAACGATTACTTCAAACATCGCAAGCCGATTTTCAAGAACGAAACTTAAAGATATTCTCTCAAGGTCAAGCAGTTTTTTCCAACGAAAATTTATGGTATTTGTATCTCGCGTTAACTAACATTCGTTTCAGATGCTAAACGATATTAAAAATGGTCGGTTGTTCTCGAAGAAAAATTTACGCTTCTTTTACTCGTTAAATAAAATATTTGTCCTGTTCCTTTCGTGACAAACAATTTCTCGACAAGGTATTAACTTTCTGTCAAAATATCTATGGCCAAAATAAGTATGATGCATCACACATTTTCGTCGCCTGTTCATAATTGTAATGTACACCATATACGCGATATTCCAAGAGACTGGTAATCGTAGAATTTTAATAACGAACATGGTATTTTAATTACGTTTAATGGCTTTTCAATCGCAGACAAGTATATGCCTCGTTTACTCGAAGTAAAATGCAAATCTCTTAATTATAAATATATTACTATGCAATCGCAATATGCACCTCACGTTGTCGAATCTATTACATAAACTTCGTGGCAAACAAAAGTTTTCTATAATTATTCACAATATTTTACCGATTTCGATAAAAGAATTACGAAAGATACGAATACTTTGACTAACAAAATGTTGACTCTGTTATTCACACACGAAGTGCATTTGCGTGGAGTTACGCAAATCAAACGGGGCATATATGATTTCACGAAATACTACTTTTTCCAAATGTACATCTTCTGAATAATTATTCGCAAATATGAAAAAAAAAAATGCAATAATCGTGAATAACTTAAACTGTGTACGCTTTGTTCGAATGCGAAATAACATTTAAATATTTTAAAATAATTATAATATTTCGCCTAAGTGACAATTATGCGTGATTAGAAATGTAATTCGATTTACGACATATTACTAAATATTAAATGAAGGAAACGCTATTAATAGGACTAGCGTCTATGTAAAATAAGACATGTTATTATAAGTATTATAAGTATATGTTTATAAAATTCACGAAACGAAGTTAATTCGTTCGTTCGGTTAACATTTTTATTAACAAGCCAAACACGCTTTTACTCACCACTCAAAATATCGTAGACAGAATCATTGATGAAAGTGGTGATATTGATTTCTTGACTGTCTCTTTCGAGGAACTTCTTCATCAAGTTATCCGCATGTTCCGCGAAGGTTGTGGTGAATTTCTCGAGAATATGAAGATGGAAAGCTGGCTGAAGAAATCTTCGATGGACACGCCAAGTTTCCATGTCCCTCGTGATCAAGCCTTTCCCAAGGAAGTTATCTAACAATTTGTAGAAAAATACCTTGCGAGTGTGTTTCGTATTACTGAGCACCTGCTGGATGTCTTCTGGTTCCAGGAACATCACGTACGGCAATATTGTCAACCATATTCTAATAACTCGTCCGTAAACTTGATTCTCGTTTGCCAGTCTGTAGAGAACTGAAAATTACGCGATACTTTAAGTATAGTTCGCTAGAGAATTATGTATTGAACTTATCATAAGCAGAATTATTAATTTTTGAAAATTTATTCAGATATTTTCAAAGAGCGAAATACTTACAGTTTTCCTTGAGAGCACAATTTGCATTTCCAATAATTGGTACGGTCTTCGGGCCATTTAATCGAGAAATGTGTATAACGCTCCTGATATAACTCTTCAGAACATAGAGGATGTAAATGCTGATTAAAATGACCAGATAGATCCACGCCTCGCCAGGTGTATGCTCCCACTAGCAAACCAAAAATAATACATGCATTTTACATTATTAGTTTAATCACTACGCATTAATCTCCTTCACAGAGGTAAAATAAAAATATTAAAAATATTCAAGCATTAAACGTAATATTATTTTATACATTTTGCATTTTGAAAATTATTTTCGTGACTTCTTTTAAAGAAAAGGATGACGTATGAAAATTTTTGGAAATCTTGCACTCGCTGTCTTTATCACACTGAAGTTAATCATCCTGCGTTTTACTTGTGAACAAAAAACGAAACTAACTTGTTAGCAAATCCAATTACTGCCTCGAAGCAGTGTGTAACTTATTTACACGATTTCTTATAAAACCTTTTTCGTCGGATAAGGAGACTGTCTGGTTTGTGTCTGGTTGAAAAGTTCTTAAAATAGCAGGAAGCGTGATACTACGTACTACTAATAATAGAATATTATACCATTAATTATTCCGAGTTATCGTTTGATCGAATAACATTCGAAGTGAAATTTTCTAACGCGTTTTATTTAAAATTTTTAAAATATCTTAAAGACATCAGCTCCGTTTGGGGGTAGTCATTAACTATTCAAGCTGAATCTCGTATTAATTGGTCCATTGGTACGTGCTCTTGGTTACGAGCATGTGCCAACCGAATAACAATGTATGACAACTATAAATAAGGTTTGTCGATTAGAAATAAATTACGAGAATAATAACACTAATAGCAACATCGTATAGCTGAATGAACGACTGAAAATACGTTTAAAGCTATATATTCCGATACGCAGCGTTACTTCGTGTAATTAACTTGTACTCGAATTTTACGTAATTCACTTAAAATGGAACTTCACGATTTTTTTTAATTATCATTACACAATCACGAAATATTTCCCATATTTTCCTCCACTTACTATTTGCTGAGCTGTAACAACCATATTTTCTTAGGCGTATAATTTCTTATATCAATGCGACACGGTTAAATACTTTTAAGAAAATGTGTTTGAAGACGCAACATCGAACTCTGGCGTACCCATAGAGATTCAGGCTATTTAAGCATCTGTTCCCACCAGATTCGTATGGATCACTCAAGATTTGCTCAAAGTCCATAATGTACTTAGGATACGTCATACCTTCCATCGAAAGTCACGTAAACTTTTCATCCCTAACAAATATATTTCTGTTTTATTTATGTATGTGCATACCGCCGATTATTAACTGTGCAGAGTTACCGTAAGATTATCGACATACAAATTCTTCGGACATCTCGGCTATCTTGTCGCATTGAAATATTTACGTGCTACGTTTTATTAAATATGTGACATTCCAATAGCATCGGATGAGCGCACGTGGATCCAAATCAAAACACTTCTTACTTTCCGATTATTTATTAAATTCGTATTCATTCATTTAATTGACGTTGACGCTTTCTTATAAACAAATTATTATCTTAAACTCTAAGCTCCTTCGTCTTCGATTTACTCGTGTCTCCTCGATCGAAGCTTGTTTAATTGCGTGTATCGAATTTATGGAATCCATTTCGAGTGTTACGTGTATCGTTCCACGATGATTTTCGAAATGAATTTTGGCTCACCTTTAAGAACACCATAGGAGTATCATAATCCTTTGTGACACGAACTAAAAAACAAACAGCTCTCCGTACTCGATTAAAGTAATCCGTCAACTAAACCCTCACTGATGAGTAGTAGTAGTTTATATAGGTGTAATGGAATACGAGGTGCTTACGGAGCCTATTAACAAACAGTTCACAAACGAATCACGTACTCTTGATATGTGCAGGCGTGCTTTATAAAATATTTCTTTCCCGCTCAGCTTCTGGGAGGCGATCACCAAAGATGATATTTTACGCGCATCCTTCCTGTCAGGGTCGACCCGAGAAGAAGGAACCTCGAAAAATTCTTGGGTGAATAACATATCGTACTGTTAGGTTTAGGTTTGGCGTTATCGTAACAATTAACAAACAAACCCATTGATTACGTTAGTGTACCTATTAATAACAACCGAGCGTACAAATAAACGAATTGTATAAAAATTATGGTAATCGATCAGGAATAGAAGTTGCGTGTGATTTTGTAGACTAAATTGATCTTCGATTTCGATCTTACACGAAATTTCTTTTATCTATTTTCTATATGAGAACGTATTTGGACAAGTTCACGTGACAACCTTGGATCGGATTTACAAGTGGTATTACGCATTTGTTTACCTTAAAATTCTCTTCCTTTAACAATCTTTGTCATATGCAAAGATTGTCTGTCGAATACAATTAATTGTGGTGTACCGTGATATATCCCGTGCCAGTCTACGATCTTTAACTTGGATTCTTGCCAACTATTCTACTATACGACTATTATCCTTGTAATTTATGCCTGCTGCGTTCGCCGTGTTTAGTTTCTTTCTTTTCTTCTTTTCACGAATACTTGTAAACTAAAATAATTACAATCAGATAGGATTATCGGATAAATAAATCACGGTATCGCGAGTAAAAAGCTCGATAAATAAATCTCTATGTTTATTACGCGTGTGTTATACGATACACTCGTGTGTTTATAACGTTAAAATATTGTGTTTAAAGTTAAATTGCTCTGTGTTTCATTATACTTCATGGTATTTGATTTCGAAATTTAAGCCTCACCGCATTTCATGTGTTGTTAAGCTAATACCTTGATTTCTAAATAGATTTACTTTGTGAGATCATATTGAGCAGACCAATGGGCTTATACAGCTGCCACCATGACCACCACCATAGATGTGGCCAGAAATTTTACATGGTGTACCTCGTTAGTCAATTGGTAAACATGCAACTTTCATGGAAGGTCGCGACGAATTTTAATAGTCGAGATGCCACTTGATCAAATAAGCCTAAAAAGTACATATCGAATAACAAATAATCGTTATAATAGTTTTTAATTTTTCCAATATATTGTAAAATACAGATAATTGTGTTTCCGTATGAAAATTTCTTTGCTTTCCATATTAATATTTAACATATTTATTTATATTTAATTTTGTGTATTTAACGATCTAAAGCGTGTAAGGTGTATAAATAGTATTAAGTATTGGAATTCAAAAACATTCGAAAATTGCTAATTACCTCGAGATAAGTTTGTTATATATTTTAATATCGTAAAAATGTTTATTTCCGAATTTCAACTTCCAAATAGTAATTCAAAATTTTACGAAAAGAAATAATTACATCGATATCTCCCAATCGCCCGTTAATAGTCCATTCTATATGCATCTAATTAAGCATTTTATTTTCATAAAAATAAAATACAGCTTTTATCGATCCATTACATTCCGCCTGAAGCATGCAATGTTTTACGTCGATATTAAGCCGATGGTACTTTAACGACATCTAGTGATCGCAGCGAGAATTAAATTATAAAACAACAGAAAAACGTAAATGAAACAAAAATTAATTTACGCAAACGAAGGTGCTTTTGGAAAGTAAATAAAACGAGATAACAGGTATGTTAAAAGGTATTTCTCTTTTTCATGATAACCTTCAAAAATACGATACGATTAATAAATAATTTAGACGTAAAACCGATTAAGTCTTACGTATTTTAATCGCGTATTTATAGCGAAATATCGATATCTGTTACACGGATGTATTAATTTAATGAAAAATGATCCGAATGATTTTTGGGAAAAAGAAGAATAATGACGCATGCGCAGTAGGGTATCGTGATGCTTGGCGGCCGTCGGGTGCGTGCGCATCTCGGCGCGACTCGCGGCTTTCAGGAAAAAATTGAACGTACCGCTCGCCAGTAAACTGTGAGACTTCCAGCGATTCGTCAGGTGAAACGCCGTGTGATTATTAAATTTCCCTTTCTTAATTACATGGTAAACCTCGGCTCTACGATCGTTCGTCCGAATCAGCTCGCACGCCGCAAAGGTCTCGGCTACTCCGACATGTGTCATCGTCATATCGCCTAGCTGTCAGATTATCGAAGATACGACACGGTGTGTATCACCTAACTTCTCTTGCAACTTGTTGTTAGTCGTTGGAGGTGAAAAAGCGGCGTCGCAACGATGGCTAATCAGTTGCACACGGACCGCGAAGTAATTCTGCCGTCTATGCAGGACTGATCGATTTAAGGAATCTCGTACCGGAGTGTTGGTCGCGGTGTCAAGAAACTTGAGATTCCGATCGTATCGATGGAAGCATAACGCGTAGATTCCCTTTGTAAATTATATCGAACAGCGCGAGACAGTGACATAGAGGAACCAGAATAGAATTCATCGTAATACATACGAGCACGTGACAGCGAGGAAATTCGTGTGACAGAGATCATGACACATGGCGAATAATCGAATCGTTTGAATGATCAACCACGCTTAGCTATGACTCTGGTAGAATCCCGAGGAGTATGAAAAATATCGTAATTCCCCCGGAAAAGGCGCAGTGAAGTTGGCTCGGTGGATGCCATTGACCGCCATATTCAGGACAATCGTTCGAGACAGTTTCGAAAAAAAACTGGAAGGTGGTGGATCGGGTGAAGTGACACGAGCGTTGAAAGGTTAAGGACCGTTCGTTAAACGTATCTGCGCGTGGAAATCGGTGAAACCGACCTAGTGAAAAACCCGTTGAGATGGAGTTCAAGTTCAACGTAAATAAACTCTTGCCCAGAAAGATCAACAAGGTCACGCATACCCTCATTCCAGAGAATTTCAGAGGCGATCGCCGTGAACTAAAGTGAGTATTTCTTTAATCGTTATTATCGTCGTTTCGCAACCACAAATAATACCTTCGCGTATTTACAGTCGAAACCTTACGTCTCGGCGTTCTTGCTTCGAACCACGTTACATCCTAAACACAGCGTATACAAAGAAACACGAGCTATAAATATCCGCTTGCTTATGATTAGCGGTGTTAGAAATTCTTTTTCTCTACTGTTTATAAATACGAAGGTATTTAGCGGTGAGAAAAATCGATGCACCGTAAGAGGTTATTTATCGCGATCGTCATCTTCAAGGTTATAGCGTAATATGGAACATGCAGGTACTTTCACTTCGCATCGATGACATCGGCATAGTTATCCGAAGTGATTCTTACGTCTCGATGACTTCTCAGGGCATAATCGGTTCTCCCTGGTGTGACGCAGATCAACTATGTATATCCGACACGTTCGGGCACATTGACACTGTCACATTGGCCGATATTACTGGCAAATCGATGGCGAAAGTAAATGTCAATGAAACAAACACGCGAACGCGTGTTTCAATTCCTACAGGAGATATTACCATTTAACAATCTTTCTATTGCTTCTAAGGAATTATTCAATTCGCTTGTAATTCTTGCTACATGAATATTTCATATTATTAATTCGTGTCTAAGGCGTTTCTACGAGGGTTAAAACATTTTATCATAGAAAGATTCGTGTATCATCAGACAGTGGACTACGGTAAATTTATTTCTGAGCTACAATACGGCAATATATTCCTGATCGAGTACTCGCATTTGTTTTCAATATCAGTATTAAGATATATTCATTCCAAAGATCGATGTTAATTAATATATGAAATTTTCAATTACTCAACGATGCGTGGAATGTCGAAGTAAAATAATTCTACGTCTTATTTCTATACTATTTCTTACGTATCGTTTTAAAACATCAAACGACTTTTATTCCTGATCGAATAATCGCATTTGTTTTCGATACCAGTGTTAACCCTTTGCACTCCATAGGGTGAGCCTCAGTCGCCATTTAATCAGATTAAATGGATGAAAAAACATCGATGAGAATATCGATGAAGAATAAAACTCGATGTTAATTAATACATAAAATTTTCGATTACTCAACGATGAGTGGAATGTCGAAGTAAAATAATTCTACGTCTTAATTCTTACACGATTTCTTATTTATTTGACTTTATGTCGGAAAGCCTTCGAATTACTATTTTCTTCGTAACGAAAAAAAAAAAAAAATCGTCAAGTACAAAGGGTTAACTAAATCGCTGAAATTTCATTTTCCATATTTTTATACATCGTCGTTCTTTCGTACAAGTGCCAATAATACGAATTAAACGGTGAACTTTAATCCGACTTGTATTTCTAAATGAAATATTCCTTATCTATCTGTGCGATTAATAACGTTTATATAAGATGAAATATTTTTATACATAGTTGAAAAATTAACGGAGATTGCGTTATCTGTTAATAACCGATTGGCGCTGTCTCTAAAATGCGTAATATTGCGGCATAGTTGTGTAGGTGTACATTTGCCTTGTATCGACTACGGGAAACTGGCCAGTTGCCTTCTCATTGGTCCCTAATACCGCATTTTCAAATCAAACGTCGCTCTTGCATCTAATATCCCCATCTACCGGCGCGCGTGTAAAATAAAACAGCATTCGTCTGGGTTTCTTGCTCTTTTCATCTGTATAAACCGTTGCATAACGAATATTTGAGAAAACTTACACGATAATCACCTTACAGTTGGCGTATCTAATGAAATCGTATGCACGTTGGTTCGAATTATTTATACTTGAACGGTTTCTTCTTCGTAAACTTTTCCACCGCGCAATTCGCAGATAAACTCGAGTAATTAAAAATCTTTTCTCCTATCTTTTATCTGGTTCGTTTTTTTCATGCACCGAAGGAAATACCGAGGTGTAAGAATATAGGAAACACTCGAGTTTCACTCGAGAGAGTCTCCTCGGTGGTTTTATTGTCTCGAAGCGTGGGCGTTTAGAACAGGGTTAACCAGGCAGCTGAAAATAATGCGTTCGCAAACAAATTGCACCTGGCCCTTTAAGGTTCATCTGCATCGTTCCACGCGTCGATGAAATTGAAAGTTTTTCGCCACGAATTATCTGGAAGTTTTTGTGTTTCGTAGGTTCGGGTGTCCAATTAGCGAGATTGGGTAATATTTATTTTCGCGCCATTAGAGTGTTTAATTAGAATCGAATATATATTTATTCTGCACTTATCATCTAGGAAGACTTTGCTTTTAATACACTTTACTAAGAAAATAATGAGAACCTGTAAGCCAGATAATATAATGGCAGAATACATCGGATAGTAGACGTAATTATATCAAAATACACTCTAAATTTCTCGTAAAGAATTATCAATTTTATCCGTAATTTTTTGACAAACGTGTGTTCCTTAAATACGATCGGAATTATTTTTCGTTTGAAATAAAATGCAATGCTCGTCAACAGTCTGCGTATTAAAATTTGTTGCGCATTTCTAGCATGTCGATAGAAATTGTTTCACGATTTTCGGATTTTTCACTCCACGTGTTTCAACGATAGAAAATCTCGTATATAAATATAAACTCTGTTTCAATACGTGTTCGTCCTGTTCGTTTAAAATAAAAAAGAAATGGTTTTAATGCTCGTGGAAACTTTTTAATCTCGTATAGATATATATCTCAATAGAATCGGATTTTTTAAGTACTGTTTACGAGTATACATTCTTGAACGATGATTGGTAGTATTCACGGAAATTCGTGACGAAGTATTGGATCCTGGCAAGGTTTTTCGTGTTTTAAGTAGATTGTATCGTCAGTCTCGAGTTCCAGACGTCTCTAACGAGGTTCTTTATTAGAATGTTATGGGTATTCTAGGCTAGGACACTTCTTCAAGCCTTATAGAGATTTGCTCGAAAGAAAAAAGGACAGGATGCTTAGGTCTTTTATTGGATTTCCCGAGTTTTAGATATCCTCGGTCAAGGTCTCTGGTTTTCTGGCAAGGTCGCTCGTACTTTGAGTGGCTTCGGTGCAATTCCACGATATCTGAGCTTTTCTGACCGAGGTTACCGGCATCTGAGCATCCCTGACCAAGGTCTCATGCTCTGGGTTGGTTAAACCGGGTTCCTCGAGCTGCTGGTAACCGATCTCGATTGAGTTTCTCGTGTAGGTAGCCGCGATACACGTATCCCATGGAAACAGCATTGTTTCTAAAATATTATGTCAACAGTGTATTGTTTACAGCTGCTTTTATCCTGTTTATAGATCATCGATGTTTCACCTTTTTGAAGAAATTAGTGAGATTTGTATTTGACACTTTCAAAATTGAACGTCACTGTTGACACTGTAATTTTTTGTTTTATTATTTACTTCAAATTCGCTTTATCGACGTTGATTTAAAATTAAAATTAGCGTAAATTAGTATCGTTCTTTTTCTTAATTAAATTTAAATTAAATTCAAAGTTGAACTTTAATTGGACATGCAGTTATTTGTTACATATATATTCAAATATTAATATAAACACGTGAAATTTTGGTATCAATTGATCTACGCTTAATCTGAATATTTCAAAATTTAATCTAAGAAGCAAATATTTTCAAGATTCTTCTTTTAGTGTAATTTAGTGTACATTAGTATCGTCCTCTTTTTTTATTAAATTTAAATTAAATTTACAGGTGAAATTTAGTTGGACACGCAGTTATTTATTATATATCGAAACATAAATATACAAGAGCCAAATATTTTCAAGATTCTTCGTCTGGTTTATCCCGACTGTACTGAATTAGCTTGACAAGAAGAGCAAGCAACATTCAAGACTTCCACCGAATGGGAACGAACGATAAATCGACTTGGTCGATCACCTTGATCCTTCCTCGAACACACACGTAATATTTCCCCGATGAAGATCATCCATAACATTAACCTACATAACTTGAAACACATAATCCGTAGATCGTGAAAAGTAAAACGCGGTAAATCATCGGGTAAAAGTTTAGAAATATGGCTATGCTCGATGATTCGTTTAACAAGCCACTTTTATAATACTCTCCTCGTATAGTTATTCACTTCCTAAATTACTTTTCTTTTTCTTACTTAACTAGAAACCTCGTGTCTTTATCGAGGAAAGCAATTTTTCTATTAAATTCTCGATAGTAAAAATCATAAGCGAAGCTAAACGAAACGAAGGGAAAGGATGAAACGATGATTTTCTTCCTATAAATTTCGCATTATTTCGTTCCACGCAGTTAAACTATAGGGTTAGCGATCTCTCCGTCATCACACGGCACTTTATCGTGCCAATTTAAATCTCGCCTATATTAGCCGAGCAAAGTATGTTATATCAGCGAAGTAATGGCCACTTGTAATCATGGCTTAATATTTCAAGAAGGAAATTATTCAGCCTCGCCCAACGAAAACATTCGAATTACGCCAAGCTGATATGATTTATATCCACCATGTTCCTATCATTTCTAAATGTATCCGACTTTTAGATTTTCTACGTCGTCCTTTTCGTCAAAATTAACGAACACGTTGCTTAATTAATGATCGAAAGCAATTTTCTCTACGCGTATCTCTCGGAGGTGATTTTAGAAAACGATTACTACGATTTCACAGCACTGCTCTTTAACGATTCATCGTTTTCGATAGATAATTCATGAAAACGCTCCTCTTTTTCTCGTGAAAGTAGCTTCGAAACTTTTCTTCATTTTTTCCTTTTCTCTCCGATCGAATTACTCTGTTTCGCGTTTTACCAGTTTCCGATGATGGTCTTAAACGAAACTCGGAATAAAAGCTAATCGATACTATTGGCTTGTTTGAAAAGTAATTTCGTTTTTTTCCAACGGAGGACCTAATTGTATTTTCTCAATCATTATATATTTCGACAGCTGATATAGAAAGGCTTGTTCGTGAAAAATTTTGTTCGATTCTTTGCGATAGTTTTTGTTCGGTACCCTATCAAAGATGGAAAATCGAAAGCAGTATTTTCGGCGTGTTTTACTCTTTTACCATTGAAATGCGATTCAATCGAGGCGAAAATTACGCGATGCGTACGGAGAAGATGCATCGACTGAACGACAATGCCAAAATTGGTTTGCAAAATTTCGTTCGGGCAATTTCTATATCGAAGATGCACCACGTTCTGGAAGACCCGTTGAAGCTGATGAAGAAGAAATAAAGGCATCGACAGATGCAAACCGCGAAATAACGACTCGCGAGATTGCCGAGAGGTTAAATTTGTCGAATTCGACCGTTCGTGATCGCGTGAAACGTGGCTGTAAAAAAATCGTGTTTCATTTTCACCGAAAGAAACGAAATGACTTCCCGAACAACCCAGTAGTTTCCAAGGCTCGATACGAAGAAATATCGCCGATAAAACGTCTTGATACGATCAACTATTTACGTTTAGATTCTCTGATAAGCATTCGACTGTTATCAACGCGGAAGATTATATCGAACGGTTGTTCAGCTTTGTTTTTAGAAAAGTAGTCAAATGGGTTTCTTGAATTCCAGTTGAAACAAGGTAATACATTTAACCGAGAAATAATCTCGTATTTGCTCGTGGCTGTTTTACATATTACATGGCACGATTTCAATAATCTCGTAAAGATTCACAGGAACTTAGCGTTGCCTGAACGACACGTATGCAAAGTTTAGACAATAATAGCGAGAATAAATTCTAACGCGTTGGAATGCAAAATATTTTAATGGACTCTTTGCTTCCTCCTTGTATACAGAAGCAATCGCGCAATGTTGACTTCGATAATACATTTTTGAGTGAATCTTGAGTAAACTTTCTCGTATTGAGAAATTATTATTTACTCGAGCTTAAATTTACGTAAGGTCCGAATAGTGATGAGAAAATAAATTTCAGGTCTAATGGCGATGGAACATTAAATATTGTAATAGATTCTTCGTCTTTCGTTGTACACAGAAGCATCCACACGATGTTTGTTTTAATAATGTATTTTTTTGTGAGCTTAGAGTTGCGAAATTTTTATTTACTCGAATTCGCGAGTTTTTAAATCTTACGAATTAGGAATAAAATTCTGCGATAATTAAAGAAGCTTCTCGTATAATAAAACTCTTTATTCCTTGCTTCGAATCAAACGCGTTAACCAGCAGTGGCCTTTTCTCTTATCAAAAACACTTTTCTCGCATTCCAAATATTCTCTTATCAAAATTCGGTAATGGTTACAAACTTTCCTATATAATATTATATTATCATTGCGTTGGGAACAAAGTAGAGTAATTGGGTAGAGTTAATTACACGAATCTCCCTTACGAAACTTCTGTAATAACGAAGAAACTTTCGTAAAAAGGATTACTCTTTACTTTCGGAACTGCAAAAATGTTCTCGAATCAATTGTTTACTCACAATTGAAGCTCAAGATTCTCGCGACTTAGTCACGTAGGGGTAGAAACTTCTCAAACGCAATCGATTATCCAAAGATTCAACTTCCAGACTCGTTTACTTTCGTCTTCTCGAACACGTGATACTTAATTAAAGCTAGTGAAAATTGAAGTACTCTACTGTCTCGAGTTGAAGCTTCCTTTACACGTTGAATGCCATGGGGGCCATCGGTGACCGGCGTGCCCAGATTCATAGAAATATATACAATTTAAACGAATGACAATACTTATAATTTAATCGCAGTCCAGCCCCACGGGAGTCACCGGTGACCCCTGTCGAAGTTAACATGTCAAACATGATTATACACTGTAACGTATCTATCGAAGATAATATTTTATCGTTATATGTATCGCATAATAGAAAATTCATCGTGGCGTCACGGACAATCCTTATAAAATTAGCGTTGCATTCAACGCGTTAACTCGATCGGTCATCAACAGAGTCTCAAAAGCCGAAAATAATTTACTCGCGTCCTTGCGAGCACGTGGCAACTTCCGGCAAATTTTCCAGCGATCATGCGTGGACCTGGATGATCCATCATCGTTCCATTCGATGTCTGTACGTTAGCGTAATCGTTGGATATTTGCATTGCAAAACGACACATTGGCTCAATTCCAGTGCACGAATTGGGTCGCATTTTGTAACGCATTAGCTTACGGTATGCGAATACGATACAACGATCGATTTCTATACAGAACGTTTGGCGATTAACAGGAATAAGCAAAAGTCAACGCGTGTTCGTTACGCGTGCCATGAACGAGGGCACCAGGTGCTGTTACCATTACACACGAATACGCTTTATTTACGTGGATCGACAGGTGGATCGGTTCCGCGAGCAATTTTCAGTTTGCCAGAGTGAAACGGGGGGCAATGCGGAACCAGAGGATGACAGAGGTCGAGTATAGACGCGGTTGACTCAGACGCCAATTTCGAAGCGTCCACGTATAATCGCGTTGCGCAATCGATTTACGAACCAACGTGTTCGAAGGAAAAGAAGTCGGACAAGCTATTGTCGCGTAATTGCCTGACAAAACAAACGAACGACGCGTGAAATCGTAAATGACACAAAGGTAATCAGCACGGTAATTTCAATTTTTTGAAGTTACAGAAAATTTTGGAATTTCTAATNCTCCGAATAATGTTCGTCAAAATACGATACTTGATTAAATTGTATAAAGAAGACGAAGAATTATCGTTTTCTGCAATAATTTTGCAAAACGATATTTTTCGTCTCCCGTATAAATTATCACGATTCAACGACTAATAACGGTATACTATAACGAAGTATAATAAAATAAGCGTTTTCTAAGCTTTCTCAGAAGAAAGTGTTTACGTAGTTTCTTTTATTTTATTTGATCTCGTGTAACGAGTCACGATTCTTTGTACCGTAAAGCCAGATGTTATTACCATAATTTGGGAACCGTTTAAAATAAGCTTCGTTGTGCGATAAGGAAAGAAAAAGAAAAGGTAAAATGATTAATCTTTTGACGACATGCCAAAATGCCTTTCACTGATAACTAATCTGCTTTCTCTCGTGAGTCCGAGGGTCAGCTGTAAGTGGAACGAAAAATGGAAATTTTATTATCTTTCGTGTTCAGTAACAATCAGTTCCATGGAAAGCCAACTTAACGTATTCTCTGAAGTATCCTGATTTTCTAATCTCGCAAATAAAAATTCGCCGAACAACGCTCGTTTTTTATACCTGATAAGATCAGTAGCTTAATTCTTTCGATTGTTTAATTTTCTGCAAAACAAATGTGACAGATACTCGACTGGAATTAATTGTTAAATTATATATTAACTTTTGCACACGCTACGAACAGCGGAAGAAATCGAAAATCTCGTAAAATAAATAGCATCGTAAAGTAGAAGGAAAAAGAACAGTCTGTCTTCGATGGAAGCATCGAAATAAAGCGATAATACGAGGAAAAGGCAAGAGAAAAGAGAAGAGAGTTGAAAGTGGAGCAGTTGTTTCGTGCTATTTAAGTTGTAAACCGCACCTTGCAATAACGTTGCAACGAATAATTCCGAAATCCAGGTCGAATTTTTACCAAAGTCTCTTTTTCTTCAAAAATATCTAGCTTGTGTTTCTGCGTACACGTTACGCTATATAAGAACGTGTTTCTTGAACGAGTAAATTTGGTTGGAAGGAGACTTAAATTAAAACGAATAACAATTTTTTTTTTTAGATAATTTTGCGTTATAAATTGATTTTTTTAAGAAGGAAATTTATTTGTTTCAGCGAATGTCAGAGACAATTGAGCAGAGTTCTCGACGACATGGGCGAGGCTTCTGCTAGAGCCCAAGGTTTGAATAAGTCGATAACCAACGCCCTAAGACTTCGAGATACGGACCATGTAGTTTATTTATTAGTGGACAATGAAGCTAACAAGTAAGCTTTTTCAATTTCCTGTATTGTTTACCTTTAGATAAAGAGTAATCTTCAGACCTAAGATCGTAGATTCGTAAGTTAATCTTTAGATAGGAAATACACCTTATCGTCGAATAACAAAATTAATTAATTTTCCACGAATTGCGATATTTCAGGAATCTACGTTTCCTCGAATAGAAAATGTAACGATTAAAATGATTGTTTTCTGCATCACGTTAAGTATTCCAAATATTTCTCAATTCCTTTTATTTCAAATAATTGTTTTTTATCCATTTCCTTGTCTGTTTAAAATCCAGCTGTTACACTATTTTCATTAATACTAACTTGTCTCATTGGAATAAGAAGAAAGATATAAAATGGACAATTTTCCACGAATTACGATATTTCAGGAATCTACGTTTCCTCGAATAGAAAATGTAACGATTAAAATGATCGTTTTCTGCATCACGTTAAGTATTATAAATATTTCTCAATTCCTTTTATTTCAAATAATTGTTTTTTCTCCATTTCCTTGTCGATATAAAATCCAGTTGGTACACTATTTTCACTAATGCTAACTTATCCCATTGGAATAAGTTAGAACGAAGGATGTTAATGATTGGAAAGAAAAACGAGTCACTCGAGTAGCAGCAGTAAATTGCTACAGAAGAAAGAGAAAAGTGGAATTATTGCAGCCAGACGAGGAGTGCTCCTTCAGAAATGTTAAATATTCCTGCTTGGGTAAATTGCTCGATCTAATTGCTTCCGTGGAATCGTGGGTAAACGACGAAGACCCTCTAGAAAAGCGCAACCCGAGCCGGAAAGGAAGCTGTATTTCCCAGGATATAAGGGGTTTCGTGGCGTGCAAAATGGTCGGACGATCAATATGTCTGGTGTCGCCTCCCCTGCAGAAATGCAGCTTTCCCATCCTCGCAGAATCCTTCCGCTCTATACCGCTTTTCAAAACGCGTTCTTACCATTTTAGAAACACGCCTGATCCGATTTTTCTTTCGCGTTACCGAATTATCCACGATTCGGTTATTCTTTCGTACAGTTTCTCGATAATCTGTTTGCAAGGTATCGATCATCTTCCAACAAATTCACGAAGCTTTTCCGCTCTATACCATTTTTCAAGACACGTTATTAACATTAAAAACCCGATTTTTCTTTCGCGGTACCGAATTATTCACGATTCGGTTATTCTTTCGTAGAGTTTCTCGATAATCCGTTTGCAAGGTATCGATCATCTTCTAACAAATTCACGAAGCTTTTCGCTCTATACTATTTTTCAAGACACGTTATTAACATTAAAAACCCGACTTTTCTTTCACGGTACCGAATTATCCATGATTCGGTTATTCTTCCGTAGAGTTTCTCGATAATCCGTTTGCACGGTATCGATCATCTTCTAACAAATTCACGAAGCTTTTCTTCGGAAGCGATCGAACGATCTCCAATTATTTACCAAAGCCTGTCTCTAAGAAGAGGCTTCCTTATTAAGCCACCGGCTTTGTCTCGTAATTCTGCGATGAAAATCCACTAGAAAAGGTTTATCGACTAGTTCATTATTCGCAGCAGGTGATCTTAAACACTCTCGACTTAGTTTCGTTACAAGTTCGAAGTCGAACCTTATAAAATCTGTTTAAAACGATGGAATAATTCGCTTTGGCAAATAGTTGGCAAGTTTTGAACCGCGGTGTACTCGTTCGAAACGTTTCGTGTCTCTGTCCTATTTCCTGTTACCATCATTGTTGGTAAAAGATTGTTATTGGTACAGTTGCGTATCCGCAGAGACAATAGGTGACTCGTGAAGCTCTAAAGATAGTGTTCACGCCATTCTATCGCGATGTACGATATTAATTACTGAAAGTAGACGCTCGAATTCCCATCCTCGCGACCAAGCCAACTCAGCCGAGATACAATCGATCTGGCTTGGGTTACACGGTTCGTTATAATAACGTTGGATCATGGATATCGATAATGGATGTGGAAACCAGGCAGCGTGTGAAATTCTTCGAATGTCCATATAAACGTATATCGAATTGCAAATGGCAATTTACAATGACTAACACACGCGATGTTTCATTAGGTTGAATAGTTGCGAAGTGCACGACGATTATCTCATACGTTATAACGTATAAGCTTTTTCCACAGTTATTAATTTCGAAGTTGATGTCGAATGCAAATGACAATTTATAATGACTAACAGACGCGATGTTCCATTACGTTGAATAGTTGCGAAGTGCACGACGATTATCTCATGTGTTATAACGTATAAGTTTTTCCACGGTTGTTTGGTTACGAGGTTGATGTCAAATTGCAAATGGCAATTTATAATGGCTAACAGTCGTGATGTTTCATTAGGTTGAATAGTTGCAAAGTGAACAAGGATTATCTCATGTGTTATAACGTATAAGTTTTTTCACGGTTGTGTTGGTTACGAGGTTGATGTCAAATTGCAAATGGCAATTTATAATGACTAGCTGACGCGATGTTTCATTGGGTTGAATAGTTTCGAAGTGCACGACGATTATCTCATGTGTTATAAGGTATAACTTTTTCCATAGTTGTGTTGGTTATGAAGTTGATGTCAAGTTACAAATGGCAATTTATTGAAAATAAACTAACAGACGCGATGTTTCATTAGGTTGAACAGTTGCGAAGCGTGTGATGATTATATCATATGTTATTATGTATTATCCACGAAGTTGATGTCATTTATTTTCGTTAATTTCCGATATAAAGCTGGTTTGCAAAGAAATTCGAGTTTACTTTCCGTATGAGTCACCCGAGAATTTCTCTGCTTCTTCAGGAATATAGCGTACGAAGCATGAAAAGTAGTAACAATCGAGGCGAGTTTCTTCCTCGCGTATTCTCCGCGGACTTCCTTTTTGCCATGTGTTTAAGAGTCTAAACAACTTTCTCGTCGAGACGATAGTTGCTCGAGCGAGAAGAGTACGAACAACATGGCAGAACTTAACGAATCCTAACTCGGTACCAAGAAATCCACTCTAGTTTATTATATAGAGAACATTTTTACTTGGAAAATTAAAACCAATCGTGTCAACAACCTTTATCAATTATAGAAAGTGTTCGACGTTTTATCCATGTTTTTATTATCGTTTCGCTAGTTACAACGTTAATCAAACCTTGTCAATCCTTATCAGGGAGTAATCTGAAAATTAATCTCGACTGGGAAACCCAGTCTTATTGGCTCTATCGAAGATTCCGTTCTGCAAGATCAGGTCTAGTAATAATTAATGTCGTTTTCCACAGCACCGAGAAACACGCTCTAGTTTATTCTACGGAGAAAAATTCAAACCAATCGTGTCATCAGCCTTTGTCAATTATAAAAAGTGTTCGACGTTTTATCCATATTTTTACTATCATTTCAATTTTTTCACTAGTTACAGCGTTAATCGAACCTTGTCATGTTATCAATAAAAATCCAATATTTAAAAAAAAATATATATTCCCTTTCAACTTCCATTCTCTAGTTCAACTTAGCGAAATAAAATAATATTTTTCAATCGCATCAAGTGTATTTAACGCTAAACCTACCACGATCAAAATGACCGGTGAAAAGGAAAAAAGTAGAAGCTTAAAAAAATAAAATGACACGAGACATCGCGAAAATGACTATACGTACATTGTAAGAAAATTCGCGAAGACGAGTGATTAAAATAATAAAGTCGAACGCGAAATTTCTAATAAAAATTTGAAAAATAGCGATTTAAATTATGATAGGTTTAGCGTTAATTTCTATGTCAAGGGGTTAATTATTACCAGAGCTGATCCATCGTAGCGAATAGAGGAAAGTGTGAATTTCGGCAGATGGAGAGCTGCCTAAAAACAGCTGGTTGACGTAGACACGGTGATCCAGTTCTCATTTCGCCAAGTTCCTGAGAATCAGTGATCTTGGTGGAAACCCGGCAGTGCATATCCCGAGCTTTGCACCGGTCTATCTACGTCTAAGAACGCGAACCTCGCATGGACCGCAAACGGTGAATCATCATCGCATAATGTTACAACCTTGCTTCGATTTTACAGCGGACTGGGCAGCGTGGTGGGACTGTTGAAGACCGGATCGAAGAACCTCTTCATGTTCGACGAGACTGGCGCTCATTATCAGCTGAAGCCAAGATGCATCCTGGACTTCTACGTGCACGAGTCACGGCAACGCATGGGCCTTGGAAATATTCTCTATCAGCACATGCTCTCGGTAAGTGGTTATGCAATTCTTCGATTAATGCCTTTGGAATGAATGGTTTCAGCCGGCAGGAAGGTGGACCGTGCGGAATGCAAACCAGAGGTTCACGTTGCGATTTCCAACGTCGTTGCGAATGCAACTAGCTAATGTCGATGCTAGTTCGTTTCACGTTGTCGAGATTAAAATATACGGATAAACGAGGAAAACGATTTAATATCTTGGATCCGAATATCGAGTCACGCTTCTGGTTATAAGATAGTAATTAGATAGTATTTAGATAAGTAAAGCTAGTGCTAAGATAATAAATATCGCAAATGCATTGTCGAGTCGATGTTAAATGATACGGACTATGATAAGTGTTTACGTAGAAGTTTGTTCGATAAATCGACTAGCTTCTTCGGAGAAAGAGGGGAAATTAATTGGCGAAGAAAGAAATGGAAATGAGAGAAAGCAATGTAAATTAGTTTAATTCATTTTTATAAGCAATTTCTATGTTTAACGCTAAACGCACCGGGCTTTTGCATTTTACATATTCTTATCGTGAATATAATTACCAGTGGATACAAAATTATTCGCTAGAACAAATTTTTTTAGAATGAAAGTTGCATGGAGTATAGCGAAAAATAATTTTTCCATTGCCATCAATATTGTACGTATTTTTTAATTCGAAGAATTTCCCTCGATTCGTTATTTTTAATCGTTTAGTTTACCATGAATATAAGTACCAATAGGTAAAGAATTTTCCACTGTAAAAAATAAGCTAGGAAAAAACCGAAAAGCGAGAAATTGAATAATCGGACGATATATAAGAATTTACAAAAAGTCAAACGAGCTAAAGAAATAACAATGAATGTACGATTTTAAATTAAATTTGGAAACTTGATACGTTTAGTGTTAATACGTTATATCGACTGTCTAGTAGTTTACGTGGAATTCGTCAAGCAAGGTTCGTGGAATAGAAATAAAAGCTGGTAAGGAATCGGTGGCATAGTAGATTTTTTCCCTCTGTTCTGTTATGGTTGCTGCACTTCTGTCAGAATCACAGCAAGTGCTGTTGGCTTTGCCGACACGTGAATTCACCAGGTACACTCGTCCACGGTGCTCAACTAATACGATTGCCAGCCAGTGCGGTACTTTTCCGTAATTAAAGCTTATTAACCTCGGTTCAGAACATTCTATAGAGCCTGCGGTTAGCATGCGAATCGTACATTTTCCCTGGCTTATAAGAAATTCAAATGCACGCGAATTATAAAATTCTCTGCGCGTACGTTTGTGAATGGAAAAAGAAAAACTCGATGAACCAATGACGCGTTATTATTTAACGCGTTCCGTGTATCGATAAGTAATCTTCCATAAGCAACATTTTCATTAGATAGTCTAGTATATTCTTCGTTATGCTATTTAACACGTCCCCTGCCGACCTAATTCTCGTTATTTTAAACCGTGCGTCAATAAATAACTTCCATACAATATCTATTCTCACATTATACACGGTTTCACGCGTGTATCTCACGTGAACTATGACGAATCCTTTTTCTTCAAATTTCTATTATTATTTATTAATATTCCGCATATGTTGCATAGGGAGCAAAAATTTTTTAAAGAAATTCAGGGAATTCTTTACTCGAAACACTATCAAATTAATACTAAAATTAGCAGAGAACACGGTAATATATGCAAGACTTAAAATCTTTGCTCGATTTCCATACAAAATCTGTTCTTACATTATGCACGGTTTCACGTGTGTATCTCACGTGAACTATGGCGAATCTTTTTTCCTCAAATTTCTATTATTTTTTATTGATATTCCGTGTGTGTTGCACAGAGAGCAAAATTTTAAACCTTTTAGGTCTATTTTTTTTTACACCAAACAAATATCGCATTGTAGACACTTCGTTGAAAGATTAGACGAAATTCTTAATTTACTCCGAAGAATTCTAGTTAATATTCTAAAATCGCATTTTTAGATCATGTATGTCTATTTTTAAACTCAGGGAATTCTTTACTCGAAACAAGTAAACTTTTAAATTTACGCTCAAATTAATACTAAAATTAGCAGAAAATACGATAATAATATACACAATACTTAAAATATTTGCTCGATTCTCATACAAAATTTATTCTCACATTACACGCGGTTTTTTTATATAGACGAATCTTTTTTCTTCAAATTTCTATTATTTTTTATTAATATTCTGCGCCTATTGCATAGAGAGCAAACATTTTTTAATCAAACTCAGTCAGAGGAATTCTTTACTCGAAACACTGTCGAATTAATACTAAAATTAGCAGAAAGTTCGATAATAATGTATATAAAACTTGAAATCTTTGGTGGATAGCGTATATACCGACCTGAATCCTCGACACACGCGCAACGAACCTGTTAATTAACGTAAACACAAAGGAAGATGAAAGATTCCGAGAAACCAGCTCACGCGCGATTCACCCTTCTCTAATTACGAGTTTTATTTTAATATTTTACCGTGATTCTGCCGCTGAATATTCTCTTATCTCGTGTAACACCGAGCGTGTTAATCTCCTTTCATCGCGTTAATTCCTCTCGTCTGTCCAGTTCGATTTTGTTTGCCTACAAGCATTTGCGAAACGGCGATATTTCGCAACGTTCGACTTAACGAGCGACAGCCTGGTTTTGCGCAAGATTTCCATGGAAGTGGTTTAGATCAAGATCGCTGGGACGCCTTTCTGCTTTTACTCGGGAAGTAATTATGTCTCGTTTACACCGTCGAACACGATTCACATCCTCTACGTGTAGGCGGCTAGTAATTTCGTACACGGGACACGATCCCGCTCGTAAGCCGTACGCGTATTCAAAGATTCGTTCGCATACCTTCAACAGCACACTTCCGTTCTCTCCGAGTCTTACCATTATTCCAGTATAATCTTATTTCCTCCGTGCAACAGTGTATACACATATCTCAGGTCTGCTAATAATTAACGTCGTTTTTTAGTATTCCTTTAAAATCCTGCCTGTTGCTAACTTCGTCCACACAATCTACAAACACGCGATACGCACAGAAAGCGCGAAGCGTAATTAACAAGCTTCGCGGAGAAAAGTTTGCGTTTGAACCGTTTTATTTCGCGAATCCAGGGTTAAAAAGATGGCGGATGAAAAGCGTGTTCGGCATTGCACGCTTTGCGAGTTCCAGTTGGAAGAAAAGCAAACGAGGCTGGAAAAATATCCGTAGTGCTCTGGGTCGAGATGCCGTTGCGAAGCGTGTAGTGGACAATTGGAAAGGTTAGCTGGAGCTTTGAGAGAAAAAGAACACGCACTGATTAATCGGAAGGGCGTGATTCTTCGTCGCGATATCGCAGGATCGCATCCTGCAAGAATCACGCCGGAAAAACTACGCCATTTTGGATGGGAAGTTCTCCCTCGATTTGCATATTCTCCCGATATTATCCCTTTCGATTATCATTCGTTTCGTTCCTTGGAAAATCTTCTTCTTGGAAAACATTTCGATAAAGAAGAGCGCGTGAAAAATGCCTCGACCGAATTATTCGAATCGAAATTGCGAGAATTTTATAATAGAGGGATCAAGATGCTACCTGAGCTATGGGCTTGAGTAGTAGAAAATACCGCAACTATATCATCGTTAAATTCTTTTGTTTCGTTTAAATAAGTTAGTTTTAAAAATGTACTGGAAAACGACGTTAACACTAGGTTTACGGACGTTTTTGAATACCTATTTTTATGGACACCGATCAGATTTACGGGTAAAAAAAGCTACGTATTTTCTTAAAAAACAAGACCATGAGTTTAATTTAAAAACAATTACAATATTAACAAATTTAATACGAGTTGATTAAATCTATTAATATCGTATTATTGGAGTTTTTATTATTGGTGGGTCCCGTAAATCTAGCGTTAATTATTACTAGACGATATAAAAGTTAATCTACTCCAAAGAATTCTACTTAACATTCTAAAATCGTATTTTTAGTTTATACGTGTCTATTTTATACTAAATTGAAAATGTGAAAGGAATACTTACTCGCTTTTGCTTTTTATATATTCTGTTATTAATCTTCTCTTTTTTAAACCAAGCAAATATGGCGTGGTAGACATTTCGCTGAGAGATTGGTTGAAATTCCAGTTGTTTGATATTTCTCCGTGCGCCAATCAACGGTAAAAAGAATAGGAAAGGCGCCTAGAATGATGTAAGAGGCAGCATGTTACTATTCGAGTACCGTTAGCACAGCAGTCTAAATGAAGGATTTCTTATTTTTCCGTGCAGCTGGAACAGCGCAGAGACCGGAACGCGTACGAGCGAACACAAAGCCACAGTCCTTAAACAGAGTAATGACTGGCTCTTTTTTCTTTTTTTTTCTTTTCTATCACGCCTCCTTCGGCGTCCCTCCAACCTGTTTCGTACTCGTTCACATTCACCGATCGATTCTCATTTTCTTTCTATCGCTGATTTCTCGCGGAATCAGTCCTCGGTTCGCCAACCAAATCACGGTTTGCGTGCAATTCTCTAATCACTATTCCTCGACCTAACTGTACGTCTAACTGTCCTTTGCCGAACGTTATCTCCATGCAACCTCTGCGATATACGATGTTTCCTTCTTATCCTTGAATACTTAAAAAAAAAATATATGATAAAAACTGCTTTATCGACACTTGTATACTTTGTGTAATACTTCGCTATTGTTTTCCTCGAATTTTTTCTTTTCTCTGTGAAATTTTTCTTTTCTCTGTAAAAGTTTTCCTCCTATTCTCATACGAATTATATCGAATGTCAAAAAAAATAGTTGCACGTTGAAAAGCTTGTTGTTCTTATTCTTGAATATTTAAAAAAGAAAGGTAAAAATTGCTTTATCGACACCTCGATACTTTATATAAAAATACTTCGCTATTGTTTTCCTCGACATTTTTTTTTCTATATAAAATTTTTCTTTTCTGTGTAAAATTTTTCTTTTCTATGTAAACTTTTTCTTTTCTATGTAAAATTTTTCCTTCCTCTTCTCATAAGAATAATATCGAATGTGAAGAAAAAATTAGTTACACGTTGAAATCGTTGCTTTCGTGACTAGTTTCCACCTCGATACTTTGTATAAGACTTCGCTATCGTTGTCCTCGAAATTTTTCTTTTCCGTGTAAAATTTTTCTTTCCTCCTCTCATAGGGATAATATCGAATGCGAAGAAAAAATTAGGTGCACGTTGAAAGCGTTGCTTTCGTGACTGGTTTCTCGATTAGAAATGGTAGTATTCAGCCACGGTGGCAAATTATTAGAGGATCTTAAGGAGGAGCGTGACAAAAGGTCATTATGCGTGGGTTTTACGGTCGAAGGTAACCGAAAAGGTGACTGAACTCGTTTCGATTCTTCGGCATACTGTGTGACTCATTTATTTAAACGTCGTGTAAGCAAAGCCGAGGAAAATTATCTAGAGAAACGAACGTATCGATTAAGATATTCAATTTTCCTCTGTATTGTTTTCCCAATGAAAATACTGACTGCTGTTTTGTTTTTTTCAGGAGGAGAATATTAGGCCCGTGAAACTGGCGATCGATAGACCTTCGGAGAAATTTTTAGCTTTCCTAGACAAATACTACGGTCTCTCGAAGATTATTCCACAGAAAAACAAATTTGTCGTTTTTCAAGGATTCTTTGACGACGGTACGTATCTCTTTTCTTTTCTTTTCTTTCTACTATAAACTCTATAAACTCTATGCTATAAATTCTATAACACTTCGCCTGTTTTATAACTTACATATTAATTATTAATTAACGCTAGACCTACTCACCTGTGATAGGTACCCTAAATATCTTTCTCTTTTTCCTTTTTAAAGAAAAAGCGAAAAGTCCGAAACCAGGTAATCGTTTTAACAGGTTTAGTAGTCCCAGTGTTAAATAACTTTCGTTATCTTTGTTATCAAATATTTATAACGTATTGTGCAATTGGAAGGAAGAAAACAGGAGAATCGGAGGAAATGAAAGGGACGAACCTGAGTATCTAAAGATATCAAACTTGTAAGTAATTTTTTTGCAGAAAAGTAAGGTATCAAACTTGTAAGTAATTTTTTTGCAGAAAAGTAAGAAGGTTTGTTCTTGTAACGTTATACTTTAATCGACTTTGTCTTTGTCGCTTTTCTTCTCGATGCAAAAACAGAAGAACGAAGTTTCGAAGCGTTGGAAGTTCGTTGAACAATTACGACTCTAATTAGTTGGTCGAGAAAAAATGAGCCTACGGTTTCGTTCGTTAATGACCACGGTGCTAGAATTTCCACCAGAGTGCAAAGTAAATGCTGATCATGCTGGTGAATCATTAACGAACGTATAGTTAATTGGCGCTGTTTAATTTAACGGCCAACCTTTTTAATAATTTCATTAATGAAATTCATCGACTGAAATAATAAATATGAAGAGACGTATAAAAACTAAAAATTCTTCGAAATTGTCTAAGCGGAATATGAAAAGAAAATAGAATATAAAAATTGTAGAAAAAATTATAGAAATAGAAGAAAAGTTCAAAACTGACAATCTTAATATATCAGGTCTGGTAATAATTAATGTCGTAGAATTTAATCAACGATATGGTTGCCGTTGCTTTCTACTAATTGCGCCCAAAGCTCAGGTAGCATCTTGATCCCTCTATTGTAAAATTCTCGCGATTTCGATTCGAATAATTCGGTCGAGGCATTTTTCAGGCGCTCTTCGTTATCGAAATACTTTCCAAGAAGAAGATTTCGCGAGGAACGAAACGAATGATAATCGGAAGGGCAATATCGGGAGAATATGCAGATTAAGGGAGAACTTCCCATCCGAAATGGCGTAGTTTTTCCGCCGTGATTCTTGCGGTGTGCGGTCCTGCGTTATCGCGACGAAGAATCACGCCCTTCCGATTAATCAGTGCGTGTTCTTTTTCTCTCAAAGCTCCAGCTAACCTTTCCAATTGTCCACTACACGCTTCGCAACGGCATCTCGACCCAGAGCAGTACGGATATTTTTTCCAGCCTCGTTTGCTTTTCTTCCAACTGGAACTCGCAAAGCGCGCAATGCCGAATACGCTTTTCATCCGCCATATTTTTAACCCTAGATTCGCGAAATAAAACAGTTCCACCGCAAACTTTCTGCAGCGAAGCTTGTTAATTACGCTTCGCATTTTCTTATGTATCGCGTGTTTGTAGATTAAGTTGATGAAAAAACATTAATTATTACTAGACTTGATAGATCTTCAGGAATTCCCGAATAAACTTTAAAAAAAGGATTTAATTGTTGTATAAAAGAAACGAAAGAACTCATACCTTAATGTAATAAAATCGTAATTACCATTTTATAAGTTTATTTCATAAAAATTGTTGTTCACTATTAGCTTGTGTTATTCATTTTTAACTTAACGAAAGGTTAAGTACCATTTCTGATAACTTAAAAATTTGACGAGTATCACGTCTTCAAGGTGACTCCATAAAAGAGCAAGGTCGTCCATGAGTCCATTGTCGATCTGGTTTGAAATTAAAGGTACGAGAATGGCGGATCGGAGATCGAGTTCTTCTTTTAGTTCGTCCTTCGTCAGCAAGTGCCCTAAATCGGCGATTCTTACCTGCAGTGGCATAAAATCGCGGTCAATGTCATCCTATGTAATTGGTCCTATTATGTAAATCGCTTGATCGATTCCAAGCTGTCCTTAAATGACAAACTCGCTGTCTCGACATTCCGTCGATTATGAACGAAATTGTCTAACTTTTTTACATAGAATAACGTATGGTACAATATGAAATTTTTAAACTTTAGATTATGGTAAAGTTTAGCCAAAGAGATCAAGCGAAAACGGTTATCTGTTAACCAAAAGTTCAGGTGTATTATTATTAAAAGATAGTTTTTATTCTCTTTTATGTTTTAATGTTATTTAAATATATTTAATAGTTATTACCATAATTTATACTTAATGGTTGTTATTATATTTATTAGTATTGGTTATTAACATAATGTTAATTATGGTAAACTTTATCCGAAGAGATTATCTGCTAACCCAAAGTTCAAGTGTATTATTAAAAGATAGTTCTTATTCTCTTTCAGGTTTTAATATCATATAAATATATTTAATGGTTATGGTTAAGATAATTTATTCTTGTATATTTAAATTTGATGTTTATTTCGGTTTTAATGTAATGTCATTTAGTAATCCGTTTGTTTTATGTTTTACAGAACATCAAGATGTGAGAACAAATAGATATAGTTTGCCTCCAAAAACCACCGTTGATATCGGTACATCCAGCTCCGTACATAATAATCTTGCAAAAAATAACTCAAGGTATATTTCACTACTTATGATAATTAAGAGGTAAAATTACTCGCTTGAAATAATTTCAGAATAAAAAAACTGTACTGTAATTTGCGTTATTTAGTAAAGTAACCAGAGTATTTCAAAATATTAAATTACAAAAATAATGTATTATATAATAATTTATATAATTATATAATGAATTAATATTAAATTACAAAATAATAAATATTAGTAAATATCGGTTTTGATAATTCTGTAATATTTTTCACGAGTTATCGATACTACATACTTCAGTGTTATTCCACAAAAAGGTCAGTTTAATAATTTTCTCCTTTGTTTCAGTTTGAATGGTGTTCCCTACTCTTCCTCTATTTCGCGTACTTCCTTTGGCAGATATGCCGCAGCACGACCACCATGTTCCATGGCCAACGTAAGTACAGTACCATGAAATGTGGATCAGCAATTGATAAATACATACAAAGGACAAAAACACTATATTACAATTGCGCCCAATTTTGTACTTAAAATACGACGGTAAAAATGTATATTCCTGTACCAGCTATATAATACATACATCTAAATATAAATTAAATACATATTTTGCATTGAACTACTCTAAAGTAGCTAAAAAATACTTAATGTAATTATAATTTTAAATTAATCCCATAATGTAATTTGATAATATATTTCTATTAAAAATTTACTAAATACCGTTTCAAATTGAACTACTTGATTTTGTATTGAACAGCTCTAAATTAGCTAAAGAATACTTAATGTAATTATAATTTTAAATTAATCCCTTAATGTAATTTGATAATATATTTCTATTAAAAATTGACTAAATATCGTTTCAAAATAAAGTTTTAAACGCAGCTTTTAACATTTCCAAGATAGTGTTGCCCGTAATAAGACATAACACCGTTAACGTTATTATTAAGGAAGCATTAACGCTTTTTCTTTTTAGATAATCCATAACACCGCTATGCTTGGTCCATCCGCCGAGCGTACTGGGTGAGTAAAGTCGAAAGACATTCGTCCATAATGAATGGTCATGCAAAAGTTGCTTATGTATTAATTAGCTGTTAATTTGTTTTTACGAATGGAGAGCGCAGAAATCGTCTCCTGGTCATTTGACGCGTTGGAGCTTTGGTTAATGCTTCAATGTTTAGATAAGTCGTTCTACAGAAAATGATTTTATCTTGAATTACATGAAAGACTTAAATGTGCAGTAACAAGTAGCCACGTGTTAGAAAATGATAAATATCGAATATATTCTATAATGGTACATTATGTATTTATTGAGACTGTAAGGCAGTAAGGACGGTCGCTAAAGGGTTAAGGAAAACACGAATAACACGGCAATACGCGATATAAACGGCTTTCACTATTTTTACACCGAATGTGTATACGCTACCTCTTGCCAGCGCACATTTGAACGCGCATAAGGTATAATTCTTCAATCTTCCTCTTGCTTAATTTCTTGAATGTTGGCTCGAGGTTTTGGGTTGAGCAACATCGCTTCGATACTCTTTGGTAGACGATAAAAATACGCAAGGATATTTAATTGTGTTGCTTTCTTTGGATAGTAGACTTTGGTAACGAGACGTTCTATTTGATTTTAAGATTTCTTTCATCAATTCGTTATAAAGAGACAAATTTGCGTCTTTCAATGTCACGATTGTCTGCGTATTGTATTCGAATGAAATTACTATTGACTATGTATGTAACGATGTTAATTGTTTGATTTATTGGTTTATAAATTGTAAATATAAAATGGATATCCTTTATAAAGCTAGAGAAATATAAGAATTAAAATAATAATATAAGAATAGCTGTACTATACATAATGGTACATTTAAAAAAAATGCTATAAAGGATGTTCAACGTTTGATTCTTAGAAAGAATAATTTAAAATATAAGTATCATATTATTATTTCATTTTTAACGCACAAATATGGTTAATTTATTGGACACGTATTTTCCGTTAGATTAATTCGCGCATGTATGTCTGTATATATGTTATATTTATTTATTGTGATACGCATCGATTATTTTCAACTGATCACACTCGCATTTGTGCATATGATTAAAAAGTATTCACCGAATGTGCTGCATGGACTTCATATTTATTTCCTTCTCGTTGACAGATATTAAGCGAATCCAATCCCATGAAAACACCAGTTCAATATCCCCCAAAATCCTCTGCACAATGGCAACATGTTCCCTTTACTCTTGTTTTCAGAGTAAGTAGTTTCTTTTGCGTCACTTGTAAAAGTTGTGATCCATGCATGGTGTACTCGCTTTCGTATGATGCAAAAACATCGATGTCGCGATGTTTTTATTGTTTTATTTTATTATATAAAAATGCGAAATGATTGTCCATTGCGAAAAAAGCAAAATGTTTCACTTACTTGATATTTAAAAAATAGTAATGCATTAGTTACATTTCTTACTATTGTTATTTATTAAGAAATCGATATTGGTTGTTTTTCGTGTTCTTACTATAATTATAATAGCTTCGTAATAATATAAATCACGGCAAATGAATTGTGATCGTGGAATGCACGTTATTGCCAAATATGTATCCACGACATCTTCATGGGAAGTTACTGTTTCCAGTGAAAAATCAAGCACAACGACTGCAACACAACTGAAACCAGAACGACCACGTTCGTTGAGTCTTTATTCGGAAGAGGAACAGAAGCAACGTTCCAGCGAACTGTCGACCGTACCAACACCTGCTCTGTCAGACCATCAACCAACTCCTCTGGCTACCATTTTACGGGAAACAGAAAAAGTTGAAAAGAATATGAAACCTTCGCCCTCGTGTAGCCAAGAAGTAGCTGGCACCAACCAACATACTCGATTAGATTTGAAATTCTATCACTCTCCTTTGTGGTAAACTAAAAAGTTCGGACAATATTAGAATTGTATTGGAAAATTATATCATTTGCATGTACGATGAAATTATAAACCTTTACCTTTCGGAACAGAATATCAATGGGAAGGTAACTAACGATAAGCTTGGTGGGAACTGAACAACTGGGATATTTGAGATAAATACGTTATAATGAAATTTCCATAAAGAAAATACACGTAAATGAATATTACAGTTCATAAAGACTTCTTTTTTACTTTGTTAGAAGAATTAGGAAATTATTACTGACGACTAATCTTAATTTACATGTATTAATATTACATCGGACACGAGATAACAATTTTNAGAATTTAAAACAGAATTATGCAAATTATATTTTCTTAAAAATCAATTCTTAAGTTCGTAATGTCAATGATTTCTTGCACCTTTTCAAGCTTTAATCGAGACTTGAATATTTAATTGAAAAAATGCAAATTTACGTATTATTTTAAATCTAAATACAAATATAACAAAACACCTATACCAATTTAGTAAATATACTTCGAGTGATTAGAACAATCATAATGTTGAAGTTGTTAATAAATTATTATAGAAAAAAGGATTAAAATCGTAGTACACGACTAAAATCCATCGTGTAGAATGCACATATATAGGCTGGCTTGTAATTTTATACATATATGAAGATGTACAAGACTTTTTTCATATATCACAAATGTAGGAATATATGATTTGTACAATGAACTTCATTCATTCCATTTTTTGTATACTACAAACTATACTCTAGAGAGATCTTTTCATCGATACTTTGTAACCCCGTTAACTTTAACACTTTGTTAAAACATAACGAAGTTTTAGTATGAAATATATTTATTGATTATTCTTTACAAATTTTGTATTTTTAACAATTACGCAGATTAAGACGCGTCTTCGCCAATTTAAATAATCTTGAAATATGTCGTTGAAGACATCATTCTGGACAACTTTTCTTTGTACATGTTACCAGCGGCTCAGATCTTTACTTCTGAGATATTCACAAAAATTGTTAGGTCAACAAGTAGCTATATAGCGCGTCACTATGTCACTATACCTACTTGTATCATTATTAGCCGTTATCTATTTACGCAAAGATCGAATAAGAGTAATGTCTTGTACCGATGTATGCGCTATAACGAACGCGTACATATATGCAAAATTCAATATAACAGCAGCAATCTCCTTTTTGCACATATCTCAAAAATTATAGTCGTACGACGATAAAATATGTAGCGAAAGGTTGGTTAGATCGAAGTCCACGATAACATATTTCGAGATCATACAAATTTATGGAACACCTCTAATCAGCGTAATTATCGCATTTTTTATTATCAAATTTGTAGAAATCTATAACCTTACGATAGCGAGGTGGTACTTAAATATAAAAGTAGAATCGTCGTTGTCAACAAAAATATATCACACAATTAGAAAATAAAAATATATCACCTAAAATATTACAATTTATTTTAACACGTTTATTTGGTATAAAATTTGTTTATAAGCTTTCATTTATAAGTATATATCACCGTATCAAGTTTGTAGAATTTTTATAGAAGTAGCTTTTTTACAGTTAACAACATCTTTTTTTTATTTTATTACATAATAGGCAAAAAATTAATTTAACAAATATCATATTTATAATTTTAAACACCGTATTCTGCACCAGGGATTTTCTCGTCACTTATCCAATCTATTAAATAAAAACAAGTTTTTTCATCTAAGTATAGAAAGCTCATAAGCATTCCTTCAACATAGCCTACAAGTAGCCCTGCGCTAACATCAAGAAAATAATGCTTTTTTATTAAAACCCTAGATATTGCTACAGCAAATACCCACATTAACATTAGCGTAAGGAAAATACTAGATATAGGATACAAATATTTGAAGAAATAAAAAATAAGCATTGAACGTGAACAATGACCTGATGGGAATGAGAACTTATCAGGCCCTATTGATGTAGGATCCGTATTGACTGTTGGTCTTCTCCTTCTTGTTATTGCTTTCAATACAGCAATAATAATAATATCTAGTAGTAGAGCTAAAAATACAATAATAATACCAATAGTAAAAGTTTTAAAATTACTTTCATGAAATATTAGAAAAATCTTATGAAAATGTTTATGAAAGATCATTATTTATTTCAATTAATATACATACCGATTAACAAATTAATTTGCATTTGGTACAGACCCTTATTATCAAGAATCCAAATAAGTGCAATTAATGATGTAATCCAAGGTATTCCATGGCATGATAACTATGAAAATAATACAAAAGAATTTGATCTTTTGTCTTATATTTTTTAATTCTTATATTACGTGTTAAAATATATACATACCTCTAATGCATTGCAATATTTCGTTATCTGAGGTATAAATAGTAAATTCTCTGCACATTTTACAAAAGTTTTTGATAACTGAACGTCAAGAGCTAAAATATGCCTTATCACTGATGGAATTTCCCTTTTCTTGACCTGATACGATAATGTTTAGTAGTATTTAAAATTTATTTTTGCTTGCTAATTAGAATTGTTTTAATATTATTTACAGAATGATGTTATTCTATAGCGAAATTATTGAAGTATTATATCGAAATAATATATGCAATTCTAACTAATTCTACAAGTAAAATATAAGATAATACTTATCAAACAACAATAGAAATTATAATTCTTTATAGACAAATAAAATAATAATATATTATAGAAAAAATACCGTATTCATTATGCGTTATACTTAAACAACTGGTAAAATCCCAATCTTTAACGAATTCCTGTTATCATCAAAAAATAGGCAAAATTAGAAAGTTGGCTATCAACCACCGATGTAGAAGTAAAAGGTATAATTCAATCTCACTACAATCCTTTAGTAAACTTTGTTTTTAAGTTCTTAATGGATTGCATAGTTATAAAATGTCTACATCTGTAAAGGTAACAAAATAGAAAATATAATCTATATTAGAAATATACTTACTACATTAGGAAAATTTAACTATGTCACTATGATTTCTTAAGAATTTCCGATTCTATGACAAAAAATATTTCAAACTAAAATTAGTCGGTTTATTACATTATATAAAATTACAGATATGTGTAATATAAATAGAGAGAGAGAGAGAGAGATAAGAAGATGACGAACTGTCTAAATTTCTGAAATTTATTTTTATTCAAAATAAAATACTTTTTTACTAAGAATTCTACGTAGAATAAATAATGTTTTTAAAAACGTCGTTAAAAATTGAATATTATATACATACATATGTATTTGTTTCCACCAAATAACATGAGATCTCTTGTTCGAAAACTGTCGGGAACGAAAATCTTATCATATTAGAAAGAAAAGACTTTCTTCTTTAACATACATTCTTTTTGGAAAATACAAAATAAGAGCTTAGTTTTATCCAATGTACCTATAATGACAATGTATTCGAGTAGAGATATACTATTCACTATTGCCAATCGAACAGGCTAGCCATCTCTTTATCCACTACAATGCGCACCTGTAACGCTATTTCACTTATAAGGAAGAATTCGTATTTAAAGAGGGCGACACTAACATTACAAAATAATTTGAACAGTCAATTTAACAGTCAATCGAATTCAACAGTTTCAAATTGATAAATTTTCCGATATTGTCGTATAACGTGACTTTTTTGAAAATTTTGTACATATAAGCGATCAATGATAACATTAGCCGTTTGCAACAACCTATTAGCATAGAGTTTTAAGTTAATTGCATAAGAATAATTGTTAATAAAATGCATAAAGATCATCCAACGACACCAAAACTAAAGCGAAGTGAAAGGTAAACGTAAAACATTTTGTATCTTTCAAGTAATAACCTGTTACATATTTTCAGAGTACATAATGCTTCTATATCAGAATTAGCGAAAAAGAATATAACAAATGGTACAACAAGTATCCACACAGGTAGTTCTCACATTAGAACTTCATCCAATTGTGCTTTACAGCAAGGTAAACATATTTTTTTTACCAAAATAAAATCTCTATCAGAATAAAGAATCGACCATTTGTATGATTTAGGAATTCCAAAAAGAAAAATGAAATTGGATTGTTCATCGATATCTTTTGGACCATTGTTACTAGAAGGATCATAGATAGACAAAAAATTAGACACGTGACAGAGATGGTCTTGAAAAAGAAAGCAGAGGAACACGAGAAATTGTTTGAATTCGAGTTAGCCACAATAACAAAAGAATACGAGTTAAACAAGATGAAATTATTGAAATTAGAAACCAGGGAAAAGGATGTAAGGAATTTAATCAAACTATTTAATCAAAGATGAGATCGATTCCCAAATTATATATACAAATAATTTTATTAGTAAGTATTAGCTAGAAATAATTTTTCAAAACATACAATTAGGTATATGTTCTTGGCAATAATTAAACTCATTTTAATTGTAGAAGGAGAAGATAATGAAAGTCTATCGTGAATTTGGTTGAATCGAAGACAGAATTGTATCAAAGTATCGGTAAGAATATGAAAGAGTTTGTGGATACCATTAATAATATCGAAGAACATACAAAAAGGTACAAAAACTGGAAGGTTTTGTTTTATAACGATTTATAACTAATGTTATATCATGTTTATAGTATAAAAAAAGAACTCTGTAATTTACAAGCTGTTGCATTAAAATCCGCATCTCTGACCCTAATGCAAAACGATAATTAACGAGATAAAATGACACACGATAATATTTTTTATAAAAATATTGTATCTTTATAACGTTGCTAATTATCACGGTTGTACATGTGCAATAAATGTTAAAATTGAAATTCTATTTGAAATTTTGACGTTATTTTCATACTTGACACGAAAATCTTTTAGGTTTTAGACACAAATCTAGCAATTTCATTTTTTCCAACGAATACCGCAACATACATGGAATATATATGATAATTCGAGCAAAGGTCGCCATATTTTGAAAATTCATAAACAAGCATTTTAATTGATAATCACTATCGTCGAGTCTGGACATCGATAATATTTAATTACGCGAAAGATAAAAAGATAACGGGCAAGAGGAGAAAGAATATGGTTAATTTTTCCGACGTATCGAATAAAAATAGGAATATTTAAAAAAATGTTTCCATACACGATACACCCTGAAACGAGAATAGCGCTGCGAACGGAATTTCTTTGAAATCAGCTCGCGTCCGCTGATTGGCGAGTTAGAAGATGGGGCTGGAAACGCGTGTACGCATGACCGCGACCTCTCGCCATATTTAATTTTTCCCAAATTTTGCGAGTCGATGTCGTAAAGAAAAGGGGAAAAAGGGAGATTCTTTGCGTATGAATGATTAATAGAAAGAACGCGTAGAGAGTGGCGAAAGGTGGTTGTCGGAGAATGGTGGAATATCGGGATGGAAGGAGCGCGGCGCAGGTCGCGTAACTCGCGTGCATCCAACCCCCGCGGATTTTTCCTCGCCCGCGCGCGATTTTATTCTGCGCATGGAAAGCAATTTTGCCCAATCATAAATAGGGCTATTGTGGGGGGATGGTGTATGCTGCTGGCGCATTTCATACATCCGAGTGTAATGGTAACCAGATAGAGGCGTCGCGCGGGGCTATCGGCCGGTTAGCATCGTAAATACTTACTACTTACTTCCGCTGAAAAATTTCGTCTCCCTTCACCTCGTGCTTTCCTCCCCCGTCCCGTTTCATCCCTATCTTCCTCTCACCGTTATTTTTTTTTCTAGTTTCCCCCCTATCTCTCTCTCTCTCTATCCACATGCCTGTTTTCTCTCTCTCTCTCTCTCCCTCTCGCGCGCGGTACTTTTTTTCTCGCGGCGTGGGAAGCTTACGTATGACGTACTCTGTGCACGGAACGGAAGTAACACGGCGTGATGCACGACACGTCGCGCGCGCGCGCTCTCTCTCTCTCTTCCTTTCTCTCTCTCACGCTCTCTCTCTCTCTTCCGTATACGTGTGTCCGTGTGCCGCAGTAAATCGCGTTTGTGCGTGTAGCGTACGGTCGAGCGAGTGATCTGTGACGTCAGTGGTCCGATCGGTTGTCACCTGTCAAACAAACGTACTCCCTGCCGTCGTCTTACCTCCACACTTTCCTCATTTCCCGGCATTCCTCTCCGAGGGTAACCCATCTCTTCGGTTCGCTCCTCTCCACCTATACACGCGCTTCCATACCTAACCGCATCTCTATCTCTTGCCCTCTTACTTTTGCTCTCTCTTTTATCCCGTTGCACTCATACTAACCAGCCTCGTGCCGACCACGCAATCCGATCCATTTCCCTCCCCCTGCTCCCTCCACCCGCTCCCCCAGTACCACCAACTAACCCCCTCTCTCTGCTTAACCCTCGCGGTTCCTCCCTCTCGCCCTGTCGTTTCTTCCGTCCACCCACCTTTCTCCCCCTATTTCCACCCCCTCTTGCTCTCTCATCACTGTGCCAGCTTCCATCCTTGCCCACCCATTTTCTCTCACTCTTTTCCCTCGCGTAGAGAACCAGTGGCGTAGCCATCCGGATTTCTCTCCGTTCCTATCGCGCCGTTCCTCTCGTTCACCGAACCGATTGCTAATTACCAATCCACCGTGACACCTCCCGGGAGTCATCGGCAACGGAGCAAACGGAAAACTAACCCGTCTTCTATCTTCTAAAACTATCCGTACACGGTTATAAAAGAGTTGGATTATATCGGTTGGGGGAAATAATATGGTAAACCGGGAGCTACACCACTGGTCAGCTGCGTGTATCTAATCGTCCATCTCTTTCGAGCTTCGAAAGTGCTCTCTTACCGCGGCGTTCCCTTTCCCCGTGTGCAGGCTGGTAGCAGCCAGCCCCGCGCAGCTTGCCCTTCCTGGTCGCCTCTCTGTCGGGCCGAAAAGCGAGCCTTTGAAGCAGCGGCAGCGCGACTGGCACCCTCCCCGGGCCCCCCGGGCCCCCGCTGGTCGCCGGGCTGCCACCCACCGATATACACCCCGCTCGCTCCGCTCGCCGCGACGACCGCAGACACAAAAACAATAACAAATCGATTCGCGAGGGCAATGGGAAGGGGTCAACGAGAGGTAGGACGACGAAGAAGAGAGGCAGCAGAGGGAGGGCAGCTCTACCCGTCTCTCTCTGCCTCTTCGCGCTCCCTACGTGCCGCGCTCTCCTCTCTCTCTCCCGCCCGCCTCCTCGTCCCTCTTTCTGGATATTGTATAGAGAACGTTATGCTAAAGTATGCATGCACGAGGGTCGGTCCAATGGTCAGGAATCTCGCGAGTTCGTTCTGCGGCAGCACGTATCCGGACGTATTTCTCTGTACCCCTCGTGAGAGGGAATCCGCGTGCACGTTACTCGCGCACCGGCGGTACTGCGTAACTTCCGGTCGACCTGCAGGGATCGGCTGTGTTTCTTGCCACCGTTCTACGACCGGGGGAACCGTGGCCGGGGGATGATTTACCGTAATGACGATCTGCCTGAATTGCGGTAGGCCACCGGACGGGCATCCGTAAGATGGAAATCTTTTATTACGTTTCTTTCCTTTCTCTTTCCTTTATCTAAGTATATATAGGTACATATACGTGTGTATATAATATATATATATAGCTTGTTTATCCATTTCTGCATCAACGATCCCGCGATCTTTGATGGCAAATTTTTCGTACCATCCCGCTGTTTTTATTTTTTTTTTTCTTTTATCTTCTTCTTTTTGTATTATAGCAACGCTGTCTCGAAATTTACTTGCATGACAATCGTTATTACGTATATTATGTTTTTGTTTTATTAAGGTGAAGAGATTTAGATATGGAGAATTTTTCATCCGGTGTTTCGATATCGTTGGGGGTTTTATAACGTGTTTTATCGAGTTTATGTATCGAAATGGCTCGTTTCGATTTGCTCAGACTGTTCTAATTGAAATAACGCTTTGGTCGGTGGTTCGTGCAGTGTGGATCTTACCGTTCGGGGGAGTTAAACAGATTTCTAGGATCTAACGTCGCGATGTCGAGGATCGCGGTTCCTTTTCTCGAATTATCGCGATACCTTTCCGTTTTGTTTCACTCGCGTAATTATTACCGCTTGAAACGTTTTATCGTTATTTCGTAGTTAGTTGCAAACAGACGCGTTTATTTCCTCCGATTTAGCGCGATACTTTCGGAAAAACGCGTGAAAACTGTTTCGAATAACGAAGCTCTTTTTTTTCCGACTCGCACTTTTGTCGACGAATTCGCGTTCACGCGGATGACACAACGCGTTTCCGGTGGGGAATTATTCCGGGAACATTAGCCGGGGAAAGAGGCGGATATTCGATAGAATAGAATATTTGTTTGCATTATTGCTACTTGATTTATAGGATAATATGCAGAATGCCGCAAATGACAAGGACATAGAAAATATATCTGCCCATTTCGCTATTGCCGTTTCATTCGTCGAACCGGCCTCTGACGTGTGTTCGCGTCCAATCGATAAATTGTTTAACAAACAATCCCATATCCCCGAAGGACATCTCTCCGCGTTGATATTTCTTTAATTCGCCGTTTAATTAATTCCTCTCCTTCTGTTCTTCCTATTTTATTTTTTTTCACTCCGCGCTTTCGAGGCATAATTTACCCGGTTACCCTTGCCATTTTTCCCGATGTCAACGAGCAATTATTAATTCGAACGTATAAAATTGTCTTGCCGGGATACGAGTACGAGAGGACCGATCGATGGACTTATTAACGGAGATATTTGTTGCGTTATTTTTACGCGAATTCGTCGGGCAGAGGGGCGACCAGGGGGGGATAGATGGAGAACCGACGCAATCACAAGTCCTACGGTTCATTTGGAAATTTTTCAACGGGAACGGTCATTAAAATGATTACTATCCCCCCACCCCTCGTGCGCCGAAACTTTTCGCAAATAACGAGTTCCGAACTCGTCCATCGCTGGATCTATTTATTAAACATTACAAAATGCGTTGCAATTAAGTGGCGCGCTTCCGTCCTCTAATTGCGCCGTTCGAGTTCCCTCTCCCCACTTTTCTTCCAATTTTTTTTTCTTCTTTTTCACTCCCCCCGTGTGTCTATCGTCCCTTCTCGTCTCTCTTCGAATGCGAAAATTCCGGCGGAACGTCGCGCGAAAGAATTCCCTTTGCCGATTAAATTATAAACGAGATATCAAAGAAACGAATCGGCCGATCTTCCCGCTCTCGTTTCGTAATTTTCCACATTTCCACCGGTATTTTCGCACCGTTCGCAATTTTATCTTCAACTTTGATCTCCTTTGACGGGCGACATCTCTGAAATTGCACGCGTTTCCCTGTATCTCGTTACGAAAATCTATTGTAATCTCTCTGTCTCTCTTCGAACGCTGTCGCGATTCGTATCGAAAAGCCAGTTCGCAACGGTATGAAAATTATCTTCGTTAATTTATTAAGTATCACGTGGAAGCTGTACGACAGGTCCAGAGCGGACGCGTTAAATTCGAACGCGATAATTACGGTAGCATTCTGCAGAGCTTCGAATTATCGACATTGCTCGTGTCTCATCGGTTCCATGTATTCTCTCTCCAGCCCTTCGTTCGCTATTTTTCTACTGTCTTACACTCTGGCGAATGTTCCGAAATCCTGTGCCATCTCCTAGAGACGTCTAAACGACCGAGGTTCCCCGAGACGGGCTATATTTTATTAAGGACCGGTTCTATTTCAGCGGCGACCGCGTAACGTTATCTATCTTTCAGCCGTGCAATTGCGACTGGAGTCGGGAAAACAAGGAATATCGCCTTTCCCATTATCCGTTTCTCTATTTTAAGCGGCGCTTTAACCGCGTTAATCGGGAATATCGCGACGTGGGGATTCGGATGAGGGAAATTTCCCTCTCGATCAGCCGTGATTCGGAGGAGACTAGGATCCGGGGGGATGATATTCGTTGACCCGGTTTAATGATCGCCGTTCCAGATGGAATATGGGATCTGGAGTTTTCACGCCGCGGGTGAACTTTGGGGTGACCCGCGTCTCGCCCGAAGGCACCCGATTTTACCAGCAAGCGCGACGCAGTTGCTGCCGAGGGCTGCATTCGCCCTGAGCGGCCTCCACCGGCCGGATATGGTCCCGTTGCCATTGACTTCCCAAGGCCCGCCGTACGGGCCCATGGAGCTGGTGACCAAACGGGATGGCGAACCGGACGGGGAGAAGAACCAGGAGAACGGCCAGGAGAAAGGGCAGGAGAAGCAGCAGGACAACGAAGGCAACACCGAAACACCCGATGAAAATGATAATCAGGTATGTTTTCAACGAGAAATTTACCTATTTTTCCAGTGTCTCCCTTTCCAATGAGATTATAGTTTTCTTTCGTGCTTTGTATCGTATATCCACGTCTTATGGGGAATATAGATTTGTGTATTTTCCTTTTTTATCGAGGCTCATGCGTGTTTTTGTGGATGAGATTATAATGCAATTTTGGTTTTAATCGATAAACAGGTATGTTTTCAACAAGAAATTTACCTATTTTTCCAGCGTCTTCCTTTCCACTGAGATTCTAGTTTTCTTTTGTGTTTTATATCGTGTTATATTTCTGTAGAACATCCACATCTCATGGGGAATATACACTTATGTATTTTCTTTTTTCTGTTTTGAGATTATAATGTAGTTTTGGTTTTAATTGAGAATCAGGTATGTTTTGATACGAAGTCTCCTTATTTTTTTAAGCGTCTTCTTTTCCACTGAAATTCTAATTTATTTTTACGTTTTATATCGTGTTATATTTCTGTAAAATATCCACGTCTTATGGAGATTTAAGTATCGTCTTTATTTTTGTTGAGAGAGGTTATAATACAATTTTGGTTTTAATTGAGAATCAGGTATGTTTTGCTGAGAAATTCACCTATTTTTCCATTATCGCCTTTTCCACTTTTTTTTTTGTGTTTTATATCGAGTTATATTTCTGTAGAATATCCACATCTGATGGGGAATATGCACTTACGTATTTTCTTTTTTCTTTTTTGAGATTATAATGCAATTTTGATTTTAATTGATAATCAGGTATGTTTTGATAAGAAATTTCCCTATTTTTTACGTGTCTTTTTTTCCACTGAAATTCTAATTTATTTTTGTGTTTTATATCGTGCTATATTTCTATAGAATATCCACGTCTGATGTGGAATATAGATTTATGTATTTTCTCCTTTTTTTTTTTTGAGGCTCATGCGTATTTTTATGAACGAGATTATAATACAGTTTCCGTTTTAATTGATAATCGTATACGTTTTGACAATAGGTTTATGCGTCCTTTTGGAATATCGGTTTAGTGATAATTTATATTTCTTTTTCGAGTATCGCCGATATTTTCGGGAAAATTTTAATACGATTTTTATTTCAATCGATAATCAGGTGTACACGCTTCGATAATAGGTTTATACGCCTTTTTGGGACACGTAGAAATTTATGTTTGTCGAAATATCGCAAAGGTGTAATACTTTTGTTACTGTGTTGCAAAGTTTTACCGGTGGAATTGTAATTCAATTTTAATTTCAATCGATAATCAAGTATATACGTTTCGATAACAAGTTTATGTATCTTTCTGAAACATCCGAGCGCGGAGAAGATTCGTGTAATTTTTTTCCAAAGCACCGTGAAAATGCGACTGCTGCCTGATGTTTTCCATGAAAATTCAATTTTAATTTTAATTATATGTTAATAAAATGTTTCACCGATGTTTAAACTTTAGCTTAAATTATACGTTAATACGGGTCGGGGAAATACTCGTTTTGAAAATAACGGTGTATTCTACGAGCTATATTTGCGCGATTGATATTTATCCTCGGAAATTCTATTTCATCGATCCCATGAAATTATAATTCGCTAGAGAATTCGGTATAGAAATCACCGTATTTAACTTTTCTTGAAATTAAATACGTTAAAAGAGATAATTACAGGTATTTATATTCCAGAAGGATCTTTCTTTTGAACGTTTTAAATTCCATTACTCTCCATGACATTAATTAAAAATATTTCTTTCGGCAGTTCAGTCTTTGCTTTTCCATCGTACATTTCCACCGATCAGCATTTTCTCGTGCAATTAAAATATTTTTCCGAAACGTGTCGTAAATTTCAACAAACGTTGCAGTTAACCTTATGAAAAATGCTAAAAATCTCTTCTCTTAATCTCTCGATTAAGCCCAATTTTATTAAAGTTTGCACTCAAAGAAACGCTCTGTTTTCCATGAACTTGTCAGCAGCGTTAAACACTCGATGAATTTTTCCATGATCCTGTAGACAACCATACGAAAAGAAAGTAACGAGAACGAAGACGCAGGGGAAGAAAGCGACACCGGAAGTACGAACAGCTCGCACCGTTCGGCCAACAATAATTTATCGATGAAGCTGCTCAATCCCATGGCCTATCTGACTTTCGATAAGGTTCGTCCAATCGCAATCGTATATCCACGTAATACATCTAAGAAACGTTGCGTAAAATTTAATTTTATTAATATCATAGGTTGATCATAGGTTATCGTTCGAATCGCAGTTGTTACGTTAAGCGATTGAACTTGAAATAAAGGAATGAAATAAACGAAGATCGCTTTGTTTATAGGATGGAACGGTTACACCGGTTTTAAATAGCTGGGTCCTCGATGCCTACACCACCTGGCTTGGAAAACTTTCAGCAGCGACTGCGGCCCTTGAGGCTACAGAAATCCCCAACATTCCCTCTGATAGCGACTCCGAGAGCGAACATTCGTCTTACACCGAAAAGTACGCATCGAAAGTAATCTTTCAGTTATCAACCATTTTCTCCGGTTCAAATGTTTCACGCTAAAAACGTGAGAAAATACGAAAAAATAACACGAAATAACAACTTAATCCAAAGTAATCTTTCGGTTTTCAACCACCTTCTCCGGTCCGAACTTTCACGCTAAAAACGTGGAAAAATACGAAAAAATAACAACTTAACTTGTTCCACCTAATGCATCGGTTGCGTTTGTAATTGTTTTTTAGTTTGGTTGAGGCCGGATAAGAGATTAAGACCGTGATTTGGAAAAGAAATTTATTTACGTGTTTATGTTTATGCACGTCGAGGGGACAGGATGCTGTAAAGAGTACGAAATTTTTAGCTAACACGCGATGGAATCGATAAAACGAGACCAATGAATTTGTCGTACCAGAGAGCGAATCTTTCACCCTGCTCAACAATGCGAACGTGTTTCTCGCGATATTTCAAAAATTCAAAAGATAAATGGCGTCGTAAATCAACAGCTTTGAAGGATATTGACCAGCGTTGAGTTACGACCGATTCGTGAGCAACGATTACGAAATTTGAAAAATGAAAAAAACGGGCTTTTAATTCCGAAGAATTCCTCGGACAGAATGGCCTTTCATTCGATATGTTTCCTGAGTGCGTGATATCCTCTTCTTTCCGACAAAATTATAAACGTAATCGGAGAATTTTAGATAGAAGCCGAAAGGAAAAATCGCATAAAGCAATTCTGTTGATATTTCTTTTAATTTCATTTTAACTTTACCTTGCAATTTTGGCAACCCTTTTAAATTCTCATCGACATTTTCCTGCAAAGAAAAAAACATGTATCAGGATTATTTCATTAATTTTCTGCTTATTTCCCGATTCTTCCCGAAGAATTCCTCGGTCGCGTGATATTCTCTTCTTTCAAACAAAATCATAAACGTAATTGGAGTATTTTAAATAGAAAAGCAGAAAGAACTAACGACAAGGTTAGAAAGAAAAAAAAGAAGAAGAAAACTTTGTCGAACGGAAGAAGAGAAAAAGAGAGAACTAACGACAAGGTTAGAAATAAAAAAAAAGAAAAAAGAAGAAAACTTCGTCGAACGGAAGAAGAGAAAAAGAGAGAAGAACTAGTGACAAGGTTAAAAATTTAAGAAAAAGAAGAAGAAGACTTCGTCGAACGGAAGAAGAGAAAAAGAGAGAAGAACTATCGACAAGGTTAAAAATAAAAAAAAAAAGAAAAAGAAGAAGACTTCGTCGAACCTGAAGACACAAAGTGGGGGAACGAGAAAGCAAAGAGAGACTCGTGGTGGTCGAAAACGGTCGTTAAAAAACCGGAGATTTATCGAAGAAGATGCAATTCGGCTTTTACGAAATGATCCGTCCAAGGCCGACCTCCGTAGATCTTTCGAAGGCCAACGAGGTGCGAGGTTGACAGAGAAAGAAAAAAAGACTGACTCTTCACGGCCAGAGAATTCTCCGCTCCTTCTTTCTTTCTTTTTTTTTTCTCTCCTCTCTGTCACGATTATTCCACTCCTTTTTCCCCACTTTTTCATCTCTTTTCCCTCCTCTTAACCTTTCCTCCGGTCACATCGGCCGGTTGTTGCCTTGAAACGCCTCGATCTTTCGATTACACGCCGATGCAAAGTGGCTGACGCTGCATCGATCCTCTACCATCGTTGTGCCCGTTTCCGATGTATTAGTCACGTGCCAAAGGTATTCGAAGAGAAACGAGATAGAAGGAAAGGTCGACGACGTGGTTCGAAGAGAGAGAGAGAGAGGATTAACCTGAGATTGGACTCGAATCATAATGATTCGAGTTGGAAGGTGCTGTTTTATATCGGTTGGCCAAACTTTTCAAAGATCTCGAGGTCGGCGACGTAAGATCGGATCGCATCGGCGACGGTAAACGATCGAGACTCGACGAGACAAACGGATAACAAAAGAAAGCAAATTAAATGAAGGAATAAAAAAAAAAAACAAGTGTGAGAAACTGTGATAGAATTTCGTATTAGAAACCTCGTTTTGCACGTGGTCCCGCGCGCGACACCGTGCTAGATATACTTTTTTCTCCTTTTTGTTTCTTTGTGCTGATCGTCTACGGTGTGTTCGAGTTTGAAAGGAACCGGAAGAAGAAGAAACATGCGAGTGATCGCTAAATAATCCGGTTCGTTCAACGGATGCTATTTAAGCATCAAACGGGGAACACAGAGCTTTCAAATTGTCCATTGAAATTCGCTGTTACTGTCACTGCGTCATTTTCATCCTCAACCAATTGTTATACGCGATTAAACGCGTAGAAACGGGTAGAATGAAAATATGTAAAGACAGAAACGTTAGGTGAGTGGCAGTAATAATATGGTGAATGGATATTTTCGAAGATGATAGACGAAGAAGCAAGAAGCTCCGTTTAATGTTTCGGTCGAGTAAATAAAAAGCAGGCGTAAGTACATCCGAAGATACGGACTTCGAAGAATAACGCGTACCTTAGACATATACATATTATATAANGCTTGCAATTTTGCTAATTATTTTAAATTCTTATCGACATTTCCCAGCAACAAAAAAAAAAAAGAAAGAAAAAAAAAAGAAGAAAACAATATATTTCAGGATTATTTGATTAATTTTCCGATTCTTCTGTTCAAAGTATTAACAATTTTGATCTGTTTGCAGGTCTAGAGGTAGCAGTCCGAACGTGAGCAATGCGCATCGCGGTTACTCCTGCGGTTCCTGTGACGTGGTTGCACCGACTAGGCCAGCCCTGCGAAAGCACATTGTCGATTGTCATCCACCGGTACCAAGCGCGGAGACCGGAGAAACGAAAAGTTGTCCGTCCTCGGGCTGCGACTTCACCACGAGCAGCAGATGCGAGATGGAAACCCATGTGGCCGCGCACGTCGCCCAAGGGATGACACCAACAGGAAAGAAGCGATCTCTGGCATTGCAACGCGTCAGGTATAGGTACTTAACGCTTGTTCCAATTGTTATACTCATCCATCTCATCTTTTCGTCTGCTCAAAACAATTAGAGAATCCACGAACGAATGTTTACACGGTCGACGCTAAACGAACCGGTCTTTTGCACCTACCTGTTCTTACCTCGAATGCAATTAACAGCAGGTAAAGAATTTTTCGCTATAAAGAAGCGAAAAGAATTTACAAACAGTCAGATGAGCGAAGGAAATTACAATGAATCTAAGAGCTTAAAGGAAACTTTATACTTTCCACCGTGTAATCTGGCAATTTTAACCCTCTGAGGATAAGAAACGAAGCGAATGATGCAAACAATGCAAAATAACGAACCGAGGGAAATTTTCTGAATTAGAAGACACGTGCAATATTGATGACAATATTAAAATTATTTGTCGCTATATTACAAGCAACTTTCGCTCTAAAAAATAACAATATCTCCACGTATATCGTGAGATTCGTTCTTAAAGGGTTGATTATCCTTCGAGCAAAAGATTCTACAGATCGACAGTTCTCTAATCGTTTTAAGCAACGCTAGAAAACACTGGACATCTTACTAGTAAATCGATCGTTCATTAATACATTAACTTAATTTATTAACTTATTTAAACAGATTTTTAATTATATCGTTATATAAATTAAAGTAGAACTTTGGTAGACTTAATATCACAAAGTTCATAAATATCACTGAAAGGTAGACTTAATATTACAAAGTTTATAAACGAAATATAATATTTCGAGTTTAAAAAGGAAATTTACAATTATCAGACCAATATTCTAACTTTACCGAATTTAATCGATCTTCAATTTAAAAACTAAGTGGTTGCGACTTATTGTACCGATAAATATGCTGTCACTGAGAAAAGGTAGACTTGGTAAACTTTGGTAGACATAATATTACAACGATATATACGAAATATAACATTTCGAGTTTAGGAATGAAATTTACTATTAAGAGACCAATGTGGTAACTTTGCCGGATTTAATCGATCTCGAACCTATAAACTAAGTGGTTCCGACTTATTGTACCGTTGGATGCGCAGATACGAAAGGGAGGAATATCGATGCTCGTTGTGCTCGTACGCGTGCACCATCGAGAAGGCGTTCCAAAGGCATCTGAGGGCACACGCGAAGGGCACCGCACCGGAAACAAGGGTGAGCTGCGCTGTCTGCGGCGCGGACAGATCGTCGGAAGTGGATCTCAGCAGACACATGAGAAGGCATCGCGATGACCGATACTTCTGCTGCGACATTTGCATCTTTCGCACGGTCCAGTTGAAAAAGGTAATATTTTCCCTCGCGACAAAACGAGAGAAACTTCGTTATTGTCCGATGCGCGGAATTTCCACGAGCGAAATCGATGAACCTTTGCTTGTTTCGAATTCTGCCCGAGTAAAAACCCCGGGTAATCTCCGATCGATCGTAAATTCTACGAAGTAGAATGGCCGTGATATTCTACTTGTATCGGTAAATCAAAACCTTCGTTCTACGTAAATATATCGGATGGATCTACGGGTTCCTCGACGTCCCCGTGATCCCTGAATATATTCAGCGCTGCTATACATTCGTGGCATTCGAATCGTTACAATAGACCAGGTTCAGTGGACGATATATCGAAGTTAAATTCAAGATGCCAGGCCATTGTTATGATGATACAAAACTCGTCGAGATTGTGTCGCGGAATAAAAGCTAGCCGTTGCAACCGTCGATCGTATGAATTTTACAACAAAGTTTTACTTTACATTTTAATATATCACGATTATTCGATTATTATAACATTTCCCGATATTAACCCTTTGCAATCGAGAGGCGACTGTCAGTCGTTATAAAATTTTAAAGGGATCTAATACGTAATAACTAATTTAAAGTGACATTTCGTTCTAAAATTTACAACAGGCGACTTTAACCGTTATCCAGTTTATTCAGCTTCAGACTATCGATTAAATATTTAAATAAAATTAAATAAAAATTAAATATTCTTCGAGTTGAAGATGTTCGGGGCTACAAGTTGAAAAGCTTCGAGATTTATTTTTACGACCATGATTTTTTACTGCGTGTAATCATAGTTACGTACTGTGCGTTGTTCACTCGAAGTTCGTTGAGAAACGTGTAGGACCGAATCTCCAACCATTCTAATGGCAGAAGCAGAGCGAATATCGAATAGCGAATCCGTTTCTGATCTTATGATCGCGTGACAGAGAAAGAGGACGAAAAATCGAGAAAAAGCGACATGGAATAATAAATAAACACACGTGTGAAAAAATTGTCTTCTTCATCGATTTGTTTCATAGTTATAAGCATTTGAATCGGAACAATCATGCAGTGCCAGTGTATATTTTCTAAACCAGTGAAATACCCTCTTTGCTCCTGAAGAAAAACAGGAAAGTTCAAATGAGCAGCGCATAGTTCTCCCATTAAGTCGTCCCATAAATTCGTGTCGGTTTTTACTTTTACCATTTAAAATTACACGTCAAATAAACCTTTAAATATTAAGAAAAAATTTTTTTTCTACGACTTCTTCCTATTTCGTTGACAAAGACGTTAATCATCGATATAGTTTATAAAATGCGACGAAGAATGTAAATATCACCGCGGAACTTATGGGACGACCTAATATTTAGCTATTTTTACACCAGGGATCAATGGTGTTTTTTCTCTGATTAGCTGATCCAACACCGACGAATGCACACGGGGGAGAAGCCACATCTTTGTCCGCATTGCGCGTACAGGAGCGCACGTCGTGACAATCTGCGTAGCCACGTAAGGCGAGTGCACAAGAAGGAGAATTTGTATTGCGACACGTTCAGTCCACGCGGGATGCTGCTGATGCCGACGATCGGAAGGGACACTCCTCTGGTCCAGTCCCCGGAGTCCTCGCCATCCTCCAACTCCGAGTCCACCAACTAGCGAACAAAGACAAGCGAGCCAAGCGAGCAGCAAGCTTGAACAGCAAGAAACCTCGGACTTGGAGATCGAGATCGAGATCGAGCGGTTCGTCGTCGTTTTACACGTCCTAACTTTGTCAATACTGCGACTCATAGCTATTAGAATCGTGGGGGAGATTTTACATTGGCAACGAACATCATTACGTCGTCACTATTCCAGCTGCTTAAAATCGATGCATTTCAATTCGGAAAATTAGTCGCCAAAAAATTTAGTTGCGGAAAAATTTAGTTTTGAAAAAATTTAGTTCCGAAAAAATTTAGCTCTGAAAAAATTTAGTTCCGAAAAAAACGAGAATAACAGTCGAATACTGGATTTAAAAAGAAAAAGCTCGAACTGTGTAATTTAAAAAGATAATCGAGTTTATTTCGTTGATAAGTGAAAATTGGTAATTAGGAACGCGTTCGAGAGAAAGTTGTAGGAATTTTGAAATTATTACGATAGTAAGTTCGCAGACTAGTGACGGTGGAGATAGTCAGAAGTTGCATGGCTCACGACTTTAAAGAGTACGCTAGTTTCGAAGCATTTTTTAACACCGATTTCGCCATCCTTCGAAGGAGATCGTGATCCAATTTTTAGCTCGATTACACGAGGTATACGCGATTCTTAACGATAGGCTACGAAATGAAGTATACGAGTAAAGTAATTGAAAAAAAAAAAAAAAGAAACGTGCGACGTAACTAAAGAAAAAGAAAGTGCAACTTCTGGCTAATTACGATAGACTTTGCCCTTAGCGAATAGGAATTATGTAGAGAATTGCATGCGAATGTCGATAATTCAATCTAATCTTCGAATTCTAACGTGATCTTATTATTAGCCGATTTAATTATCGAAGTTTCTTCGTTGATCAGAACATCGATGAACGAAACTAAAGCTGCGCAATGGTGCTAGAATCGTAGACTGGATTATAGAGAAAGACTGAAAGTAGATGCTTTCACGGTGTGACACTCGTCCTTTATTTCACTTTACGCCGTGATTCAAACGTAAAATCAGCGATTATTAAGACTGCTGTCCTGTACTGACGGCCAAGAGATCCTCGCGTTATGCGTTTCAATTATTATTCCGTTCGATTCGTGAAAAAAAAGCAACACGAGTTTTCTACGTATACGAGCAGCGCGATTTTTCCATCGAATCCATGCGAATTGCTTTTTCATTCGAGGTATCGAGTATATACCGACAAGTATAGATCTAATTAAGTATATTTACAAGTATACCGCGAGGTCTCTGGCGTCTGGGAAAGGTGCTATTTTGCAAGAAATAATTTCATCGTTGCGTCCTTTCGTATTTAAGCTTCAGCTGTAATTATGATTGTCCATCCGTCTAATTATGATTGTTAACGGTATTATTGATAACGATATACATTGTTATTATTCTTATTACCGGTATTATTACTATTTAGCATGTAAACGCGAACGTGGTGTTGTCCTTGCGGGATAATCGGAATTGCAACGATACGTTACTATGTAATAGCGTGTACGGTGTTGTGTTCGTTTGATCGAGGAAACGGTGGCTACGGGGGATTTTATCGAATTTCATAGGGATAACGATAAGCGGCGTGAAAGTCTTTTTTTCGTTCGCTTGACACTTAGGCGATGTGGAGAGAAAGAGGAAAAAAAAAAGAAAAAAAGGGAAAACGAAAGGTATGACAGCGTCGTTCGACTTTTTTCTCGCGTGTTAAGTAAATAGCTAAGGAATTCATACAAGTGCGGATCGAGCACAGAATGCAGGACTTTCCAACGAAACTACTACAATACACAAGCAACTTCTTATATGTCTCAAGTATATCTCTAAGTCGAAAGCTATAGTAGGTTCCAAATGCAAACTATTAACGATTGTCGTCTGTAATAAGCAAGTTCGCCGGTGTTTTCCCATAAGGGGACGCCGGCTTTACTCTGTCCTCACTCGACGCCTATGGAAGTTATTATTAAAAATTATCGCAAGTTTTTCTCTCTCTAGGATCGAAGACCGTCCCCGAAAAAAAATGATTCGATCGTGTCATGCATTTTCCGCGAAGAACAAACCGGGAAAGAAAAAAGAAAAAAAAAAAAAGAAAGAAAGAACGGGGGAGGCGATAAGGCGAAGGCCAATATACATATAACATAAATGTGTGTCAATTTTTAATGTATCATAACTACGTTCTAGTCGATAACGGTTTTTATGGGGGGTGGGTCGGGGTTGGGATAACAAGGCACGGGAAAAGGATGCTCTTCGATGAATGGCTGCGATTTGTACGCCACGTTTTTTCTCGTCCGAGACGGTCACGCGTTTTGCATTTGGCAATAAGGCAGAAAAGGAAATGAAAAACAAAACAGCGATTCAATTGTGGCGGAGAAAAAACCACGCTAAGATTGGTCGAATCGATGGAAGGAACGAGTGATTTCTATCGTTAATGTTTCGTCGATAAACTCTTCCGAATTTATCAATTTCTTCTCGACATATAGCACTTCGAAAGCTGCTTTTAACGTCATTTTAAATAATCAGCGTCGTCTGTTCGAATAATCGCATTCTGTGAGGGATCTGTATTAACTAGAACGCAATTCCAAATTTTCGAAAATGTCACGTTTTAAAAGACTGAATATAAGACAGCAATGGCTCGTTACTTCGCGTTTCATCGTCGTTTAGATTATCCGCGAGTTTAATTTTTTTTTACTGTCGTAAATGCGATAAAGTTCTATCGCATAAGCTATTAAAATTAATAGTTATACCTCGATCATGACGCTCTAACTTTTCCTGTTGCAACTAGTCTTAATTGCGATTCTTAGTCGCATACCTCGATTAGTAAATTCTCGATCGCTATTCGATCAACCGTAAATTAAAAAAGCATTATTAACGTCGCTATAAACGGAAGATAGTTTAATCGCATAAACTATTAAAATTTATGTTTTCCAGTTGCAACTATCTTAATTGCGATTCTTCGTTGCACAGCTCGATTAGTGACATTCCTCGATCGTTATTCGACCAACCGTAGATTAAAGATCCGTTAACGGAAAATCGAAGAACGGAAGAGTAGATTTTCTCCGCCCACTATGATACGCGTACGTGTACCGTACACACGATACTTTCTTGCTTTTTGATATACGTATATTACATTCGAAATGATACTTTATATTTGTGAGACGTTTATTCCGACGGCGTGCGCGGCCAGTTCGCGACCACCTTTTGTAACACGTGACTTTACACGACACGCGTGTGTTCGTCGCGCAGAGGGAAAGAAAGGGGACCGATGAGCCGGGGAAACATCGTCGTCGTCTCTTTCGTTTTGTTCCAACTTTCGTGCATGCACGCATGGACGCAATTCTTCCAACCTACGCGTGATATAGTATTTTTGGTATACACGGTCGTGACGTGATTCTGGCCCCCCGAAGTATTGCGAAATCGCGGAACGACGATTGTTGATCGTTGGTATATCGGTGCGTTATTGTGTATTGTATTTACAATGATAATTCTATTTTTGATAACCGCTCGATTGATTATTCCATTTTAGACGTTGACCGTTCAAAAGCCGCGTTTAGAATAATTTCGTAGCTTTTAAGGTGTCGCGGGAACGAGCAACCGATACGATCCTTTCCTTTCATTCGCGTAAGTCATCGTATTTAGAACGATTGTATCCGATGGTCCACGGGGGAGAAACCGGGGAAAAAAAGAGAAAAAAAAAAAGAAGAAAAACACACGTCTCGGGCGTAGACAAAATTTCGTAAACGGCGAGCATGAAACGGTCGAGCATGTAATTAAATTTGGGGGGGTCACAGTTGTCGCTTTGTGAACGGATTGCCTTTGGTGAAATGACGCAGAGCCTCCGAACGTGACGCGATTTATTGGCATTCTGTATTTAAGTATAACGGCGGTACATAGTACGTACGATATAGCAAAAAGGTCTTTTTATTATATAAATATATATATATCGTATCGTTCGAACGATCGATCTCAGGTGCGTCCGAGATTTATTCTAATTAATCGATTAATTAATTCTAGCAAGCTCATTGTTCGTAAATGTCGTGCCAATAGTAAGGAAACAGAGGAAAAAAACAAAACACAAAATGTGCGTGCCAAAAAATGATAACGAATAACGGAAGCGGATGTAGCGTATTTAAGAGGATGCGAAAGAATTGAGAGACCGGAGGCTGCGAACGAGTCGAATCTGCTCGATCGTGTATTCGCTTTTGCATATTTTTTTTTTTTTTTCTTTTTCTGTTCCGCTGATTCGGACCCGATCATTAAACGACACACAGAAGTGGTTCCGTCGAAACGGAAACCGGCACGAAATGCCGATCGAGCATTTCCGTCTCGTACGGAAAATATACGAACTAGTTGTTACAATCTTTTAACTGTTGAATTTTTGCAGTAGATGGTAAGTGTCTTAACGTATACCTTATATAAACTACACGATAATATATTCTATATTAATGTTTCTTAGATTTACGTACGAACGATCGTCCGCGACCTTTCGTCGATCATCGTCGCTCAGAAGGCAATAATTTACGAATTAGTTATTGTACAAACCCGCGAATGGACTTTGCGTCCACGTGTTTTCCCGATTCAGCCGGACTTTCTGCCGCTGACGAATCATCCCCGGGTCTCTAGTCTCCGATCCTCGTGAGAAACGACGATCTTCGACGCAAAGCCATCGGACCGATCGATCCTGGACTCCTTCGAGGAATCGACGCTTCTTCGATCCATTCGATACCACTTCGATTCTCGATCGATCTGCCGCTCGATCGCGCTAGAATTCGCAACTTTTGCCAGGAATTAAGAGAAACTTCGCAGACTTAACGGCCAAGAGGTGTTCGGATTCGTCGAGGAACGTCCAGCGGAATAAAAATGGTCTTAAACATTAATACAATCTAAATGTGATAATATATTTGCTATCTTGAATTACGACGTAATTATTACATATTCTAATTATCGATAACGCGCGAATCGTACGGGAGAGAAGCGAGGAAGTTTAAGAAATCCGTCTGACCCGTGTGAATTTTCAATGACGTGTGTAAGCAGCGAGGTGCGATCGGCGAGATCGGATTTCCTTTTTTACGTAAAATCGAATACCGTGCCGAGAGCTTCAACGTCTACCATCATTCTCGATCGGCTTGGACAAGTACAAAGTATTCGGATAACTTATTTTTTGATTATCGACAAACGACGAGAGATAAAAAAAAAAAAAAATAACGAA